>OY856186.1:357746442-357815777 GCA_963693315.1 Diogma glabrata | reverse complement strand
GATTACCACTTATTTTATACATCGTGAGGCGCCTGTCCATTTTTTCTAAGAGTCGATATGCAACCGCTTCAAGCAATAGCATTCGCATTTAAACTACGATAACATTTTTATGCGGGTTGATTTGAATATAGTCATGGAGTTGTTGCAAATCGCAATAATGAATGCCCAAAACTAAAAACAGATATCTAATTGTGTACAGCATGTTTGAATGTTCCAATTCAGTGCTTTCTGTATACATGATTTAATACAGTGGAACCATGCATGTTAAAAAAAATTATATCAATATAATGTTTTCAATAACAACATTTTTTTATTACAGTTCACACGTATTACAGAAAATGATATACAATCATTCCAAAGACGCTTAGAAACTGTATTAGCACAACTTCGTCCAAACGCAGTTGGTATTGTAGATGGATTTGATTTTGATGATAGAATTTTAAATTCCGCACTAGGAGCATATGATGGAAATGTTTATGAACGCTTATTTATTGAAGCATTAAAGAGTCCATTGAATCAAGAGTTAGTTAATAAATCGTTTGGCTTGCTTACCGCCAAACTGTAAATAATAGAAACCGAAGAAAATTAAATAAATTAATTATAATTAGTGTACTATGGTGCTACAGTCTTCCCCCGAATATAACGCCTAGGCGTCTATTTCGAAAATTACTAAAAATAACAACTTTGTAAAAATTACTCCTTTTTTCTGCAATAAACTGCCCATTGAAATATAATGCCTAGGTGTACAATTTGAAATAAAAAAAAATTTTAAACAAAATTAAAACAAGAAATAATTTTATTCATTAAAATTACATTCTATAAAAATAATTTTGTAACAATTACAAAATTACAAATAAAAATGTGATTGTTTTCGAGACAATCTTCTCTGATCTATATTATGTATGTATGTCTGTAGTCAGACATTCAAATTCCAGATTCGTTGAAAATAAAATAATAATTTTTGCAAACTAATAAAATTTCTTTTTTTGGGGAATCAACGGTGTATGTAAACGAAGAAATTTCAATAAACTGATCGTCTAAACTCGTCACTTTTGTTCCAAAAATTTGTTGAAGCCTTCGATGTAATTTTTCTTTAATAAATAGATTTTCGGAACAATACCACAAACTTCAAATGCATTTTTAATAAACGCCTCATCTCTACTCTCAATCCATTCTATAACCCACTCTGAAACGAATTTGTAAGACGGAATTTTTGGATTTCCTATGCGAGTCTGCAATTCTGGTGTCTCCAAAGCGTCCGATAAATATTTGTCGTATTTTTCGGAAAAAGCCGCTTGAAAACTGCGATTAACAGCGACATCCAAAGGCTGCAACAAACCGGTTAAATTCGGAGGAACAAATACAATAAAAATGTTGTATTTCTTCAGAATCTGATTATTTGCCAATTTTAAATGGCATCCATATGAATCTAATATTAATAAAGTTGGTTCCCTGCTAAAATTTGTTTGCCTCCGTTTTATGACCACATCCTCTAAATATTTTTTTAAAATCTCGTCGTTGAACATTCCTGTTTTATTAACACTTACAAGACATTTGGAACTGACAATTGGTGGATTTTTAAGGTTCGAAAACAGAAGATGTGGTTTCAAAAATTTGCCTTCTAATGATATCCCAAATGTTACTGTGAACCGTTTATGAGAAGAGCTGGCCTTTCTTATAAATACTTCGCGAACTCCTTTTTTGGTCAGTGTAGATTTTTGATCATTTTCGAAGTATCGAGGAACTTGGTCGATATTTATTATATTGCAGTTTTTAATTTTATTCGTTTCTATTATATTTTGGATGTCACAAATAAACTTTTTTGAAATTTCTGCTACGTTGTCAGGAATTTTTTTTGTTGTAGTTTCGCGGCGAGAAGTTAAATTGAACCGTTTTTTAAAACGCTCGCACCAACCAGTTGATGCTTTAAATGATTCAAATTTCGAATTGCCCGCCTCGGTCTTTAGAGATTCGCACAGAGAGAGAGCCTTCATTTGAATATATTTGTCTTTAACTTTTAAACCTTTTTTATTTCGGTCACTAACCCAGTCTGCTAATTTTACTTCGATCTCTTCCAATTGTGATTTTCTGCCACCACCTTTTACTCTTCTTGTCATTCTCGATTTAACGTTGTTATCCTCTAAAAGTTTTAGTAATTGATCTTTCTGCTTATTCCAACCCCTTAAAACAGATGTCTGTATTCCATGTTTTTGTGATAAGGCATACCATCCTTTTCCTTTTTCGTTACCGCTATACTCACTAAGGATATCCAGTTTCGTTTTAATCGTGTAGCTCTTTCTTTTTTGTGACATTATCTAAAATAAACGAAGATCATATTGTGTTAAATAGAGAGAATAATACATAATTGCAGCATCCGATGTGAACCTATTTTTTAATTCACACCGAGCAGCGCATTCCATTGTTTTTTATTGTCTGCTTTGATCAATTTATATTAAGAGTGGCAAGAAAAAATTGTACACTGCGATGCCCAGTGAGAATTAAAAAACATGCCCTACTCATGAAAGCTTGACGATTATACTTGTTAGACACGCTTGGTCTGTATTCACACATTAAACAATTCGTTAGCACACGATTCTAAACGATTCTGAATTGTACAAATTCCGTTCGGTAATACTTACGCGAGTTAAATATACAAATCCCCAATTCAATGGCCGTGTGACTGGTGTAAGTGACGTTGCTCGAATAAATTTTATTTTAAATGATTTAGTATCTGTTTCACGGAATTATAAATTGATTCTATTAGCTACGAATTCACAGTAGGTTTTTAGCTCAATACGACCGGAAGTTTTTTGATTTTATAGAAATACACTTTGCAGTTTTTCAGCACTTTTAAATTATATTTACACGTCAATGGTTAAATATATTTTCAAACTTTAACTATGGTATATATTTAGGTAACTATTTAAAACAATATAAATTGTGTTAGCCGATAAAACAGGATACAATTTAATTTATTTTAATTTGTTAAGTTAAGTAACTAACGCACGAATCGTGAACAGTATCAGTAGCTATATTCAAATAAACAAGTTTTTTGTAGAACAAAATTTTTACAGTTAAGTGAAAAAATAGACGGCAATATTTTTAATGTTATATTGTATTAAATAGAAAAGCATAATAATATAAAAATTAATTTGTTTTGTTTTATGTTTTAAAAACCCGTTATATTTAAAAGTGAAAGGAAGATATACGTGCTACGTAGGCATATTAGTAACAAAAAAAGGAAGATAGTAGGAGTATATCCGTTCCACCTGACTTTCTTATTTTAAAGTATCAAATAGAATGTACACTTACTTTCCTTATCACTTTATATGCACTGCAAAACAAAATCTACATTATGTTGTTTCACTATAATTTGTCGAAAAGGACTGATACATTTATGGAGCAGAAAAGAAGGATGACAATCTTGCTACAGAAATTTTTTAATTTTATTTAGTGCAAATGAGTACGATATTATTATTGATTTTTTATATTTTTTTTTTATCTATTTATTGCATATTATGATGTGAGAAAAAATTGAAAACTTGACCTATAATAGTAGACCTAAGCGTACTATTCGAATAAAAGAGCGTAGTAGGTGTTATATTTGAACAAAGATCCTAGGAGCTATATTCGGGGGAAGACTGTAGAAACTATATTTTGTTGTAACTATTTTGGGTAATTTGTGTTATCTATTTTTATATAAAAATAATTAGGGCTTAAAAATTGAAATAAAATTGTAAATTGTAATGTGATTTTTAATAAAAATATATTTTGCTATAAGTATTTTTTATTTATTATTAACAAACAGGTTTGTGTCAAATATGTATTCAAAGGTTCAACCGGCAGTCAAAACTTCAAAAGCACATGTTTTTTAATGTAATATAGTTTCATTGGACAAATAATATAAAAGTTGTTTTTCATCTATTAATATCTACTTTAATTTGTTTGGACTACACCGATGAAAAACAACTTTTATGTTTTTTAACATTTTAAAGTATCCAGCACGTATCGATACACTATTTTAGATGAATCTTTTTTAAACGAGAAGGAGCTGATTAGTTTTTGGGGTTTATATTAATAAAAAAGTGGGATTTTCGAGCAGACGATTATTTTAAATTTTAACAAAGTTAAGCGTCAAATCACAGGGTTGTCTTGGTTGTTTATTCATAGATTTTATGGTTTAAAAGCAACCCAAACCCTTCTTAAATTTACTTTGTAAATAGCAACTCAAACCCTGCCTGCCATTACTTGTTGAGGGGCTCAATTCTTGAGTTATTCTGCCAGAATTTCTTGTTTTGGTGCCAATTATTTCGGTCTGAAAGACCTAAGTATTACAATTGTTGTTTCCTGGATGGTTGTTGGCCATTTGGAGTGTTTTTTTGTTTTTCGCGTCACTGATATTAATTTTTATAAAATACAAAAGTTAATTGTTTACGTCAAGTGACGTATTTATTTATAATTTTTATTATTATTGTATAAAATAAAATAAAAATATATTTATTCTAAACGCGTTTCGACAAATTTACTGTCATTATCAATAGGAGAGTTAAAACTAAACTTAATATTAAGAAAATTATTTATTGTGGTGAAGGATTAGATTTGAATTTTATTGCCGTTTCGTAGAGTTCATTGTTTTTTATGGTTAATTTGTCGTTTAACAATATGTTGTTATCTCTTTTTGATGTTTTGTATATATGAAATTCTTCGATGGTGTCCATAAGCTTGCCTTTTTGACATTTTTTTATTACTTCGACATCTACTTCAAAATTGTTTGTGTGTGTGTTGTTCGGTAATTAGATCGTACTAAGTATTGAAATTCTTACCCCCACTTTTTTGGCATTTCTCGACGTTTTAGGACCTACTGATTCTAAAAAAGCAAAAAAAATGTATGTCTGTCTGTCGGCCGGCCCTCCGGCCGTCACAACCGACGAAACCTAGAAAACGGCTGAAGGGATTTGAAAAATTTTGAATTCTAAAAATAGGAACACTCAATGGTAAGAGCCGAAAGGACGATGTGTTCGATACCTGTACCGGAAGTGTGTCAAAAAAAATCAACAAGTGTGTCAAAACAAGGAAATATGCATATTTTTTGCTTAAAAAACGTTCATTTTAAGTGATAATGAGTAGGAACAAAGAATGTGGAGAAATCTGGATAGTCGGGATTGGTATGTGAGATTAAAAACTAGATTATTGCATTATAAGTTTGTTAAAAAAATGTTGTCAAGTGTGTCAAAAGAAAAATTTTTATTTATTTTTTTACCCAATTTTTTGGAAAAAAATAAATTAATTATTTGTTTGAAATGAAATTTTATTATTATTATTGAGAATTATGGCATTATAAGTTTGCCAAAAAAATAATGTCAAGTGTGTCAAAAGAAAGTTTTTGTTTATTTTTTTAGCCAATTTTTTGGAAAAAAAATGTAGCTGTTTTTATGACTTAAATGTAATTGAAAATGAAATTGGACATGGAAATTTTTGAATTTGTTATAGTATTTGAAATATTTTTGGAATTTTGAAAAAAGTTTGTATTTTTGATTTTGTAAGAATTTTTGCAATGTTTTTAGAATTTTGGAAAAAGATTTAATTTTTGATTTTGTAAAAATTTTTGGAATATTTTTAGAATTTTGAAAAATTTTTAATTTTTGATTTTATTACAATTTTTGGCATTTTGAAAACAATTTCCATTTTTGATTTTGTAATAATTTTTGCAATATTTTTAGAATTTTGGAAAAGTTTGAATTTTTAAGAATTTTTGAAATATTATTGGAATTTAGAAAATGTTTAAATATTTGATTTTATTTTAATTTTTGGAATATTTTTGGAATTTTGAAAAAAGTTTGATTTTATTTAATTTTTACAATATTTTTGGAATTTTGAAAGAAATACGAATTTGTGATTTTGTAATATTTTCTCGAAACGCTAAATGGAGAGGTTTTCGAGTAGTTTTCTGAGTGTATCATCTTTTCCCTAAATTTTGTTAATTTATGATCTGTTATAATTTTTCGGCAACCTATTGATGTTTCGTGTTAGTTTTGTAATAAAGTTCTAAACAGAAATAAAAAATACTTGTACTTTAACAAAGAGTTATGTTTGAGATACATCGCTGCCCAAAACTAAAAACCATGTCCTCATAAAAGTTTTTTGCCGAAAATTATATCAAAATCCTTAACCCAGACCGAAGTCTTGATATCTCAGAGCTGTGCGATTTCAGCCCCTCCATGTTTTCAAGTTAATTTCACACAGATAACGTAATATATACTGAAGATGTAGAAAATTACCCACGAAATATATATGGTTAAAAAACATATGAATTAAATTTGTTTATATTGTGACGATTATGGAAGACGATAGAACACAACAACAATAGAAAATCTTCAAGAAAATTCTCGTTAGAGAATTATCTTCGAGAAAATTCTTCTAAAAGAAATGTAAAATCAAAGTAAACATTTAATAGGAAGTATTTGTTTTATCGAATAAGGATTGGTTAACGAAATAAAAATTGGTAAATAAAACAATTGAAAAGAATAGATTTCACACCTAGGGGTCAGTATTTGAAGATCGTCTTGTTGTTGAAATAAAGGAAGGAACAAAAAAAAAGGTTTGTTCATCTAGAATATTACAGTAATATCGAGGCTATTTCATGTAGTATAAATAAGAGATGTTCTTCGAGGATAGGATTAGTATAAAGTTGTTAGCGATACAAAAAGTATAAAAATATTAGCAGTGATATAGGCGAAGTAAAATTAACAGTGTTATAAGTAGAAAGTTATTGTAAGTGATATTGTGAACAAGTATAAATGAATTATAAGTGGTGAAATATTGTTAGTACAAGAAGAACTAAAAGGGGAATAGTGATAGGAGAAATATTTTTATTGTAAAATCTTGAACGAATAAAATTATAACGTTTAGAAAATCCATTGTGTTTTAAATTTCCTGATTTAGTGAACGAACTAAATAATTGTAACTTGGCTAAGAAACGTTACAACTGGTGTCAGAAGTGAAATTGGGAAATAAGATGGATTTGAATGGATTAAAAGTTCAAGATCTGAAGAGCGAGTTGGAGAAAAGGAACCTTTCAACAACGGGAACCAAGAATGAGTTGAAAGAACGATTAATAAAAGCTATGGAAGCAGCTGGATTGGATCCAGAAAAATATCGTTTTGGGCAAAAAGAAGCAGATGAAAATCCAGATGCAGGAAATAGTGAAGATAAAGATGGTGCTGTTGAAGTAACGAGGCAAGTCGTACCAGCAAACAACGACTTTGCACAGTTAATGGCTTTGATGGAGCAAATGAGTTTCAACATGAGAGCAGATGTAAAGGCAAACATGGAGGTTATGAACAAAAAGTTAGATTTGCAAAGTAACAGCATGAGTAATGAAATGAAAAAGTTAGATGTCAACATCCAACAATCGAGAAGAAATGAAGCAAATAATGGAAGAAAAAATTCTTCAAATGTCAAACACATTCCATGGAGAGATCGATAAAGTACAACAAGAAGTAAAGCATTTTGAACAAAAAGTTCTCGATGAAAACCAGAAAGTACAATCAATGGTTGTGAATTTTGAAAAAAGGCTTCAAGATGTTGAAACTAATGGTAAAACAATTCACACGGTTCAGCAAGTACAAAGCATAAAGTTAAAACCGTCCCCATACGATGGTACATCATCGTTTGGAATTTTCAAATTCCAATTTGAAACGGCAGCTGATCAGAACAGTTGCAACGAAACACATCGTGTGGCAGCTTTAATAGTGGCACTGAAGGGTGAAGCAGCAGAAACAATACAAGCAGTTCCAGAACAAGATCGAAGGAGCTACAATGAGATCATGAAAGCTTTAGATTGCAAGTATGGTAGTGACCACAAGCGGGAGATATACAGACTTGAGTTGAAGGGTTGCTATCAGCGAATTGGAGAAAATCTGCAAGAGTTTTCGTCTGCGATCGAACGTCTGGTACATATGGCACATGGAAATACATCACCAGACTATATGGAAAGAATGAAGATAGATGCATTCATCGACGGCATAAGAGATCCAGAGACGCGGAAGTCAGCTGTGATGACGCCTAAAGCTACATTTGCTGAAACAATAGCTTGTGCATTGACTAGTGAGACGGCACAAGCAATTGTCAAACCAACCATTAAAGTACGCCGTGTAGAAATGGAAGAAGAGGATAGTTTTAGGCCCGAAAGAAGATCCCGAGAATTCAACGGTAGAATAAGATGTTGGGTATGTGACAAACTTGGTCACATATCGCGAGAATACAGAGAGGTCAGACGAAAACGGGGAAGACCAACATCACCAATGAGACGGAGATCATCTGAAGAAGAAGCTCAAACGAGAGAGGTCGAAACAGTTAAACTGGAACGAGTCAGCTTTGAGGGGCGTAAGCTGGCTCCCACAACCGAATGCCCCATAATCTCCATCCCTATTTTAAGAATCGCAAGGAATGGTGACAGTTTAACGATTGGAGCTGAAATTGATGACAACAACTGTACCATTACACTAGATACTGGAGCAACTCGCACAATAGTCCGTACAGATTTACTAAAAGGGGAATTACAACCAGCAAAAAAATATCAAATACAAACAGCAACAGGGGAAAGTGCAACTATCAGGGGAAGCAAAATTGCTGATATAAAAATAGGAAATACGCACTTTCAGCATGAAGTTCTAGTGGCAGACATCGTTGATGAAGTAATTTTGGGCTTGGACTACATGAGGCCGAATGGATTTGTAATAGACGCTGGAAATGGAGTACTCAAGTATGGTAACCTAGAGTTGGCTCTTCAGATGAATGGTGCAGAATCAAGCATGAGATTGGAACATCGCGAAAAGCTGTCACCTAATACCGAAACAATCGTCTGCGGAAATGCACATGGAGATGCAGATGCATTGTCAAGAAGGCCATGCCAGATGGAATGCAAGCACTGTAACCGGGCGGAGAGTAAGGAAAACATTATTGATGTCAGGCTTTTGCAAGTGCTTCCTAGTGAAGACTGGACACCTGAAGTAGTAAGAAAGGAGCAACTGGAAGATCCTAGCTTAGCACCAATAATAAAGTTCAAGAAAAAGGGAGAAAAACCTGCATGGATTAAGATTGCCGATAAAAGTCAAACGTTGAAGGCATATTGGGCACAATGGGACAGTCTCTGTATTGAAGATGGATGCTTGAAAAGAATTTGGGAAAGCCCTGACGGATCAGTTAAAGAATCAATGATAGTAGTTCCCAAAATAAGAATACCTCAAGTATTAAAGGAATATCATGAAGGAACCAGTGGCGGTCACCTGGGTATTAACAAAACCCTTGCTAAATTACGGCCTAGATTTTATTGGTCAGGAGCACGTCAATCGGTAGTGGAATGGTGTCAAGCATGCGATCAATGTGCGGCTGCAAAGGGACCTGCAAGAAGAAGTCGTGGTAACATGAGGCAGTATAATGTAGGAGCACCATTCGAGAGAATTGCGATGGATGTAGCTGGACCATTTCCGACTTCTGATAACAACAACAAATATGTGCTAGTCATAATGGATTATTTTAGCAATTGGCCAGAAGTGTGTGCAATACCAAACCAAGAAGCAACAACGATCGCTGAAGCAGTAGTTAGCAATTGGATAAGTCGCTACGGAGTACCGATGGAGATTCACACAGATCAAGATCAAACCAAGAAGCAACAACGATCGCTGAAGCAGTAGTTAGCAATTGGATAAGTCGCTACGGAGTACCGATGGAGATTCACACAGATCAAGGAAGAAATTTTGAATCTGCCATATTTCAAGAAATCTGTCAGATACTTGGAATTAATAAAACTAGAACAACTGCTTCACATCCCCAATCAGACGGCGTGATGGAAAGATTTAATGCTACTCTTGAGAAATATCTAGCAAAAGTAGTAAACAAGAATCAACGTGATTGGGACCGTCATATTCCGTTGTTCTTAATAGCTTATAGATCAGCAGTGCATGATACAACCAAAACGACGCCAGCTACAACCATTTTTGGAAATGATTTAAGGCCACCTGGTGATCTAAAGTTTGGGATTATTCCATCCCCAGAAAACACATTTACGTCATTGTGATATCAAAATGACATCACGCTAAGTCACATCTTATGTAAGATCTGGGTCATATATAAGTCATATGTATATCAATATTTCCCACTTGTTTACGTAAGAACATGACATAACAATAATGATATAACTATGACATAAATGTGATGTCTGTGGAGATATTCGTGACGTTATTATGATATGAGGTTGATATTATAGTAATATAATTTTTTTTTTGTGATGTATTCTTATTTTTACTAAAAAAATAAATTTATAAACAATTAAACAAAATCACTTACCCGTCAGTCATTCATTGGTCACTGTTCTATAACCTGCTAGGAATCAATAACTAACTATACGCAAAATTTTTCAAACTATATACAATTAAAATGGATATACCTCTAGTGAAATTTAACAAAATCATAATAAGGTCATATTTAAGTCCAAATTATGACATCATATCAAAGTCAAATTTAAGATAAGTGTGGTGTCATGAAAGCATCATATAAATGATACCAGGATATAGTAATGACGAGTGTCAGTTTTATATCAAATTTACGTAACAACTACATCACATATATATGACGTTCGTGTGATGTCATATTTACGTCTTGTGTTCACTGGGTCGTCAACATTATGTGTCCAAGATTATGTTAATAAACTTCAAAAAGAACTTAAGGAGGTACACACGTTTGTAAGACAAAAAGCACAGATATCCAGTGATCGAATGAAGGCTCGGTATGACATTCGCGCAAACAACAAAGGATTTGAGGAAGGACAACTAGTATGGCTACACAATCCACAGCGGAGAAAAGGATTATCTCCAAAACCACAAACATCTTGGGAAGGAGCTTATACCATCATAACAAAATTAAACGATGTCGTTTATCGAATAAAGAAAGGTCAACGAGCGAAACCAAAGGTCGTTCATCTAGAAAGATTAGCACCCTACAGAGGAGGAGATTTAGATTCTATTCGGGACGAACAGAAATAAGTGGGGGAGAATGTGACGATTATGGAAGACGATAGAACACAACAACAATAGAAAATCTTCAAGAAAATTCTCGTTAGAGAATTATCTTCGAGAAAATTCTTCTAAAAGAAATGTAAAATCAAAGTAAACATTTAATAGGAAGTATTTGTTTTATCGAATAAGGATTGGTTAACGAAATAAAAATTGGTAAATAAAACAATTGAAAAGAATAGATTTCACACCTAGGTGTCAATATTTGAAGATCGTCTTATTGTTGAAATAAAGGAAGGAACAAAAAAAAAAGGGTTTGTTCATCTAGAATATTACAGTAATATCGAGGCTATTTCACGTAGTATAAATAAGAGGTGTTCTTCGAGGATAGGATTAGTATAAAGTTGTTAGCGATACAAAAAGTATAAAAATACTAGCAGTGATATAGGCGAAGAAAAACGAATAAAATTATAACGTATTTGAACGAATAAAATTATAACGTTTAGAAAATCCATTGTGTTTTAAATTTCCTGATTTAGTGATCGAACTAAATAATTGTAACTTGGCTAAGAAACGTTACAATATTAATAAATAGAAGGACTCCATCCAATGTTTTAAAAAAACGAAGCATCGAACTATAATTGTATTAATTACTTTAACTTTATCAAGATCATGCCATCTGAAAATGATGCGCAATTTCCAATTCCAAGAACATACTATCAATTTATTGTAGTTTTACATATTAATTACTAGCAGGACCCGGCGTACGTTGCTACGCCTATAGAAAAGTTTGTGCGCGTACATTTTGTTGAATTTGTAAGAATAATTTCAAATAAGTCATAATGAGAATAGAAGGAGCCTATTTTAATTTTTCCATTTGGGAAATATGAATCAAAGATCAATTAGCATTCTAGCTGATCAATCCAGATAGTTTGAAAATTGAACGGAGGTCAACATTTGAAAGTGATTTCGAAAGAAATTAAATTAAACGCTTGCAATTTGTCGCGTTAATCAGCTTAATATGTGTCGCGAAAAATTAGGCGAACGTCAAATCAATCATTCGTTTATTCCCGCTAAACATGGTGAATCGTTTACGAACCGTAAACGAACAATGCGGTTCGTAAACGGTTCGTAAATGGTTCGTAAGCGATTCACCATGTTTAGCGGGTTGGGTGTTACAATTGTCAATGACTTACTCTGGAATCGTCATACTTGCGATACAAAATAGGCACACCGCACCAAAATTTACTGTTTTATCGTACCATTTCATGTTGACTAATTTCATTTATCAATTTATCCAGATTATTTGCTGATCTTAAATAAAGTCAATTTGGATTTTCAAATATATTTTACTATTTATTTCCAATGCTCTACATGCGCTCTGTGTGTTTTTATTATTAATGGAACATGCCACTGAAAGAAAACTTTGAAGAGCAGACTACATATGCATAGCGCTGATGTTTGATACTAATCTAAAAACCAGTTTAAGAATGACAGTATTTTTAGTGAAGGTTTTCGTTTTTTGGGTTTTGTCGATTTAAGGCCATCGTCTTATTTCGACATTTCTGCCAGAGTTTAAAATTTGGACAAATATAATAATAAGACTAATTTGGAGTATAATATAAAAATAATAATAAGAATAATATCAATTGTAAACCCAGACTTATATACTAATCTAAAACCAGTCAGATCACTTTATTTGTTGACATATTTGCATATATGTTACCGATAACCTATAGTAGAATTTTTTTGCCAGCGAACACAAAATTTGTTTGTTATGCGCATATTGTTTGCACATGCGCATGCACATGCGCATATTGTTTGCACATTCAGTGTCTCGATTAAAATATTAAAAAAAACTATTGGGGTCCCATTGAAATGGACAAAAAACACACATAAAATTTATAAATTACCATTGAAATTCAACCAATTATAATAGAAACCCAAAAACTAGTAGAAATATTAATGATTTTGTAGGAAATATAACAAAATTTTGATAATTAAAAATAATTATAATAAAAATAACGACGCCTATGGAAACAAATATCACAACAAACAAATGGTACGAACTAGAAGTAGAAATTTAACTAATATAATTGTTTTGAAAACAAATTTATCCCAAAATAAATAATACATCTCTGTTTTACTTTTTGTTTTATCTTTTTTCTCTTGCTGCGTCGTAGCTGTCAGAAATTCGCTGGCAAAAAAATTCTACTATACATTGTTGTTGACCGGGGTACATAAATAAAAATAATAAAATAAATACGATTTAATTCCACTTCCTTAGATAGTTTTATTCATATAATAAAAAAAAAAAATAATAATAATAAAAATTCCTCTTATTTTAAATCCAAATTTAAAGAGATACATACATAACCAATATAATAAAAATGACAAAAGAAATTGGATCAAACTTATTCACCATGGTATAACGAATATAAGGTATTCTTGACAGCTAATCGAAAATTTTGTGTGACGTCATCCGGCGTAAATATAAAGAAACAAAAAATGTTTTAATTTGAAAATTAGAGAAAACTTAATTTTTACGTTATGGTTTTCCTTATTTTTTTCATTAACAATTTGTTTATTAATACTAAGTTTACACCAGTATCTAATTTGCTACGTACCAAATTTGCTATCCATTTTCACCATCATACTTTTTAAATTTGATACGGTGATGTAAACTCTTATTAATTAGGTATGACATATTAATTTTTAGCGCGTCCTTTTCATTGTTAATTTTTTGGTTAGGAAAAAATAATTTCCATATATATTTTTTATAAAAAACTGAAAATATTTATTATATTAATGCTAAAATTTATTTTACTTTTAATTTCAGCAAAAAAATCACATCAAACATAAATACATATTTATAAAATAAGTTGATTTATTTTTATTTTAAATGTCATACCTAATTTTAGTGTTCACACCGCAAAAATAATACCTATTTGCTACGTACCTAATTTGATACGTAGCAAATCATCCTACCAAATATTTGGTACGTACTTTTTTGATAACCGTTTACATCGACCATAGTCGACCTAATAAGTATAGTATGTACCTATTAGATCCTGGTGTAAACTTAGTATAAGTTTTCTAACTCTAAAGAACATCTTACAGGGTAGGAAATTCGACGTCCACGCCATGCTGCAGGGGTAATGCAGACAGAATTAGGTTGGTGTATCGGAGACAAGCAGAGAAAAACTGCTTAGTCTATTACGCTACATCACGGCGAATTGGCGCCTTAAAACTTCTTATAACCTTAACATCATAACAGAACCATTAACGAAAATTTGGGTTGGGACTGAGGTTAATACCATCACTCCGAACTCCACTCCACTTCCGAACTACCGAATCGGAACGTGAAACGTGTGCTGCCTGATCGCTCATGATGCTTTAATAAGCCTAGAAACAGAGGCTGAGAGGCATAGGATGGATATCATTTCTCTGCAAGAAATTAGACAGCCAATAATCGGAAAACGAAACTTGAATAGTCACTCTTTATGCAGTAGTGGTCATTCTTCTCGAAATGAATTTAGTGCTGATTTCCTTGTTGGTGCACGCATACAAGAAGCCGTATTGAAATTCATCCTGGTCAATGAGAGGATTTGCTACTTAGGGGTACGCGGTACATAAAACAATATTTCTCTTATTGCCTTGCATGCACCTACTGAAGCTAAGACCGTCAATATTTTCTACATAGCACTGGAGGAGGTTATGAAATCAACACCAACAATGATAATGGTGAGAGAATGACTGAGTTTGCATTATCAAATAATTTGAGAATTGCCAGTACTTTCTTTTCGCATCGATCGATTCATAAGCAGACTTATGTTTTTAAACCGAATGGAAACTTTTGTAGTCAAATTGATCAAGTACTAGCAATTATCAAGTACTAGCACGTTTCTTTTCGAGCGATTTGGATGTGCGTTCCTTTAGATGTCAGAATATTGGAAGTAACCACTTCCTTCTTAGAACAGATAAGGTTCCACTTTCAACGATCAATTCAACGATCTTTTACTCATTATAGAGTATTTAAAAGTTTTTTCTTTTAGAGTCCAATCATTTTCAGTGCAGTGTAAGGAACAAACTATCTTATAATAAATACGAACATTTTCTTTTTCCACATGATTCTATCCACTACAAATTGATTTATTTTTCTGGAAATTAAAAAACCTTATGTTTTGAGTATGATTTTTCACATTTGTTGAAAACTTTTGCAGGTTTTAACGTAGTTCAGCATTTAAATTTGTATATGTTTTAATAGTAAAACAAATACTAAAGTTCATTAATTAATTAATGAATTAATTTCAATCATTTCATTAACTAATAAATTAACTTATAAATCATACTAAATATATTTTTAACTTGAAAACAATAGCTTTTCTCATTGATAATAACAACAAACGTATTATCAAAACCCCCGGTATATCATAGCCATACACATTCACGCCATTTGCAATAAACAATGAACATTGCCATATGCAAAAAATTAGATTAGTGTTTTTGATTAAATATTTTTGAATTTTTTTTATATGGAGTTTTATTTTTCCAGATGGCGTTATGAGCGTTATGGCGATTTTTTGAATTTTTTTTATATTGAGTTTTAATTTCAAAATGGCGCTACAAGTTCACGATTTTTATTGTGCTAAAAAATGTAGATGGCTTCTATACCGGGGGTTTTGGTATTATATAAAACTCCGAATGACGTCAATCAAAATCAAAATGGCATCGCTGTCACTCTAGTGAGAATACCTTATTTTCATTTTACCATGCTTATTCACTATAATTTGAATTATAATTACTAGAATTTGAATTTTTACTTATTTATTATAATTTGATAATTTGAAACAATTTGAATTATATTAAAGCAATTTAATTAAGAAGATAGCTATGTATTAGTCCCCTTAAAGAAAATTTTTGATATAAAATATTGTACATCAATAATTAAAAATAAAATTTGAACTCAACAAATTCAAGAAAACTGAAGAAAAATAACTACTAAATGAATTAAGAAATACTGTAATCAGAATATAATTCAATTTCACTAGCTATAAAGCACAAAATTTGATACAAACACATATAATATGAATTAATAGAATTTAAAACTTAAATATAAATCGAATTATATAGAATCAAATCATAATTAGTACTCTAAATTCCAACAATGGAGGAGAGATGTTTTCGTCAAGGTTGGCAAGTGTAAGAACGACTTGACTTTTACTTTCTGTCAAAAGTTTTAGTGCTTGTCAATATTGAGGAGACACGTCTTTCAATCGGTTATAGAAATGGTAAAGATCAGTATCGAAAAATTGTAATAGGAAACCTTTTGGCCATATGGACTGAAAAAACCAAATGTCATAACTGACATGTCCAAGCCAAATAAATAAAGTAAAAATAAAAAAAAAAAAAAAACCTACATTGCTTTTCAAAAAAATGAATGAAAAAGCACCAAATTGCAGCAAATTTAACTGATAGCAGTTCCATCTTCATAAAATCTTATTAATGTCGTTTTCTTTTTGCCAGAGCAGAAAAAGTGATTTTTTTAAGATTTTTTTTTCACAAAACGAATATGAAAAAATTTGATCAAGTTTTGAAGTTGTGTTTGTGAACTCTCATTTAATGTTTTTTGTTAATTAATAAAATTTAATTAAATAATTTTTTATTAATTTTGGATTTAAAAGACGATTTAAACAAAACATTTATTTAAACAAATAACTATTTCACTTTAAAAAAATAATAATAAATAAATGGCGTCTTGTTTGTTTACTAATTTTACAGATTTGTAAATGTATTTGTGTAAATTTATTGTATTTGCAACTTGATCTACCAAAAATCTAGATTCAGAAAAAATGTTTTCAGATCAAAACAAGAGCAATTTTTTGTACAAAAAGAATACAAAATGCAAAAAAAAGTGATCTGACAGCTACTATTTTTGCTCTTAGATCACTTTTTTTGTCAAAAAGAAAACGACATAAAACACGTTTTTGAAACCGAACTGTTACTGTGATAAGTGGAATAAAACTGTCAATATTTAGCAAAACGTAATAGATGTAGTAGACAAAATTCACGTAATTCAATATATACATAAACAGTAAACACATCGTCTATTAGTCGCGTTTTTTCTTCGGACAACTGTCCGGGACAGCGATTGTTTTATTTATATTTTTTCGTTCAAATTAAAATTATTTCAATTTTGATTGTATAAATATTAAATATTTATCGTTTATCCATCCATTTTAATTGATCTCTTTAAAATAAATTGGCAAATTAAATTTATTTTTACCAGTTCGCAACAAATCTTGTGTTTTATCGAGAGCAGTTCAGAACAGGTGAGGATAATAAACAATGGGACATTTTTAGTACTATTTTTGAAATTAACACTATCTTCATGTATGTTTATTTTTAGATATCAAAAACATTACATATATGCATTGAATAAATATATAAGGAAGTGTCGCTACGTGTACGTACACAAATAATCGGTGAAGCATTTTTTTTTTTAATTTTTTGTTAAGTTTGCCAATCTGTCAATGTCATTTCATTTGTTTACGTCGTATTTCAAAACAAACTAAAGAGTTTTTTTCTGTATTTTGTTCCTAAAGTATTGAATTGTAATTCAGTTTTATACAAATTAGTATTTAAACTGTTTTTTTACAACAATTAATTGTGTTTATACAGTTATTTATTCATAAAAATGCAGTACTGCATCAAAACATGTAAAAAAATTGTCAACATTCCAAAGCATTTTGCTGCTAAAATTACAATTATCAGATAAGGATATTTTGATAAAAAATGTTAAAAAAACAATTTAGTATATATTTTTAATATATTTACAATAAGTTTGTGTCACAAAATTAATTATTTTCTAATTTAATTTTTTACTTAATTTCTCAAATGTAAGTTTGCCAAAATGTCAAAACAATTTTGTTAGACACGCCCATTCACAGGGATTGTATAAAGTTATTGTTTGTTCTGAAAAATGTGTGTAAAAAATATAAATTTGAATATGATTTAAAGTTTAAACGGATTTGATGTAAAATTTTTAATAGTGAAATATATTGTTCAAACATATATAACCATAAGGTTTTTCAATTTATCTACGATGTTTATATATTTATTATTAGTTTATTAATCGAAGTATGGTTATAAATATAAATTAAAATCGAATTTTTAAACCAATCGACAGTACAAGCTAATTTCGTCAATATTTAGGAACAGTCATCTTTTAAAGTGGGTTTAAAGGTACTTTGGAGTATTTTCAACCTATGCTAATTTCATTATATTCAAAAAATGGCAACTGTTAGAAAAAACTGAATACGATAGAGATTTTAGATAAGTTTTTTATAGAAGTTAGTTCATAGAAGTTTTGTAGTTAAATAAAAATATTTGCTTAGAGAGGACAGCTTTACAAATCTGTATTCGTAAAGATGTGTTCATTTGTATTGCTGGTAATGATGTTAGACTGTTGTTAGTGTGATACTATTGCTGAAGATGATGGCACACAATTTTGCTTTTATGTATTTAATGTTTAAAAATATCGAGAAAAAATTTTTTAAAATAAAATCAACAAAATATATAACTTATTCATTATCTTTTATTTAAGTAGGAAACGGGTAAAAATACATTTTAAGACAAATTTTTCCTAAAATAACGATTAGTTTAAACGAGAAATAAATAAAATTTTGAATAAAATCTACTTATTTCAAAGAACAGTTCATGCTGCCACCTAAGTTATGTTTGTGTAACTATATACAAATTATACACAGTACCACCCTACGATTAAATACAAACACCATCAAACGCACCAATACTACAAATTAGATGCTTCACTCAAAAAGTCTAGTTACTTTTCCTTAGATATTTATTCAATGCATATATGTATAGTAGAATTTTTTTGCCAGCGAACACAAAATTTGTTTGTTATGCGCATATTGTTTGCACATGCGCATATTGTTTGCACATTCAGTGTCTCGATTAAAATATTAAAAAAAACTATTGGGGTCCCATTGAAATGGACAAAAAAAACGCATAAAATTTATAAATTACTATTGAAATTCAAACAATTATAATAGAAACCCAAAAACTAGTAGAAATATTAATGATTTTGTTGGAAATATAAAAAAATTTTGATAATTAAAAATAATTATAATAAAAATAACGACGCCTATGGAAACAAATATGACAACAAACAAATGGTACGAACTAGAAGTAAAAATTTAACTAATATAATTGTTTTGAAAACAAATTTATCCCAAAATAAATAATACATCTCTGTTTTACTTTTTGTCTCATCTTTTATCTCTTGCTGCGTCGTAGCTGTCAGAAATTCGCTGGCAAAAAAATTCTACTATACATACGTATATACGTACAAAACAAAAAATTAAATTTAATCTTTAATTTAATTTTTTTTTTTAGTTCGAATCTCGTCGTTTAAATATAAAATATATGGCTCTTCATGAAATAAACAAATATAACACAAGTGCAAACAAACATTAATGGCGATTGTCAAAATATTCACTTGAAGTTAGCTACAATTTAGTTCTAAAAATCTCCCTGTATTTTACCAATATTTTTCTCTGTCCTGGACAGCCAGTTCGAAGATAAAACGCAACTATTATTGAAAAGTTTATTAAGGTTTAATTTGATTTACAACTGTACGCTTTGTTGTAGTTTTTCTGTGTTCACATAGCGCCAGTGGAAAGCGGCTTATTAATATTTCTTTTGCATAATTATCGATAAAACTTATCGATACAAAACAAAAGGTATAAAAGAATGAGCCACCCTATTCATCTTTTATTTGTGACGATTTTATTAATTGTAAATAACAATTGTTCGGATTTTTACATTTTGATAAATTTTATCTTAAAAAGCTATTATTAATTAATGATTATACAATAAAATCATTCATTGATATAAAAAAGTGTCAAAGTTTCATTCAGTATGTTTTGGTATATTGTAAAGGTTAGTTGTGTTTAGTTTTTCATTTTACTTGTGATAAGAAAAACAACTTTAATATCTTATAAAATTTTCTGTGATACAATTATAAAAGTGAAATATTTTTAAAATAATTAAGTCATTTAAAAAAATATATAATGGCTAATCCTGTGGTTAAAATACCGAAAACTGTTAATCCAGATTTAGTGAAGGAGCGAAAACAGTGTACATTCGATTCAGAGGAATTTGCGAGATGGTGGGTTGGTGGTGAAAAAAAACTGCAGGAACGTCGAAAACGAGGTAAGTTTTTCCACTTTTGAAAAATCTTTTCAGTAAAAAGAGAAAATAACTTAATTTTTTAAATTGTGGTTACAAAACTGGTTTTAAATGTTTAATGTAAAGTTTTTTTTTATTTATTTACAATAACGACATTCCAAAGTCCATCTCGTATCTTAGTTTTATGCAACGGCCATGAATCTCATTTTTTTTAATTTAGAGTTAAGATTTTTTTTTTGGTTTGTTTAAAGAACTTTTTAATTTTTGTTATGCCAATGATTATGCAAACTTTTCGAGTTAATTATTTTATTGTTTTGCATACGAGTTTGTTGATGTTTTATTCAAAAATTATTTAAACTGAAAGTAAATTTTTTCATGAATATATGTACTGTTTTTTAATGAATATACAAAATCAGGGTCATCAATTTGATGAATTGTTTTAAAGTTCTTAGGATTGTGGTCAGTGACCATCAAAGTTATAGAATAATATGGTTTGTACCTCTGCTAAATGAGGATATGATAACGGGTGTAATCATAAAAAAAAAGAATATTTTATTATAATGAAAAAACAACATAAACATAAAAAGCAATGCAACTAGGATTATATTATTAATTGACTCTCCAACACGCCCCTTCAATTATTATTCATCTTCTTGACATGGAAGCTATTTTTGATTTTGTTGAGATTCTCCGTCATGATATCTGCCATGTTCTCTTCTGATGAAGCATATTGAAGATCAATTAAATTTTTCTCGATTAAATCTCCCGTGCAAAGTAAATCTTGATATCGTTGTGTTTTGTTCTGTTGTGATATACTGGATTCTGAACAAGTTTGATTGCTCCAAAATTATCCGCAAGATTTTTTGTAGGTTGATCAGTGATTGATTTAAAATTTTCGTAGCATTTCGGTATCTAGAAGCCCCTCAGAAAGATGTTCGTCGAAAGTCTTGATTCGTCCAACAAGATCAAAAAATGTCTTCAGGAACTCTGTCATTTTCGTTCGATCTTCCATTTTAATTTCTACAATTGAGTTGCTAACATCATCAACGTTGCAGGACCCTTAGGCTCAAATATTTCGATCAGCTTATCGCATGCTCCCTCTGTAGTTTCACATTCAGATATATTACACAATTGTGACAGCTTCAAGCAAAGCGTGATGGTGGGTAACGCCTTAGCATCAGTCCTCTCCCAATCTTTTTCCTTGGGATTTGCTGCATGTTTAGTGTACTTTCACATGTCGTTGTAGATGAGCACCGAACGCATCTGAATTTTCCGAAGATGGAAAATTTTCATCGTTCAACTTTTCAATATCGTACAACGAGGACATTCAGTTACTATTTTGTCGCGCAATTTAAAAAAATTAAATTATTTCCGGGAACTGGGCCATAACCTATTGGAACAACCGATTGAATTAAAGAATATTTTATTAATGAAGAAACTTCAGACAAAAAACATAAACATAAAAAGCAATGCAACTAGGTAAGGATTATATTATTCATAGACTCTCCAACAAATACTCTTGCCAAATTTTGTTTATTACTTCGGTTTGTCATCTTACCTTTCATTTTTTGATATTTTTTGACGTTTTGGGTCATTAGGATTATAATAACAATAAGCAAAATACGTTTCGACTTGACTTCAAAAACACTATTTTCGAGTTATTAATTTAAAATAAAATTCGTATTTTGTCAGGCACTACGATGATCGATTTTGTGTCCAATCACTATATAGTAGCGCTTTTGAAAAATTTATTTAGATACATTTTTGCTTGTAAATCGTTTAGTTACATGGTAATAGTTACTGTAACGTTAACGTCCTTGCGACAACTTAGGTAGGATTAGTATCATTTTTAGTTTCGTTGGTAGAACTCTGGTCTCTAGCTAGATGGCTTCTTGTATTTCGTAGAGCGTAGCTTGTAGAATACTCAAAGACTCGTAATGTAGGGAACAGTAAAACAAACCCAAAAGTTTCACTAATTTCTCTCAAAAAATGAAATAACTTTTTAAATTTTTAATCGACTAAGTTGGATAAAACAACAAATAATATATATGTAGATCGAGACAATCTTACAACATAAGTTAACAAATAATAACGATAGATGAACTAATCTAAAACTAAAAAAATTCTTTTGGATAGTTACTTGAGTGGATGACCGGTTACCAACACATACTTCAATTTTTATACTTGTATCTAAAGTCACAAATTGATAAGAACTAACCTTCATTCCTTTGATAACGATAATCTTAACTATATTTTTTGTTTTTTAACAATCAAGGATATGCGTTATTGTTTAGACGCATGTTGATTAATGAATAGACGTAATCATTAGTATTTAGTCATTACAATCGCTGCTAATTTCGTAGCGGCATTCATCATTTTTCAACAATACTCATTTGCTTGAGATGATACGTCCGCTTTCTCTCTTTTTCGCAGTAAATCACAAGAACATTTTGCATTTGTTAAAGGGTTTGGCAGTTCTCTTCAAGACTTGTTTGTTTTGTCTTCCAATACTTGCGGGTCTCCTTTTTATAGTGACAAATAGTTCTAGCGGCCAGAGTGTAAGAGTGAAAGAAAATGTACAGAATTTCAGAGAAGCTTAACTTGGACCCATTTGTGTATATCCTTATTTGTTGATTTTTAAATTGTTCAAGTTAAGTGGTTCTAAGGACCATCATTACCATCTAGTGATGTTATCTGGAAATGACTTCAAAATTGAACTGAGAATGTAAATTTGTGAATTTTTTTTCCCCTAAGGTATGATCGCTACTGTGACATCTGCAGAGTCCTGAAATTTTATTCTAGCTCAGCCCACGCAGGCTAGGAACTCTTATTGCTAACACATCTATAGTAATTTTAATCGATCAATTATTAATCTCAGATCGGGCTAATATTGTAACGTTTCTTGGCCGAGTTACTAATATTTGGCTAGATCACTAAATCAGGCAATTAAAACAATGGTTTTCTAAACGTTATAATTTTTACTGATTCAATATTTTATTTCTTATAACAATATTTCTCCTACTAGTATTACCCTTAATTTTTACTAGTATTTCCCTTAATTCTTTACTTATAATAAGTCTATTACACTTTTAATAATCTATTACAATTTATTTGGACGAAGTGTGTCACCAATAACTTTAACTCGCTTTTATCACTGCTAAATTTATGTTTATTTACCACCAATAAGGGATTCTAATTTTTAATTTCTATTCTTATTAGATAAATGAAAACTTTCTATTACGTATTTACTTTGGTTGTGTTATATTTTTCTTTGTTGATTCATGTGCTTCTATATTCTTTTAGTGGAACTAATTTCTCTAAAGAATATTGTCTACAAATATTTTCTTTTATGTTGTATTCCATCCTACTGCCTTATCATCACATTCTCCCCCACTAATTTCTGTTCGTCCCGAACAGAATCTAAAGCTCCTCTTTTGTAGAGTGTTAATCTTTCTTGGTGCTCGACTTTTGGTTTCGCTCGTTCACCTTTTTTATGCGATAAACGACATCGTTTATTTTTGTTATGATGGAATAAGGTTCTTACCAAGATGTTTGTAGTTTTGGAAATAAACCTTTTCTCCGCTGTAGATTGTGTAGCCGCACTAGTTGTGTTTCCTCAAATCATTTGTTGTTTGCGCGAATGTCATACCGAGCCTTCATTCGATCACTTTCTGTCTGACAATTGTGTGTACCTCCTCAAGTTCCTTTTTTAGTTTATTTACGTAATCGTGGACAAATATTGTTGTTGATGAAAAATCCTAAACTTTAGATAACCAGGTAGCCTTAAATCATTTTCAAAGATAGTTATAGCTATTGTCGTTTTGGTTGTATCATGCACGACTGATCTATAAGCCATCAGGAATAACGGAATATGACGATCTCAATCACGTTGATTCTTGTTTACTACTTTTGCTAGATATTTCTCCAGAGTAGCATGTCGTATTCTAATTTTATAAGGCAGCCGGTCGTATTGCAATTTTATCCGAGAGGTTGGCAATAACTTTATCAAATCTTCTATTCCACCAATAATGGATTACCAAGGAAACCCTGTGACGGAAATCAAAGCGAAGGCAGATCTACTTGCGGCAAATTTTGCTGCTAACCTCTGCGGGCAACAAGTCTGACCCATCAAACAATCGTCCCATTGCATTAAACTCAATACTTGCTAAAGTTATGGAACAAATTATTAATTATAAACTAATGGCATATCTTGAAAACAGCAATCTTCCCCACGACCGCCAATATAGATTTCGTAAAACACCGTCTACTGGTGACATCATGTCAGTCCTCACGGATAAATGGGGTAAAACAATTCATGACTTCTTTAGAGCATTTACCTTATTAGTATCTGTAGAATAGTGTAGGAGCTCCAACCACTCTTCTATGATGCAGAGTTGGATTCTCTGCATCATAAAATCTGCATCACCCGATATTATCATTGGATCATCAAACAGTTCCAAAGCATGTCTGTGAACTCTGTCGACAAAATTAGAAGAGGTCCAGTCCTATCCCAAGTCCTTAAATACCAACCTTTTAACTTTCATTTTCTATCTTTAACACGTGCGGTTTGTTCGGTTTATGAACTATAAAAAAATGATTCAAAATTTCTGTCTTGATCTATATGAATCTCCATCGGTGCTCCGTAGCGACTTATCCGATTGCTAACTACTGCTTCAGCGATGGTTGTTGATGACTTCTTTGTGCAGGTCCCTTTGGAGCCGCACATTGATCACATGCTTGACACCATTCCACTACCGATTGACGTGCTCCTGACCAATAAAATCTACGTCGTACTTTAGCAAGGGTTTTGTTAATACCAAGGTTACCGCCACTGGTTCCTTCATGATATTCTTTTAATACTTGAGGAACTCCTATTTCAAGCATCCATCATCAATATAGAGTCTGTCCCATTGTGTCCAATATGCCTCCAATAATTGACTTTTTTCGGCAATTTCAACCCATGTTGGGGTTTCTCCCTTTTCATTTTCCTTAGGATCTTCCAATTGCTCTTTCTTTACTACTTCAGGTGTCAAGTCTTCACTAGGAAGTACTTGCAAAAGCCTGATAAAAATAATGTCTTTCTTACTCTCCGCCCGATTAAAGTGCTTGCATTCCACCTGACATGGGCTTCTTGACAACGCATCAGCATTTCCATCTGCACTCCACCTCCGATGTTGAACGCCGAAATCATAAGCCTGTAAGCATTCAATCCATCGTGCTATTTGTCCCTTCGGGTTCTTAAATTGTAGTAGCCACCTCAATGCTCCATGATCAGTCCTCAAATGTAAGTTTTGACCGTACAAATATTTGTGAAAATGTTTTACACATTTTATTACACCCAGCAATTCTTTACTGGTTACACAATAATTCCTTTCTGGCTTGGACAGTATCTTCGAGTAATAAGCTAATACTTTCTCTTGTCCATCAATTTCTTGAGATAACAATCCTCCTATACCATCATTGCTGGTATCAGTGTCCAATATGAATTTAAAATTTGGTATAGGGTATGCCAGAACTGGTTGGTGCACAATTTTCTTTGGAGCTCCACAAACGCATCTTTTTGCTTTTCGGTCCATTCAAATGCTTTATCCTTCCTCGTGAGCTCATGTAGACTCTTAACAACATTGGCAAATCCTGGTACAAAACGTTGGTAGTTAGTTGACAATCCCAGAAAACTGCGAAGCTCATGTAAATTCTTGGGTCTTGGCCATTCTTTTACTGCTGTGATCTTATCAGCATCTGTGTGTATTCCATTTGCTTTTACTTTGTGCCCCAATTATTTTACTTCTTTCGGAACAGTGTACATTGCTTTAGACTCAATTTTAGTTCTGCTTGGATTCGCTCGAAGATTTCCTCTAAATTCTTCAAATAATCGTCGAAATCCTTTCCCATTACAATTATGTCGTCCAAGCACACAATGCACATTTTCTTATGTAATCCTTTTAACACACGTTCCATTAAACGTTCAAATGTTGCTAGAGCATTACATAGTCCCCATAACGTGACTCTCATAACCCACTTCCCACACTAAACGCTGTCTTTTTTCGATCCTTTTCCTGGACTTCTACCTGCCAATAACCGTCTTGTAGATCTAGTAACAATTTGGCACCTGACAATGTGTCCAGGGTATCATAAATTCGAGGTAATGGGTAGCTATCTTTCTTTGTTACCGCATTCAGTTTTCTGTAGTGTAGTCAACGCAGAATCTCATAGTTCCATCCTTCTTCCCGACAAAAACCATAGATGAACTCGAGTCCATGGAGGTAGTTGACTGTAGCTACTTCTACACATTTGCTGACGATTGTTCCTTTCTTGAGGGCTTTTGTTTTGTCTGACAGATTTAGTTTTCTAACTACATAACTAATGTTTTCCCTATAATGATCTCTTGATGTTGTATTTTCATTGATTTTCACAACCCACAACCTTGGTAACCTCCAATCTTCTCCAGACGATTGTTTCAGTATTAGATAGTAGCTTTTCGCAATGTTCGAATATTATTCGCCTCACTGTTGATTCTGTACCATTCATCCGAAGAGCCAACTCCAGGTTACCATACTTGAGTACTCCATTTCTAGCGTCTATTACAAATCCATTCGGTCTCATAAAATCCATGCCCAGCATTGCTTCATCTAACACATTTGCCACTAGTACTTCATGCTAAAAATGCGTATTCCCTATTCTGTTATCAGCGTAATGGTACAGTTCTTGTCATCAATTTCAGCTCCAATCGTTAGGCTGTTACCATTCCCTGCGATTCTTGAAATAGGTGTGGAGATTATGGGGCATTCGGTTGTGGGGTCCAGTTTACGCCGCTTAAAGCTGACTCGTTTTAGTTTAACTTTTCCGACACTATTTGATCTCCCTATCACGCCTAACCCTCTTCTTCAAATGATCCGTCTAATGTTGATATTCTTCATTTTCGTCTGATCTCTCTGAATTCTCGAGATATGTGACCAAGCTTGCACATATCCAACATCTTATTCTACTGTTGAACTCCCTAGCTCTTCTTTGTGGCCTGTAACTATCCTCTTCCTCCATTTCTACATGGCGTACTTTGATTGTTGGTTTCACAATTGCTTGTGCTGTCTCACTAGTCAATGCATAAGCTATTGTTTCAGCAAATGTAGCTTTAGGTGTCATCATAGCGGATTTTCACGTCTCTGGCTCTCTAATGCCGGTGATGAACGAATATATCTTCATTCTTTCCATGTAGTCTGGAGATGTATTTCCATGTGCCATATGTATCAGACGCTCGATTGCAGACGAAAGCTTTTGAAGATACTTGAAGGGGTTTTAATTTTTATTCTCTGTATTTACTTTGGTTGCGTTATATTTTCCTTTGTTGATTCAAGTGTTTTTATATTTTAGTGAAACTAATTTTTCTAACGGTTATTTTCTAGAAAAATGTTGTATTGTGTTGTATTCTATCGTGCTCCTTTATCGTCAAAATATTTTGATGTTTTAACTTGGAGGAGCAGGGATTTAATTCGTTGAGCGTGAATTTAATTCGTGTTTTGCGCTGCAGTAATTCTTTTAACAGTTTATAGTGGAGTGTAATAAGTGAAAACACTTCATAAACTTTTTTATCCTCATTTAAATTCTCAACGGTCAGAGTCACTTGTTTCAACGACCGCTGAAGGAATACGATGCGAATTAGCTAGGCGACGAATTTCACGAGGCGAAAACGTAGCTAATCAAATTGACAGCTCCAATTTTGGAGTCCTCAAAGAACTTCAACAATAAGGGTAACAAATAACTCGAACCCTTCTCAAGATGTCTCCCTTCCCAGTTCCCAGAATGTCATTAATTGAAATTGCAGAATGGAGAACCAAACTTGCATTGGGATCAGATCACGTGCCAATCATTTTACAAATTTTTCTGAAATGGAATTCAGAACGCAGAATAAACGAATTCAGAATGTTTACCATTTGATGGGGAAAAAATTCAGAAAAATTTACAATAAAGATAAATCTCGTTACATTCCAGCTGGTAGAATACAAAAGGTTAAACCAAGCTTGCCGCTTGTGTGCTGTCCACTCAAAGAGATAACGTCCGCACCGCAGATCGGACATGAAAAAGCAAATAGCTACGGAACACAAATAAACGAAATAAATGTAGAGAATTAGTGAGTAAGTCAAGCCTTGGCACAAGTAAAAGTCTCTCGCAGGTCATTAAGGGCTTAACACATCCTCGACAACTAGGTAACAATTGCATGATTTCCTTCGATGGTATCCCAACCGAAAACCATAGGAAATGCGCAAACAAATTTAATATACAGTTTGCAGAAAAACAACGTAAACATGAGAAGGAAACTAGATCAGTGTGACATCTGCGCAAACTTAATATTGATAATTTAGAGGATATCATATTTTCCAAAGAAGAAGTTAAGAATGCAATAAAGAAAATTAAACTATACAAAGCTATTGAGCCCGACGTCATCTCTTAGTTGCACTCGACATTTCAAAAACTTTCGACACAGTGTTGCACGACGTTTTGGGTTTGGTTAACATATAGTTCCGGCGAACGGTTGCTTACCACCGTCGCCGAATTAAAAAACCGCAAATGTGTTTATTTTAACAAACAAGAAACATTCAGTAACTTAAAAAAACATTCGTGTCGAAATTAAACGATTATCGTTTGAAATGTGATAAACAATTTGATAAAAAGAGCTCAGATTTGTATGGTTAATAAGAGAGCCAAACATTTATGTGAAATGTCTTCCCGATACAATTCCCGAAATTAAATAAAACTTTCCAACTAATTGAACATCCCGAGCAGAAATTAGTTAGGGAATACTTGAATATAGTCAGGGCGTGATCGGCCTGATCAGTCTGATCATTCTAGAGGAGTTTTATGTCCGGACCGAAGATGAGTCTGACAGGAGGTTCATTCTAATTGTTCTGTTCCTAATGGAACCAGGTGATAACTCGGCAATCGAAAAATTAATTGTAAATGTAAATTACCACACTGTGACACAGGATTCTCAAAAAGTAAATACTTCCGTTTTACTCAATCGATTACTTATGGATAAAGATAAAAATAAAAATAAAAAACAAAGCGGGCGATCATCGTTACTATACGGGAGTCTATCTTAACAGATGATTGTCCCAAAGATAGAGGTAAGTGTAGAGTATCTAAGGAAGATAAAATGATTTGGTATTTATGTCAAAAGACGGAGTGTAAAATCAATGGTGAAGGTGTACATTCGACACGGGGGAAGTACGTGATCAATTGTGACGCTGACGACTAATTCAGTCAACTAACTCTCGGCAGTCCTAATGAATTTCAATGTAATTATTCGATAGTGGAAAAAGTGGACACAGTTCCGCACGTTTCTCCCTAATAGTTCTAGAAAAGAAATCTGACAGTAGAAATCAATAAAAAATTCATTTAAACTATCGGTGGCAAGGAATATCCAACTAAGTAAGACGATGACGAACCCAATAGAGGTAAAAGTGGGTGATCTATTCGGGAGACAGGAGTGTTGTCGCTAAGTACACCATCGGCACCAAATGGTACAAGGACTGTGAGGTCCATGGGTTAGTATCGTAGTCGTACCATGGATACGCTCACTTGGTGATAGTCGGCTATCACAGGACTGCATGGACATTCGTTTTGTAAGGAAAAATGAAAACTGTGACGAAGGATATTCACACACCGCTCTCCTAATATTTTCTTTTATTAGGTTCCTTCGTCCCAAGCTGCCCAGTTCCAGAAATAAAACAAATAATTAATATTGATGTTGCATTACATTACACCCATTTTCAAAGCTAGTTTCCATATTTCGGTTTTGCCAATCCTGCAAAAACTCAGTTAATTAAATTAAAATGTTCCCACATTTCAGCCTTTTCAATTTCGTAAAAATATGGGTCTCAACTTCCGTCTAGACAAATGCCCTAAATCAAAATTTTCATAACTCGTTTTTGTAATGTATGTAAAAACTTATTCTCAAATTTTCTAATGGTTTCTTTCGTTTCGACTGAAATTCAGTCATTTTAAATTTAATATGTTTTTCTATGCGAAAAGTAACTAGTGTAACTAACTAGTGTAAAAAAATAACAAATTATAGTTGCTATGGTTTTTCATATAATTTTAGAAAGTATTTTAAACAACGTAACCATGAAAAAATAGAATATGAATTTTGAATGTTTTGTTGTCGATTTCTAACTTTATAATTTATAGTAAATATCGATTATATATTACTATCATAGAAAAAATTGTATTTCCTACGCGAGATAAAAACGTTTTTCGTTCGTAAACATGTCTCACTTGACGCTGGCGCGTCTCGTGAACAAATGTTTACTCACGAAAAAAACAATGTTTTCATCTCTTGTAGGAAAATATACTAGTTTCTATGCGAAAAGTCAATTCACTAGTGAAAAAGAATAACAAATTGTAATTGCGCTGGTTTTTCATATAATTTTACAAAGTATTTTAAACAACGTAACCATGAAAAAATAGAATATGAATTTTGAATGTTTTGTTGTCGATTTCTAACTTTATAATTTATAGTAAATATCGATTATATATTAGTATCATAGAAAAAATTGCATTTCCTACGCGAGATAAAAACGTTTTTCGTTCGTAAACATGTCTCACTCGACGCTAGCGCGTCTCGTGAACAAATGTTTACTTACGAAAAAAACAATGTTTTCATCTCTTGTAAGAAAATATACTATTCACACAATTAGGTTTCTGGAATTGTGGTTTTTTTTATTATTTTTTTTTTGGTTTTCTTTTGAACGGATCAAATAAAACCGAGGTTTTGAGCTAGGTTGGAGAATGGTTGGTCGGGATTCGAAAACGATAACTGAAAGTGGACGGTCGAACGGAGCGAAGATTATTTTGTGGATTCTTAGTTTGTTGGTTTTTATTTATATTTTAAGTTTTCTTTGTGTTTCCGTTGAGTTTTCTGTTAAAATAAAAATAAAAAAAGAAAGGGGAAAAAAATTTAAGATTAAAATTTATTTAATATTTTCTATTATTAGTGATATCCGAAAATTAAAAGTTAAAATTGAATTAATATTCCAAGTTTGAGTGGTATCAGCAAGAACAAATAATTCTAATAGTTTTGAATCATCTGATTGTTAAAAAAATTCAAATTAAACTTGATTTGCTATGTATTATTATTATTGATATCAGAAAAAAAGAAACCAATTGTTCTAATAGTGAGTGATATCAGCAAGAACAAACTATTTAGTTCTAATTGTTGTTACTCATCTGATTGTTAAGAAAATTAAGATAAAAATTGATTTGGTATTTTCTCTTGTTGAGATCTAAAAAAATAAAAAAAATAAATTATATCAGTGCCTGTTAAATCTTTGTAAAGAAAACTTTTGGTGTTTTAATTTCCGAACAAGAAAGATACATATACATGGCAGCTACACGAGTGCTTTGAGGGAAATGGGTGAGTTTTGTATCTAAGTTTTAATTTTCTTTGTTTGATCTGGGCTGATTATGTTAATTGGGGTCGTTTGTTGTTCTTGATGGTCACGTCACGATTGACCAGGTTGTGGGGCCTCGATCCTATAATCAATATAGGGTCGGTCCCCACTTCAACCTACTGTAGATTAAGGGATTTGTGAAGGAACATGGTGCAGCGGAACTTCAGGTAAGTAGTGTGGTCTGTCCCTTGTTAATCCGTTTAATGTTATGAACCGCTTCCAACCAGGACTATCTAGTTACCGGACAACCCACGACCAAAAACATACGTCTGAGCCAAACCGTAGAAGCGGGTCCGGATTTCTAACTAGATGGTCAAATTTTTAACGTTGGCTAGGGCAACCTTTACTCCTAGCTGGAGGGTCTAGATTGCACTGTTAAACGATACAAAACGGAGAAGGCTGGTGTAGTAAAAGCGGATGGTCTCGGTAGCATCACTGATGTTACTTTTAGATGAAGGAACGAAAATCCTTGGGAATTCCTTGTCGAATCAAACAACTATAATGTTCGAACTACATAGTACAGATAAGTAAATAACCTCCGCTCAAAACCGTAAAAATTGTAACATCTTTACAACCAATGTCGTGCCTAGACGATAATGGGGTGTTGTGGAATATGATCTGCCGTGCTAAGTACAAAGGCCGTATCTTGCTTTTTTGTCAAAAATGAGGTATGCATCTAAGATGATATAATAACAGTCGATGGACATTTTTCTCATATAATTAAACCATTTAATCAATATATGGGATTTTTGCATTAAATTTCTAGACAATACTTTGTGTGAATTCATAGAATGGGGAACATTTCTATTCTAATTAACATCCTAAGTCACGTTTGTATAGTCATTATTGATTGTTTCCAATCAATGTGAAATCAATGGCTGACACTTGGTCAATTTGTAGTTCTATATTTATAAACATTAGACTGCATTAAGGGAATTTAAATTTTATTTTAGATTTTTGAGATCAATTAAACTCAAGTAAGTAAAGAAGTGATTGGAATTTTTTCAATTCAAAGGTATGGTTTGAAGTTTTTCAGAAAAAAACTCCAATTCAGATTTTTCGTGTTTCGGATCGGATTCGAACCTACCCTCGTCAGTGCCCGGCTCGAATCCTTAGGCAGACACGCTATCGATTACGCCGTTGAGGCGATGACAATTTCAAAGTTGAAACGTTTTTCTGAAAAACTTCAAACCATACCTTTGAATTGAAAAAATTCCAATTACTTCTTTACTTACTTGAGTTTAATTGATCTCAAAAATCTAAAATAAAATTTAAATTCCCTTAATGCAGTCTAATGTTAATACATATAGAACTACAAGTTGACCAAGTGTCAGCCATTGATTTCACATTGATTGGAAACAATCAATAATGACTATACAAACGTGACTTAGGATGTTAATTAGAATAGAAATGTTCCCCATTCTTTGAATTCACACAAAGTATTGTCTAGAAATTTAATGCAAAAATCCCATATAATGTAAAAACATTTCCATAATATGGAGTCTAATGACAGTGGAAAAATTCAACTTAAGTAAAATAAATAAGTGATGAAGAAGTTTCAACTTTGAAATTGTAATCGCCTCAACGGCGTAATCGATAGTCTGCCTAAGGATTCGAGCCGGGCACTGACGAGGGTAGGTTCGAATCCGATCCGAAACACGAAAAATCTGAATTGGAATTTTTTTCTGAAAAACTTCAAACCATACCTTTGAATTGAAAAAATTCCAATTACTTCATTACTTACTTGAGTTTAATTGATCTCAAAAATCTAAAATACCATTTAATCAATTTTTTCATTCAAAAATTACTCTTTTAAAAATACCGTATCTTCATTAAAAGTATCAAATTTACTATTTGATTATCCAATAATTAATATTTTACAACAAAATTCAAGATACGGTCTTTGTGCTTAGCACGGCAGTGATGCTGAGAATAAAACTTCACTCAAAAGGTCGAATAGAATGCTTACGATGAATCAGTGGCACAGAGCGGATCTTCTTCTGAAAATTCACTTTTTGCATTGAATTGATGCATATATTGTACTGGATATTACTCACTTCTAATGAATATGCACCAATGCATTGCAAAAAAAACCAAGGGTAATATAAAACCAACCCGAAAATAGTGAAGCCTATTAACTACACCACACTTATTACGGATGACTATACAGCCATTACAATCAGTAGCGGTGGACGGCATTAGTCCAGACTGCCAGCAAAAGAAGGAAAATATGGTTTATACTGAATATTATTCTAATCTCCAGAAGTAGTCTGGCATTTGAGTATTGTGCCGTGAAGAACGTCTAAAATGGCCGAAAGTGGGATAGAAGAATTTCATCCAGTTGAAACCTCATAAACCGACTTGAGAACTAGTGTAGTACAAAGCAATGTGGTGATTATCTCGGCTATACTGAACCAAGACGATATCAAATGCATGGCTACGCTAACACAGAAAAACGAAAAATATAGTACGATGTGGTTAATTCTATGTTTTGAGGAGCTTAGAACTGTCGTTTGGTAATGAAACGAAATGCTTATGCTATCTTTTTAAATAAAACAAACAATGTGGTTGACTTTAGACTTTGCAGATAATATTACCTCCTACAAGGAAATATTATAATTTTGATATTTTTAAATAAGTTACTTTTAATTTCTTTATCAAATGTAATAAAAAAATGATATGTTACATGTAGTAAGAAAACAAATTGTGTGATAAAAATTCTGGTTACTGATAACTGTGAGGTATAAAAAACACTAAACATTTTAATTTGTAATTTATGTTACGATTTCTACGTACCTTATATTATCAATTTATTTTTATCCGGCTAAGATCTTCAGCTGAGGCCGTGGATGGAAAATTCACCAGCGTTTACAAACTCTTTTCCATACTCTTCCACAAATTAAAACTCTTAGTTTTTTTATAATAATTTTATTTTTTTTTTTATAGATATATATTTATATTTTTTTTGTTTCTATTATTGTTTACGTTTATTTTTTTAAAATTTTTAAAAATCACAGTATGTTCACTTTCCGTACAAATTTCATTATTTTTTTGGCAATCACAAATCAGACTATCGTTTTAAAATTTATCGAAAATGAAATACTTATTGGTATGATTTGTATTTTGCGTCACCAGAGGTTTAAAGAAAAAAAAATTAATGGTATCACTATATATTCTGATAACAATCCAATACAATAACAGATTAAAATTTTAACTCCAAATATTATAGAATTTAGTTTTGTTCAACACATTTTAATGAATGAAAATAAAGAAATTTCTTCTAATCACAATAATATGAAAACGAAAACAATTTGATAAATAATTTATATTAAAAAAAAATGGAAAAAAAACACAATTTACTAAACGAAAAAACTATAATTTTGTTCTGAAGGAGAGTATCCTTTCAGAACCAAGAATAAAAACTTACTTAATTTATTTTTCCACAAAAACTTCAAACTATCCTTGATTCTGAGAAGATTGTCCCCTCTTCAGAATCTCGTCAAAGGAGGAGTTTTTACCAAAATATTTACATAAACTTTTCTAACCGAATTAACTCCTCCTTAAACAAAATTATTAAATATTTACAACAAAAATTAAACTTATAATTAACCAATTAAAATAAACTTATCCTAAATTATATTGCACATAAAAAATTGAAAAAATTTACTTTCACCTAACATCATGGAAAAACCCTACATCTGGCAAACACCTTACAGTTAAAAATTTCCGAAATTTAATCAAACGCAATAAACTTAAATAGACAAATTAAACAACAAAAAAAAGACAAAATATCCTTTTTTTTTTATGATCTAATATTTTTCCATCATGTTAAGGCGACGTAGTTTTAGTGCAATAAAACTAACAATAGATATTTACCAAAAAAAATAATAATGAAAACAATTATCCTTTGATAATAATAAAGACTAATTCTAAAAATAAAAATATGGGAAACATATTTTATATTTATGAAACGTAGTTGAAAAATCTTCGTTTCATTGCCCCCTCACTCCGGGAAAAAAAAAATTCAGAAACAAGGTTTCTATAGCAAAGGCAATCTTTGGTAAAAAGATAAAAAAAAACTAATTAAATTATAAATAGTTAAATAAAACTAACGAAATGATTAAAATAGCGTAGATTATAACTAAACCCTAATAGATTAACAACTCGTCATTCTTATAATAGGTAGAAAAATTAAGTTTCCTTAATAATTTTTTCCAAAATAAAATTGTAAAATATTGTACTTTATCTAAGATTATAACTTAGTTTAATACAATATTTAAATAAATTAAAATTCTTTTTCTAGTAACGAATTACTCAAACGAACTTTTTCTTCAATAAGGAAAGGAAAAGTACCAACAAAAATTGTTTATGAATTCCACGAACTTAAAGATTAATATTTATTGACTTAGATTATAACTAAGTTTTAATGAAATATTGCATTGAATGAAACTTTATTCTTATAATTACTTAATTTGTAAAGATGCATTTAGTAAATGCATAGTCTATGTGTAATAAACAGGGAAATAATATTGAAGGATTGCAATAATATTTATAAACCTTATTTTAACTGAATACGTGAAAAGGAATTTAAATGATACATTTATAATCTAAATCAATTTTACTAGATTCGCATTACGTCCAAGATCCAAATAAACGAAGATAAAATTGATAACAACAGTCAAAAAGAAATTGAATTAACTTAAACATTATCTTTACATTTAACTGAAGATTTTTTTTAATTTTCCCCAAGAAACGGTTTGTTGTCGTAAGCTGGATTATGCACTTACTTGATTTTCTTTTACGGAATTTTGTACCACCACTTGAACTTTTACTAACGCATAATGTTTTAAATTTTGGTTTGAAAAAGATCAAAATAATAACCGAAATTGGAAAACTTACCCAACTGTTCCACATTCGAACTTTTGACCGTTCACCATGCAAAACGAAGTTCTCCAAACAAAAATTCGAATATTGAACCATAGTGAATTGGAGAAAAAAATATGCTAATGAAGAAACAACCTTATAATAAATATTTGAAACTAAAAGTGTGTAAAAAAACAACAAAATATGACATAAAATCAGAAGGGGTTGGATAACTGCCCCAGAATTAAATTTTAACTGTTCCTTAATGACGATAACTAGTGATTTTCTTTCTGATTCTAACTCATCTCGAATTATGTCATGCGAAATATCAGGTTTCAGTTTTGTTATATTTGGATATATTTTTCTTGTGTTTTGTTTAATTTTAGAATTTTTATAATTGCACGTTGGGTGACTTACAGCAGTGTTATTTTGTATTGAGTCAATCAAATTTCTTTTATTATTTGCATTTGATTCAACATAAGTCACGTTAGTTTTGGAGCCTACATTTTCGGAATGTAATGTACTAACGTTATTTTCATTACAAGTAAGTAGGGAATTCATACACATTAATGATGGATTCAAACTAAAACTTTGAAAAAAATCCATCCCTAATATTAAATCTTGTGTAATTTCCGGTAATATGTACAACATTAAATTTTTTTCTATATTATTAAATTTAATTACAACGTCTACAACTTGAGATCCTTCTAGCACTTCACCGTTAGCTACATGAATTTTAGAAGATTTTATGCGAGACGTTAACCCACTTTGTTTTAAAAAGTTATCGGAATTTCGACCTAAGACAGATACTGTAGCTCCCGTATCCAATAATCCAGTGATTGGATTATCATTTATAGAAACTCCCAGAAACAATCTATTATCTCCTGGTTTTTGAACTATTATTGAAGAAATTTGTTCCGAAGTATTGGGATTTACATCGATAACTGCACAAGAAGCAGAAGATGTTGATGGCATATTTTCTCGAACTATGGAATGTTGTATTTTATCGTTGTTAATTAACATTTGAGGCTTCTGAACATTCAAGTGAGGATGACATGTTTGACAATATGGAAAAATAGTGTTTTCTCTACCACATCTATAACATAAGTAGTCCGCTCTCCGTGGTTTTGGACAAGCATCTGGTTTATGCCCGTTTTCAAAACAGTTCACACAATCGGTGGTAAATGGTTTAATCCTTTCTGATTGTTTTGAATTCCTATAATTAGTAGTATTTCTTGAACTATTATTATTATTTTGGAATTCTTTCGAATTGCGATAATTCGGATTCCTTTTATTTATTTCTAACTGTGAATTTGGAAAAGTTTGGTCTTTATTGACAAATTTTGAATCACGTAAATTTTTTGCTTGGGTTCCAACATTCTCAATGTTTGATAGACTTGATTGGAACTTCTCATTGGTATCATTTTGTCCAATTATATCGAGCTGATTCATCCGTCTTGCCATTCCCATCGACGCATTTTCCTTGCAAAGTTTTTCCATTCTCTCAATATCTCTACACAAGATGTGTAATTCTTCTACTGTTGCAATATTGGATAAATTTTTGAAACTTAATCCTCTCAAATATGTTGGCCATAAATTATTATATAAAAATCTAAGTTTTTCGTATGGACTAAGTGGATGGGTAAGCTCTTTGAACAATAATTCCATCGATGACCGATAATCTCCAAAAGATTCGAATCGTTGTTGCTTACGATTTCGAATAGAATCTCTTACTTGTTCATCGTATTCTGGGTCGGAGTATTCCCATTTTAATGCATCCGAAAAATTTGTCCAGGTCCTAAAGTTTTCAGCGTATGCGTTATACCACTGAAGCGCACTGCTATCCAACAATAGAAATATGGATCCAAGTAATTCGCCGTCAGAAATTCTTTGAGATTTGGCCATTCTATTAACTTTTGTGAGAAACTCGTTAATGTTTTCTCCCCTTCTACCAGAAAATTTCAGCTTCCAATCTTGAATTGGAACTGGCTTCCAACGTATATAATTAGGATAGTTATTCCTATTATTTTCTGAATTGTGTACATCCAACAATTTAGGATATTGGGGTCTATTTGTTTCCGTCAAATTTTCATACATTGTAGGTTGTATCCAAGGATTGCTGTGATATTTAGGAACAGCTCCCAGATATCGATTGTAATTGTGGGAAGGAGCTGTATTATACGTATCTATAGCTGTGTAGTCAAAAGAATTGGGCCTTGAATATGACATTGAAGCTTGAGTAAATAGAATATTAGATTCACTTAATTTATTATATGTGTTTGTTAGTGGATTATTTCCAAAAGACGCTGATTGATTTTGGTAATTACCATATGGTCTTTCATGAGAACTAGAAACGCGAGTAGTCATAACATTCGTTGAAGATGTATTGGCTTGATGCACTGGGTAGTTGTTTTGGATATTTTGCGAAAAATCTAAGGTATTTGCTTGTGAATATGACATAGTTGGTAATTGAGATACCAAATATGGAGAATTAGTATCTGAGGATTCAAATTGAAAAGGTTTTCTAATATGTGGTTGATCTTCGACATTTAATTGTTCTTGGGGCTTGAAATTTTTCGAAAGTTGTACTCTAACACTACGAAGTCTTCGTAAGACTTTTTGAACCTCAATTCTATTTTCTTCGACAAGTCTAGCTCTATTAATTCGTCCTTCTAGATGTTTTAAAACATTTAGCATATCGTATGACGGAAACTTTTCGACATAATCTAATCTTTTTAAAACCTGATCTACTAAGTTAGGAATACCTTCGTCAATTTCGACGTTTGGAACTAGTGAAGGATCAGTTTGTTCTTCGTTCAAAAGTTTATTTAAAATAAAAGATGGACTCTCTTTGTATTTGTTGAGATCAACATTACGAACATTGAGCTCGTATAAAATTTCGTTTATATCTAACCCGTCTACTTTCATGATTGAAAAAAAAATTTAGTGCGTTTGCAAATATATTTAAGTCTTATGGACTTTTGTTACCCAACTTAATGCAACAAAAATTTGACTGTACCAAAAATGTAAATAAATTTGAAAATTTACTAAAAGTTTTATATAATATATAAAAATAATAAAATATTTTGTGTACGATATTTAAAATAATATGTATATATATGAAAATAAAATTCAAAAATAAATTCAAATGTATTGTTTGCGTTATGACTAAATAAAAATCTTTTTCTTATGATACCAAATTACACTTAATATTGTTTTAGTAAGCTCCAAATAAAAAATATAAAAACCAATAATTAAAATGATAAAACAGAAATTTGTAGTAAATTTTAGTAAAATTCCCAAAATAAATTTTTCATATTAAAATAGAATTTGAATTAATGAAAGGAACAATTTAACAAACTAAACTTAATAAAAAACATTTAAATTATGTATAAAATAGAAACGTATTATTGTAAGTAAAAATTGTTCATTCTAATTTAATTAATTTTTTCGTTTTTAAATTCAAATAAAAGTTCACTTAAACAGATTTAAAAAATTCTTCTAGCTCTTATAAAAAAATTATAACCTCAAATTAACAAAGAAAAATTATAAAAATTATATAAACTGGAAGAGCCGTTATAAAATAATGAACAAAAAATCTAAAAATCCAAATTAAAATATTCAAAACATATTGTAGCAGCTGGAAAGAGCTACCCGTTGAGCGCCAATTTTGTTACGATTTCTACGTACCTTATATTATCAATTTATTTTTATCCGGCTAAGATCTTCAGCTGAGGCCGTGGATGGAAAATTCACCAGCGTTTACAAACTCTTTTCCATACTCTTCCACAAATTAAAACTCTTAGTTTTTTTTATAATAATTTTATTTTTTTTTTTATAGATATATATTTATATTTTTTTTGTTTCTATTATTGTTTACGTTTATTTTTTTAAAATTTTTAAAAATCACAGTATGTTCACTTTCCGTACAAATTTCATTATTTTTTTGGCAATCACAAATCAGACTATCGTTTTAAAATTTATCGAAAATGAAATACTTATTGGTATGATTTGTATTTTGCGTCACCAGAGGTTTAAAGAAAAAAAAATTAATGGTATCACTATATATTCTGATAACAATCCAATACAATAACAGATTAAAATTTTAACTCCAAATATTATAGAATTTAGTTTTGTTCAACACATTTTAATGAATGAAAATAAAGAAATTTCTTCTAATCACAATAATATGAAAACGAAAACAATTTGATAAATAATTTATATTAAAAAAAAATGGAAAAAAAACACAATTTACTAAACGAAAAAACTATAATTTTGTTCTGAAGGAGAGTATCCTTTCAGAACCAAGAATAAAAACTTACTTAATTTATTTTTCCACAAAAACTTCAAACTATCCTTGATTCTGAGAAGATTGTCCCCTCTTCAGAATCTCGTCAAAGGAGGAGTTTTTACCAAAATATTTACATAAACTTTTCTAACCGAATTAACTCCTCCTTAAACAAAATTATTAAATATTTACAACAAAAATTAAACTTATAATTAACCAATTAAAATAAACTTATCCTAAATTATATTGCACATAAAAAATTGAAAAAATTTACTTTCACCTAACATCATGGAAAAACCCTACATCTGGCAAACACCTTACAGTTAAAAATTTCCGAAATTTAATCAAACGCAATAAACTTAAATAGACAAATTAAACAACAAAAAAAAGACAAAATATCCTTTTTTTTTTATGATCTAATATTTTTCCATCATGTTAAGGCGACGTAGTTTTAGTGCAATAAAACTAACAATAGATATTTACCAAAAAAAATAATAATGAAAACAATTATCCTTTGATAATAATAAAGACTAATTCTAAAAATAAAAATATGGGAAACATATTTTATATTTATGAAACGTAGTTGAAAAATCTTCGTTTCATTTATAGTTTAGGTAGTTCTTATAAATTATAATTGTGCTTTGTAATTATATGAGTGAAGGACTAGATATAACGAAAATATACTATTATTTCAATTTTTTTCAAAAAGTACAGAAGGACTCACATGAGCAAAATAAAAACAATTTGAACTTCAATCTTTATAATTGAGTATATCACTCTTTATCTATTTTAATACAAAAATAATTTTATATGGTTTGTTATCTTTAGACTGTAAGCTAGATGGTTAATTTGAAATTGTATAAATGTTGGCACAAATCATGTGATTATAACATTAAATTATTTAATACTGTTCTGCTGCACAAAAACAGAATCTTTGATAAAAAGAGAATCAATGCAATATTTATAATACCAAGGCAATAAGAAAAAGACACATTCAAAACATAAGTTAAGAAAATAAAATAGGTATATTGTTATTTCACTTATATTTAATTATGAAATAGTTATGTAATTTCCCTTTGATGACTCTGATGAATTTATGTTTTGGTATTTCCTTCTGTGTTTAAGAAGAACAAGGTGCGGTATTTATGATTCTAATGCTTGAATGTTGACAAATTAAACGATTGACTGTAAGAAAAAAAGAAGAAAATAGAAAAATTAAAAAAAAATTGCCGGAAGTGACAAACCGGAAGTTGGAATGCAAAACTGTACTAAAATCATACTCTAAGTACATATATATACCAAGTTTAATCAAAATCAATTATCAGGAACTGATGTTATTAAAGTTTTAAATAAACAGGTGTTCGGGACTTTGGGAGGCCTCCCACCACTTATCACAATATCGTCCAAAAACTTAACAGTTGTTTGTCATTCAAATCAAATATCATCAAAATTGATTAATGAACGAAGTATGCTCCCAACAAAATTCAAAGTGAGAAAAGTCAGTAGTTATATGATCGAGCCCGCCACTTTGTACAATGAGTTCCAAAAGTTGATCACTTCAATATTTAAGGCTGTAGTGTGAATAAAGACAATGCGAAAAATTGTACAAAAAAAATTTAGCTGGAAGTTGGGATGCGAAACTGTAAGGGTTTCAATCAATATAAAAAAATCTTTCTGATGTTGATTAACTACGTTTCATGAAAATCGATTTGTAACTGAAAGCTATAGTAGACATAAGCACCTCAAAAAACGTTTGAACCGGAAGTGACAAACCGGAAGTTGGTACGCAGAAATATTGGAAACAGTACTCAAACATTATATACCAAGTTTCAATCCGACTGAAGGCCAGGATTAGAAGTTATTGAAGATTCAAACTTAAAGGTGTTCGGGAGACCCCCCGCCATTTTGTTCAATTTTGAAATGAATCCGGGTCTTCCATTTTCAAGTGAACCTGGATCTGGATTTTTGATCTACGGGTGTGACAACCCCGCGTACTCCAGTCCCTGCTATTGACATACGAGTTAACGTGAGATATCACATACCACTGGCAATAGCAGTGAGATATCACTAGCCAAGATGACATCTTAGGGGTGGTGGCGGATGAACTGTATTCAGTCAACGGTAGCACCCTCAATCTTAGCTGTGAAATATTCCTTGATGATGAGACGCTATTGCTTCCTTGAGGAAACGAGCCTTCATATAACTATGTGTGGACTTTAATCTTCAAGAAAGACAGTGCGTCACAGGATCAAGGAATATGCAACAGGCTGGATTATTGGCCACTACATTTTTGTTTTGTTTCAGCAAATTTTTGTAAAAATTTGCTATTTACCTTTTAATTTACTTTTATTTTCTCTATTCTATCATAAAATATTGGCCTATGTCATATTTTGTCAGTGATAGGATTTTTTGTTTAGTTATCCATTCTTTAACAAAAAATTTAAAAAAACAAAAAAAGAAAGATTTACGTCCATCAACACCTCTGAACGTATGTTGTTGTGGGACCTTGGTCTTAAAAGGTTTTTATGTGTTATTGTGACACATATTGTAATTCCTACTACACAACACATTTTATTAAAAAAAAAAAAAAAAAATATACCAAAATTTCATCAAGATCTCATGCGTTTTTGCCACGAACCCACACACCAACTCATCCACAGACATACTCTTTTTTCTTTTTCTATTTAGATAGAGGATGCTCCAAAATAAAAGATAAAATCAAATTTATGGTTGAAAGATTTTTTTCGATAGATTGATTACTTCACACAATTGAAAATTGTGGAGAAGCAAAAATACAGTAAAATTCTGAAATTGAAAGTTCACAGGTTTTTGAAACATCATGTTTCAAAAATATGATCCACTTTATATAATATCTCAACCGAGGATCACTTATATACTATATTTTACTATCAAAACTGGTAACCTCCTAGTTAATAATATTCATAAAATTTGATTGCAATAACTAAGGAAATTTAATTAAAATTATTCTTAATTTACAACGATTTAAATAAGTTATTCTCTGATGTTTGAGTCAATTCATTTGTACGTTTTTATTCTAAGCTAGTTCTATATCAACCAAAAATACCATTGTACATTTATTTTCGATAGGAAAAAAATAAAATTACAACCTTTGTGGTTTTATTAGAAATTTAGACATATTTAATGTTTTTTTCGCTCATATCATTTCTTTTTGTCTAATTTTTAGAACTCGTAAATTGAATATACATAGTAAAAATTTTACGTTACTACTACTTGAAATATCTTGGTATCTAAGAAATGATGAGTATTTTTTTTCGAAATGCTTCTGTCCCTGTTTTCTAAATAAAAAGCACAATTGAAAAAGTAAGTCACCAATCACCATACCAACAGAAGATGGTTTACAAATATGTTTGCCAAAACACCCCACGCAAAGTTAGCAGATAAATACAGCCTGCTACCAAAACCTTAAATGTATGTTAATGTATAAGACTGTTTAAAAATTGTTAGGTTAATTAGGTTAGGTTAATAGTAAAAACTGTTTAAAATTGGTAAAACATGATTACAAAATTCAAATCCAATATGTGAAAGGCATTTATGGCAATTAACATAGAGATCAGCGAAGCAAACTTAAAAAAAAATACTTTATATATTGAACCTGAAATTTGCAGTTGCAGGTCAAGAAAGTTTAAGAACGTATTTGTATGCTTTGTATTTGTAATGTTAATATATCTCTTGAAAAGCAACGACTGTTGTTGCACCGATAAGCGAAATTCGTAATAACAAACCAATAAACTTTTTATCAAACATGTAATAAAAGTTATCCAAAAGATAACACATTTACAAATAATACAAGTAAAGCATGAATGAAACAAACAAATAAAAAAAAATAAATAAATAAATAATAATAATACCAATAATGAAACCCCAACAAAAATATTTGTTTTCGAAAGCAGCCAAATTGGCTCTTAGAAACAAACGTAGATTATTTAATATTTGGATTCATAAAAAGAACTCTGTTAATCGATCCCAATATTTAAAGGCTAATAAAATATCAAACCAGATAATTGAAAACGAAAAAGCAGAGATTGACAGAGCGAAAGCGGCAAAAGTATCGAGTATGTCAATTTCCGACAAAAGTTTTTACAGTGCCATTAATTCTTTAAATTGTGGTACTAAATCTTCTATCCCTCCTATCATTGATGGTAACTCAATCATTACTGACCCTGCAAAGAACGCTACATTGTTCGCGGAACGCTTTGCTTCAAATTCAACAGTTTTAGAAACTCCTAAAGAAATACCCCAAATCCAGTCTTCAGGAGTTAATATGAAACAATTACATTTCAAGCCCAAAATTGTCGAAAAACTTTTAAGGGGGTTGAACAACAACAAAGCTTCTGGTCTGGACAACATTCCTCCTGTTATACTAAAAACATTTTCAAAAGAACTTGCACCAACCCTCACCAAAATATTTTATAAATCCTATAAATCTGGTATTTATCCATCCTGCTGGAAGCTGGCCAATGTCCAGCCTGTTCCAAAAAAAGGAACGAAATGTGATATTTCAAATTATAGACCAATAGTCTTACTCCCAGTCATGTCTAAAATATACGAGCACTATATTAATTCACACATATCCAAATTTTTGGAAGACAACCATTTGATATCTGACAGCCAATACGGTTTTAGAAACAAAAGATCAACAACCGATCTATTGAACTATGTGGCACATATTTGGAATAGCATACTTGAGAAAGGTTGTGAAACGTACGTGATCGCATTAGACATCTCAAAAGCATTTGATCGAATTTGGCATGTCAACTTGATCAACAAGCTCGTTGTGTACGGTTTTCATCCCGCAGTCGTGAAGTTGATTCAAAATTTTCTGTCTAACCGATACATCTCGGTATCTATAGATGACTTTTCTTCTGAGTCCAAATTAATTAACGCTGGTGCACCCCAAGGCTCAGTTTTATCTCCCACTTTATTTTTAATTTATATCAACGAACTGTTGCAAATCACCAGTAACCCAATAAATAGTTTTGCAGATGATAGTACACTGCACAAGTCATTCGTCCCCCTATCTTCAAAGGGTAAAATGCATGAACGAATAAATCCCGTCCGGAGAGACGCTGCCATAAATGTAAACGAGGACCTAAAAAAAGTCGCCGATTGGGGTGACAAAAATTTGGTCAATTTTAATTCCACCAAAACACAGCTATTGATTATTTCCAGATCAAAGACCGAGTTTCCCAACGATATTTCAATTAATATGTGTGACGATTAAATAGACGAATGTGAAAGCATTCGTTTATTGGGAGTCACAATATCCAATTACTTACTCTGGAACGATCATATAATGGCCATGGCAAAGAGCGCGTCAAGAAAACTCGGCCTCCTCAATAGATGTAAAAAATATTTTACTTCGCATCAATTACTCCACATTTATAAGTCCTATATTCGTCCCTGTATGGAGTATTGTTGTCAAGTTTGGGGCGCTGCATCTGTTACTATCCTGGCTCTTTTGGACTCTGTTCAAAAGCGAGCTATACGAATTGTTGGTGATCGAGATTTAACATTAACATTAGGTTAGATTCCCTGCAACATCGTCGCACTGTTGCTGATCTCGTTGTTTTTTATAAATATCGTCACCAGCAGTGCTCGGATGAAATCAGGTCCATAATGCCTCAGACATATGTTTTTCCCCGTTTTACTCGTCAATCGGTTTGTGCGGGCGGTCAAACTGTCGAGATTACTCACTGTCATAGTAATAGAATGCAAAGAGATTTCTTTGTGCGTACATCGTACACATGGAATGCTTTGCCCGAATCAATAGTCTCGAGTGCCTTCAATCCACAAAGATTTAAAAAAAGCGTCCACCTATACCTCAAGACGCATGTTGTTGTGGGACCTACGTCTTAAAAGGTATCTATGTGTTGTTGTGACACATTTTGTAATTCCTACTACACAACACTTCTTATTAAAAAAAAAAAAAAAAATAGCCAATATTTTCTGCATAACAAATAACTATTCAATACATTTTTTAAATAAAGGATGTTGAATAACTTTGCACTTAAAACTATGTATCCTTATGGAGACATCTAACCTTTAAACTTTAAAACCATCAAAAACATTCGATTATAATTATCGAAAGTTGTTTTCTTATCTACCACCAAATGATACAATTTAATTCGCATAAGCAGTTGGAATAAGTAATGAGCTGATAATGTTATGTACTTTGCTTTACTATATTACTATACTTTGTAGAAGTAGTTAATTAAATATTTTCTCTTATAAGATTGTGCTTGACCGTTAACACTGATCTTTGGGTACCGACTGCTCTCTAAGTTGAAATAGGTGGTAGTGATGCTTTTTCAAACGTATCACGAAAAACAACAACAAAACTGTCAACCGAAACATGCTGCTTCTGACGAGCTTGTGTTCATCCATAAGCCGATCTAAAATACTTATCGACAAATAAAAAACAACACTGAAAAGCTTTTAAGGTGAGAAAAATTCGAGTGCCAATCTCTCTCTTTCACTCTCTCTCTCTCCCCTCTCTCTCTCTCATATTTGGATCTTAGGTGGAAATCGTTTGTCAAATAAATAAATAAATAAAGCACTTACGAATTTCCATTGGCCCCATGTTAGTTGATGTTTTCGACCCACCTCTTCAGGTGTTCACTTTTCTTTTTCCGTAGAAGTTTTGCTGAGGCTTTTTGGCGGATAGATAATCATTTTGGGAGCTTCGGGTATTCCTTGTTAACAATTTTCTCGCAGTTTTGGTTTATGTTCAACGCTTTGGCGACAAGTCGTCGCCAATTTGGCCGTCAAACCATTCGTTACGTGATTTCGGCTGTTGTTTTCCGATTGTAGTTTGTATTGCGGATATAATGGTTGATTGAAGCGTTTGACATTTTTCTTGTATGTTTAATGGCATCTCGGATGGGATATCATGCTCTTCTATGCTTTGCGTCACTATTTCCTGATATCTATTCAGCGGTTCCAGATGTTTCAACCCGTCGGCATTTTAGCACACGGTCTTTATTGTTTGTCTATTAAATGTAGAACATGCACGTGTACTAAAGATGACAAGCATATGATCGGTGTTCATATCAGCACCTCTGTATGATGGAACGCAAGTTACACTTGTAGAGTGTCTCTTACATTTTCAGTTCTTCCGTCGTTTAATTTCCACGTTGCTTTGTGGATTCTCGTGTGAGGGAAGAAAGTGGTGGAAATAACTAGATCATACATCATATCCAGTTCAGCTGCGCAAAAGTCGTTATTGTTACTGGTATGATGCAAGCTGTTAGGGTCAATATGTGTTTTCGGTTCTGCCATTCTTCCAATTTGAGAATTGAAGTCATCACGATTTTTATATCGTGCCGCGGGATATTAGATAGATAGATAGAAGGGGTGGGAGACGGGGGTTACGCGAGGCGGAACTTTTCCTGGCACCCAGACTCTGCGGTCCATAGCGCGGTGTCCGAGTTTGGCCTCATAAAAACTATTCAACAAACCTTTCTATCTGGTTAATGAAATCCAAGACCGACCGTATTGGCGACAGTTTTATGTTACTAGCCTTTACAGTATCAGAGCCAAAAATCCTAGCTCTGACATTAGAGAAGGCTGGGCATACACACAAAAAGTGTTCACAGTCCTCCTCCTCTTTAAGACAACATCCACAGAGACGACTATCTATAAGTCCCATCGTAAAAGAGAAGACTATCTATAAATCCCATCGTAAAAGAGAGGATCTATAAATCCTATCTATGAATAATAAATAATCTATAATAATAAATATCTATAAATAATATAAAGACTATCTATAAATCACATCGTAGATGTTTATTTAGATGTCCATGTCCTGATAGGACACCGATCACAGAGCTGAGAGTTTTCCTCTTCAAGCTTAAAAGAAAATTAACATTTTTATCTGAAATGCTAAAAAATATCTTACTTTATCTGCCTGTTGATGACGCATTCCACAGAGCATTCATCTTAAGTTCCGTATCATCCTTTAATAATGACAAGACAAACTTTTTAGATAACCCTAAGGCGGGTTTTGGCCCACAAAAGTTCATGACCGCTCCCGCCCTTGCAAGTTAATCAACTTTTACATTGCCCGGAATGCCACTATGACCTGGAACCCAACGCAGCGTGATGTTTTTGAGTTGCACTATCCTACAGAGTTTTTTTCTACACTCATTGAAGAGTTTAGAAGTAGTCTGCGGGCTCACAAGTGCTTTAATAGCTGATTGGCTATCCGAACAAATGCAAATTTGTTTACCCTGCAGACGCAAATGTGCTATTACGTGTGTGCATTCATTGATAGCATACACTTCCGCTCGACGGACTGTACAAAACCGTCCAAGCGAAAATTTATTGCTACTTGTTGCTACATTATTTATTTCCACTTATAACCCAGCTCCTGCATTTCCATTCAACAGTGAGCCATCCGTATAGAAGACGTAGATCTCGCTGGAGGTCTAGTCAGATCAAGATCCCTCACTCATGTTACTGACTTCTTCGAGTTCAAAGAAGAAAAGGTCATCTGCTTTGTCTTCAGTAAGTGAATGAACATTGATGATTGTTACATTAAATTTTTGCGTGAGGATTCTCATTGTGCATATCCGCATATTAATTGGACAGAAGTCGATAACATGTTGATTCACGCGGCGATGTATGAGAAAACCAACTCCAAATTCTGCTATTTCATGGATTCCACTCCCTGGCCATCTAAGTTCTTGTAATGCCACTATATCTAGGGTTTAGCTATTGACTTGGTTTGTAAGTTTTAGTAGATCCCCTGGTCTTCTAAGGCTTAGCATGGTCCAGGTTTCCATTTTTAAACCGTAGTCCTGGTACAGTTTCCGAGGTCGTTCTTGTCCGAGATAATTCGAAGGCAGTGTACAGAATTAATAACAAACAATTGTTTTACAGAAATGGCTTTAAAATAAAAAAATTTTAATGTTTACTTCATTTTATTTGCAGAAAAATTTTTCTTCGATGATCCAATTTATAAAAATTCCACACCAAATGCATTTTTATCTCATAAAGAAGTTTATGAAAAAAGTGTTCATCAAGCAGTTACTGTGTTCAACAAAGTACGAGAACTACAAAAATCTGGCGAAGCGGGAATAGATAGTTTCATGTAAGGCAATCCATTTTTGTGATTTATTTTTAATTTCAAGTAATAAAACTGTAATTATTTTTTAAATTTTGTAGGTCACTTATGGGCGGGCTTTTAGGAAGCGGATTAGTAGAAGGTGGAACGCCTATGGGCGTACATTTCGTAATGTTTTTACCAACACTTTTTGGGCAAGGTACAAGTGAACAACAAGCCAAATGGGTGAGTCGTGCTTGGAACGGTGAGATTATTGGAACATATGCACAAACTGAATTAGGGCATGGAACATTTATCAGAGGTCTGGAAACAACAGCAACTTATGATCCTAAAACAGAAGAATTTGTATTAAACAGTCCAACATTAACTTCATATAAATGGTGGCCAGGTGGATTAGGTCATACTGCTAATTATTGTGTGGTTGTTGCTCAATTGATTACCCAAGGGAAAAATCACGGTATTCACCCATTTATTGTTCAAATACGTGAAGAAGGAACTCATAAACCAATGAAAGGTATACATATTGGTGAAATAGGTAATAAAATAGGTATGAATGGAGTCAACAATGGTTTTTTGGGTCTTAAAAATGTAAGAATTCCAAGAGATCAAATGCTAATGAAAAACTCACAAGTCTTAAAAGTATGTTGAATTATAAATACTTCAATCTTAATCAAGTTATCAATTAAAAATATTTTTCTGTGTATTTTAAAGGATGGAACTTACGTTAAGCCACCATCTTCTCTTTTAACTTATGGTACAATGATGTTTGTTCGTGTTGTAATTGTTAGAGATATGTCAAATTATTTGTCTAAAGCAGCAACAATTGCTATCAGATATTCAGCTGTTCGAAGACAAAGTCCAATAAATCCAGAGTAAGAAAATTTATGATTTTTATTTTAGTTTTTGTATTAATCTATCTGTGTTTTAGCCTACCAGAACCACAAATTTTAGACCATGTAACACAACAACATAAATTATTTCCAGTTCTGTCTAAAAGTATCATATTTAGATTAACCGCAGATAATTTATGGGACCAATATAATAAATTCTCTTCAGATTTAGATAAGGGAAATTTAGATCGATTACCTGAATTACATGCATTGTCGTGCGGTCTAAAAGCAGTTTCGTCAAATGATGGTAGTCAAGGTGTTGAAATATGTCGTTTAGCATGTGGAGGACACGGGTATTTGTCATCATCGAATTTCCCAGCTACATATGGTACTGTTACAGCTGCGGTTACATACGAAGGAGAAAATACTGTATTATACTTACAAACCGCAAGATTTTTAATGAAAGCCTGGAGTACTGCCGTTAAAGGTGAACCCTTAACTCCAACAGTTGCATATTTATCTCCGGTTCATAAATATAATCAAACGAAACAATGGAGTCCATCAATGGAAGGCATTATCGATGGGTTGAAATCAGTAGCTGGACATAAAATTAAATTAGCCTATGAACATATTGAAAAACGTAAAGCAAGTGGACAACTACATGAAGATGCTGTGAATAGTACATCAATAGAATTGGTTTCTGCAGCTGAATCACATTGCCGTGCATTTATTGTGGAATCTGGATATGAAATGATTACTAAAGCTGCAGCTACCGTATCACCAGCCATAGGCGAAGTATTAAAACAAATCTTTGAACTTTATGTTGTAGATGCTTGTCTTAAATCGGCTGGAGATTTATTAAGGGTAAGTTGTACTTTATTTTACTGATATTGATTTTGATGATTATACCAATCCTACTTTTACCTTGCGTGCATTTCGGGTTTGGCGACCATACAAAACTTTTTGCAGGTGACTTTCTTGGCTACGGTAATAGTCTTATATTTCTCGTTCATCCGTAGTATCAGAAGTTTACCAGTTCCTGTGTTTTTGTCTTAATTTTAATTTTTAGGTATTATTCGAGTGCTCGGCGTAACACCGTTAGATTATTCTATTTCAGGAACGGACCTTGGCTACGGCTTTGTAAAACGTGACCAAGCTGATTGTTGATTTTAGTTGACAAAACCATTCAAGTCATAGTAAGGCCAGAAAGACTAGTGTCAAGAATGTTCAGTGACACCAGATTTCTTTTCCACTCTAAGTGTGTACTTGTATAACTTCTGCGTTTGCCCAACTGCTATCATCGGTAATCTGCTTTATATTTTGTTCATTTTGTTAAGTCTTGCTTCCGCTGGTTTGAGATAGAAGCTTTCTTTCGACATTGAAGTAGAGTGGCTGATTTAACAAGGTCTAAACATAAACAGAGCACGTAAAATAAAACTATGGTGCTTCAATCAACAAAGGGTGACAGAAATTCTGATAGAACATTAACACGAAAATAATTTGTAAACAAATTTGTAAGCAAAGTTGTGCCAAAACAAGATATAGAAACGATTTAATAAAATTCGAAAAAAGTGAGACCGATTAAACACAATGTAAGGTTCACTATTTTCATAATAACAAAAACAAAATTTGTCTAAAAGAAAACGATGGTAGTGAAACGTTTAAAATTTAGAAAGGGAAGAAAAAATAACATTTATTTAAATCGAGTTTTTTTTAAAGGAAAACTACAGTTAAAAGAAGAAATACTTAATTGTTAAAAATTATTTAGAATATCCGAAGTTGCCAAATAACCTGATAATAGTTTAAATCCTTTCTTGATCTTTTGTTCATCTGTATTGTCAGAAGCATTTACCCTCATCCCTGTTCAATTGGACCTGCCACTTTTTCATATGCGTTGTTGGCGTAATTTAGATACCCCTTTGAGGCAATCAACTGTTTTCGACTATAAATACTCTAAGGCCTTTGATTTTTGGCGCATTCAAATGAGCTCATTCTGGTTATTCGATTGTTGCCTTAGATAATGGGAACATTCCATCCCACGCTAAGATCAGATCGTCTGGGTATGGTAAGAAAGCTCACGGACACTAGATTTTTTCCTGTCGTTTTTGTCCGACTGGTACCAGCGGTCTTTGCCTATTTTATTTAAATCTTGATTTAATTTTAATTTCATAGCTATTTTGCATTTACTCGAAAGCCATAGATCAGTTAATAAAAAATAGGTTTTTCGAAAGTTTAATCAAACAAAACTAACAAAAACCTTAGACAGTACCGAAAATAGAGAAATTTATGTCGAAGATTAGATTAGAAAGGGATGGACAGATTGCGTGAGACGGAACTTGTACTGGAACGCAGACTCTACGGTCCATTGCGCCGTGTCCGTGGTTTCGTAACAACTACTTGGTCTTATAACAACTATTCCACAAACCTTTCTGTCTGGTTAATTAAATTCAAGACCGACTGTATTGGCGACAGTTTGATGGTGCTAGTTTCTACAGTGTTAGAGCCAAAAATCCTAGCTCTGATACTAGAGCAGACAAAATGCTCAGAGTTTTCCTCCTCTTCAAGGCAACAATCACTTTCTATAAGTCCCAAGATATAAAAGCGATTATTTAGATGTCCATGTCCTGTTAGGACTACAGAGCTGAGAGTTTTCCTTTTCATGCCTCAAAAGAAAATTAACATTTTATTCTGAAATGCTAAAAAAATCTTACTGTGTCTGCCTGTTGGTGACGCATTCCACAAAGCACTCATCTTAAGGTTCGCATCATCCTTTGACAAAGCAAACTTTTTGAATTACCCTAAGGCGGGTTTTGGCCCAGAAATTTCATGACCGCTTTCATCCTTGCAAATTCATCCGCATTTAGGTTGCTCGAAATACCACTATGACCTGCAACCAACAGAGCGCTATCCTAGAGAGATTTTTTCTACACTCATTGAAGAGCTTAGAAGTAGATGAGGGTTTAATCGCTCTAAGTTTTTTCCTCAATTCCTCATTCATTTCTTTGGAAACTCTAATTCTGATGCAGGTGTTGAGACAGTCTATTCTGGATTTTAGTTCAAGATATTCGTTACTGACTCTGTTAAGGTGCTTGTGGAATATTCTTTTTAGTTTATTTAGCCATAGTTTTTTAGTTTGAAAATCTTATTAGTTAACTCGGAGAGGTTGTTATATTTTGCATCTTTAGCTTTTATTGATTCAGAATGTACCGAGGCAGTTTTTCAAATTGCATCGTTGAGTGCTAATATTGCTATATCTATATCAGGGTTACTCAAATTTACACCGGTTTGTATTTCAATTTCAGTTATTGCTTTACTGATGTAAAGGATGTAAAAGATTTCGGAATAGTCTGAAGAGGATCAAAAGTTTGCATTGTTAGCTCTAATAGAATAGCAAAATGGTCTGACTGACCAGGAATTGTTTTGCAAAAAAAATTTTGTGGCCAAAGTTTTTGTTGAGAAGAGATAAAGAAATAATAAAAAAAATCAATAAATGAAGAAGACCAAGGATACGTTGGGTTCGGAGGATTAATAATCTCAAATTCAGACCAATTAGGGTTGTCAAGTAAATTCAGAAGATGAATTCCATTGGAGTTGTTGAGACTGTCTCCCCAATTTGAATGTCTTGCATTAAAGTCTCCCCCTAAGATAATTTTATCTTTTGTATGTAATATCCTTACAAGTTTGTTTAGCTCAGGTTCTAGTTTTATGCCCAAATTACAGGGTATATAAATGGCACCATGTAAAAGGGAGCTATTTTCGCCGGTCTCGTTTAAATATTTTACTTCAACTAGGGTAGCAGATATTATTTTACTATCAAATGGAATCATTCTGAATTTAATATTATTGTTCAATATAATGGCTGTACCAACGCATTTGTCATTTCTAATGATGTTGTGGTTATCAATTAGGATCCTGTGTTTCTCATGGAGGTGTGTTTCTGTGATTAACGCTGCTAAAGGGTTAGTAGCTTTGATTGAGTCTTGTAATTGGCCCCTTTTATGGTGCGAAATAAATGAATTAACGTTATGAGCTAAAATTTTTATTTTTGACATATTCTGTGTATTTATTTCTGGGTGAGGGAAGTCTCAAATTGTAAGTTGCTCCTTTGTGAGCGTCACTGTTAATATTTTTGTAACGAGGCCAAAACTCATTAATTTTTTCAATTAAATTACCTAATGGCATGTTAAACAGTCTGTTTGATTAATTAAAGAATTCAGTAAAGATATTATTGTTTAGATTTTCTTTGTTTACATTAATCACATTGGGACCAAGAACATCCGCGAACGATTTAATGGGTGTGGTAAAATTATTAACCGCATAGTTAACGAAATCTTTTTTTTTATTAATGGTTTCTCTCATTTTAATTAAGTTATTAGCTCTATTCTGTTTAAATGATTTATAGGATTCACAACCTCTATAGCTGGCTGGGTTACCTTCATTACCACAGTTCGCGCACACTGCCGGCTTGGAGTTCACATTATCTTTTTCCCTTTGGCAGCTGCATTTTTCATGATCTTCACCGCATTTTACGCGCCTCTTGGCGAACGCGCAGTTTTGGCCAACATGACCGAATCTCTGGCACCTGAAGCATTGAATAATTTCAGATTTTTTTCTTCTCTCCCAGTTCACTCGTTGACGGAATAGGTGTTTTAATGGATTGTGTACATATTAAGATGTACTTTATAAGTTTTTGACCATTTGGACAAAAAAGGTATGATTTTAATAATATTTATTTTTGGAAATAGCGACGCTAATTCCATTATAAACTCCTCTTCAGAGTACCCCCCACTGATTCCATTAAGCAATAAGACCTCCTTTCTAAGTTCTTTCGGAGTAAAAGTAAAGGTTTCGGCCTTCCTGTCTTTTAAAAAATCAATTAGTTTGGTGTGTGTGTCCACCTCGTCTAAAAATACTTTAATTTTTCCAAAACTAGTGTTGTGTATTTTAAATTTAGCCGTATTAGAAAAAATTTTAATTAATATTATGAAAGATTTGTCACTAAGGCTATTGACATAAATTGGGGGACACCAACTTCTTTTTTGTTTTAAAGGATTAGTTTCAATTTTATTAATATTGTTCATATTAATTGGGTTTACAATAGGATTATTGTAGAGATTAATATTATTGGTATTAGTGTTAATTAAATTTTTAATAATTCTAAAAATTTAATAAATTGTTATTATTTCTAAACTTATTATTAGAAGATTCCATATTGGACGCAAAATCCGATGAATCATCTTGTATTTCTATATGGACGGTGTCCTCTTCCATTTCCAATACTTCAAAGTTGTTTGCTGAAGTAAAAGTAGGAGACGGGTTATCTACTACTCTTTTTCTCTTTAATCCCTTTTTAACCATTTTGAATCCCACAAATTCATCGTCCAAATAATTTTCGAAATGTCTTCTAGAACCTTCTTCATCTATGGTGATTTTTTCATTCGATGTTTCACCATTATTAATTTATTAAATGGGTTTAATCAATTAAATGGTCACTGTTCTCCCCGTATTGTTAAAGTTTTTGATATTATCAAAATTATTTCCGTAGTCATCATTTGAAATGTAATTATTATCGATAGCCTGCATTCTGGAACATGATGCAGCCGATTCATTTGTTCCACCGCCATTTTAGACTTGATTAAAATCAACATTATTGGAAATAGTATATTTTCCTACAAGAAATGAAAACATTGTTTTTTGTTAGTAAACATTTGTTCGAGACGCGCTAGCGTCGAGTGAGACATGTTTATGAACGAAAAACGTTTTTATCTCGCGTTGGAAATGCAATTTTTTCTATGATAGTATAATCGATATTTATTAAAAATTATAAAATTAAAAATCGACAACATAACATTCAAAGTTCATATTCTATTTTTTCAGGGTTGCGTTGTTTAGAAAACTTTGTAAAATTGTATGAAAAACCATAGCAACTAACTAATATTTGTTATTTTTTTTACATTAATGGAAAAAGGACAAATTTTCACAGCGAATTAAGCAAGATGAAAATAAACTTTTCATATGCTATCATAGAAAAAATTCGTTGATACAATCACATTAATTTCAGCGTTTGGGTTGTAGTTATCCACATTCTTATATATATTTTCGTATTCCGCCACATTAATTAGTTCCGATGGTTTACTTACGTTCTTCGAAACAACCATATTCGTCACAATGGCGTGAACGCCACCATGCTCCGTATTTAAACTTTAATTTTCTATTTTTTATTTAATCCGTGTGTCTTTGGTAAATATAAACACATATAATTATGTTCCACGACACAAACTATCAATCTAGCACTAATTAATTAATTAATTTAATATATTTTCTGATATTAGTACAGATTTAATTGCGAGCAAAAACTTTTACGTTCACTAAACTCGACGTCCACTGAACTCCCTTATAAAATATGTAAATATAAACAAATTCGACAGTTTGGGCAAACATTTATTTTCTTGCAGTTCGCTCTTCCGAATAAATACAAAAGTGAAACAAAAAATGTTAAACTTTTATATATTTAAACTCCTCTAACACCGATTTCAAGGGGGAGGTAAACGTTTTCAGCATAATATTGTAATATAAAAAAATAACATCATAAACAACGTGCGTACTGCGTATGTTACTAATATAAATTTTTGTGAAGGTTTGCAATAGTTTTGATCATTTTTAGTTATATTTATAGCAGAATAGAAAAATTTGACGATATTTTGAAAAACAATATTTTTTCTATGCGAAAAGTAAACTCACTAGTGAAATAGAATAACAAATTAAAGTTGCTATGGTTTTTCATATAATTTAGCAAATTATTTTAAACAACGTAGCCATGAAAAAATAGAAAATGAATTTTGAATGTTTTGTTGTCGATATCTAACTTTATAATTTATAGTAAATATCGATTATATATAACTATCATAGAAAAAATTGCATTTCCTACGCGAGATAAAAACGTTTTTCGTTCGTAAACATGTCTCACTCGACGCTAGCGCGTCTCGTGAACAAATGTTTACTCACGAAAAAAACAATGTTTTCATCTCTTGTAGGAAAATATACTATTATAAACGGCTAGAAAGTTTTTCAGCATCTGCAAAATTGAATGGTCGAAAACCAAATGTGTTGCTATTTCAGATAGCAATATTAGCCTTCCATAGTTTTAAACTCGGTGGGATGAACCGATAGTCCTTGCTCCCCACACCAATCCTCAACGAACTTTAGTAAATTGTTCATCAAATTCCACCAGAGTGCGAATATCTTTACCAATTGTCAGTATGACAATATCATCAGCGTAACCCTGGGAATAAGGTCCCGATTGATTCAGTCTTTTAAGAAGACTATCAACACCAAAGTTCACAGGAGAAGTAAGAGAACACCTAACTGAGGCCAGCCTCGTTTAACTGAGACTGAAACAAAAGCAATATTCCACCCATTATTTTAAAAACCTTTTCTAAAGATCTTGCACCAACTTTGACTAAAATATTCTACCAATCCTACAAATCTGGTATATTTCGCTCGTGCTGGAAGTTGGCAAATGTCCAGCCCGTCCCCAAAAAGGGACCAAAATCCGATATCTCAAATTATATGCCAATAGCTTTACTATCGGTCCTATCCAAAGTCTACGAGCATTATATTAATACACACATTTCAAAATTTCTGGAAGTAAATTATTTAATATCCGACAGCCAATACGGTTTTCGAAACAAAGTTGACCGATCTATTAAACTATGTAGCGCATTGTTGGAACAGCATACTTGATAAAGGTGGTGAAACATACGTCATCGCTTTAGACATCTCTAAGGCATTCGATCGAGTCTGGAATGCCAACTTAATCAACAAGCTCGTTGCGTATGGTTTTCATCCCAATGTTGTGAAGCTTATTCAAAATTTTCTATCCAACCGATACATTTCAGTCTCCTTAGATGGATTTTCTTCTGAGTCTAAACTAATTAACGCTGGTGTACCTCAAGGCTCAGTATTGTCCCCAGCCCTATTTTTGATTTATATCAACGAATTGTTGAAAATCACCAGCAACCCAATAAATAGTTTTGCAGATGATAGTACTCTGCACAAGTCGTTCGAGTCCATTCCTTCAAAAGGTAAAATGCACGAACGAATTAATCCCGCCCGGAGAGACGCTGCCATAAACGTGAATAGAGACCTAAAAAAAGTTGCCGATTGGGGTGACCAAAACCTGGTCAATTTCAACTCTACCAAAACACAGCTGTTGATTGTTTCCAGATCAAAGGCCGAGTTCCCCAAAGATATTTTATTCAGTATGTGTGATGAACCAATAGGTAAATGTAAAAGCATTCGTTTATTGGGTGTCACACTTTCAAATGAGCTACTCTGGAACGATCATGTAATGGCGATGGCAAAGTGTGCGTTTAAAAAACTCGGCCTCCTAAATAGATGCAAAACATTTTTACACTCCATTCCAATTGCTCCATGCTTATAAGTCCTATATTCGTCCCTGTATGGAGTACTGTTGTCAAGTTTGGGGTGCTGCTTCTGTTTCCATCTTGGCCCTCTTAGACTCTGTTCAAAAGCGGGCTATACGAATTGTGGGTGATCGAGCTTTGATATCAAAACTTGATTCCCTACAACATCGTCGCACTGTTGCTGACCTCGTTGTTTTTTACAAATATCGTTATCAACAGTGCTCAGATGAAATCAACAGCATCATGCCTCAAACTTATTCTTACTCCCGTTCCACTCGGCAATCGGCTACCGCAATCAGTCATACGGTCGAGATCCCGCGCTGTCATACTGGCAGATCGCAGAAAGACGTCTTTGTCTTTGAACTGCATACAAATGGAATAGTTTGCCGGAATCCATAGTCTCAGGTGGTTTCAATTCGCAGAAGTTTAAAAAAAGCGTTCATCAACACCTTAGAGCGGAAGTTGTTGTGGGACCTAGGTCTTAAAAGGTATTTATGTGTTGTTGTGACACATATTCTAAACCCTATTACACAACACTTTTTATTTAAAAACAAAATGCGGTAGCTCAACATACAATCCAACAATACAGACACAATCCAATTTGAAATCGTGCTGTTAATTCCATGTAGTGATGCCGCAGTTCTGATTGATTCGAAGGTGGTATCATCAAAAGCGCCTTTAATATCTAAACAACATTCAAAGTGAATTCTTTGGCATCAAGTGCTCGTTCAATTTTAGTTGAAACTGTTGTAAGGCGGTGTCCCTTATATAACGGTCAACCGGTCAAAGTCTTTCCAGAGTTTTGAATACAAAGGAGTTGAGACTTATTGGTCGAAATGACTTGACTTCGCTATAGTTGGTTTTACCTGTTTAGGTATGAAAACATCTCTAGCTTTTCGCCACGCTTCTGGCTCATAGATGCAATGATGCCATCCATATTATTCTGCAGTATGCATGGATAGATTCCATCAGTTTATGTCGTAAGCTAATATATGAAGGGAAACATCTATTGAAAAAATAGATGTTTCCCTTCATATATTTCCCTTCAAATAATGTTTCCCTTCATATAATCTGTTTAAATTATCTAAAATCGCTGAATATCCGACTGGAGCACGCAATTTCTATAAAACCGCGAAAGCTGTCCAAAGTAATTTTTGTAAATTTTCCCTGCTACCTCTTGTTGATATAGATATACCTATTATTAATCCAAAAGAGAAGGTTAATTTGCTTGGACATTATTCCTCTATAAATTCTACTTTAATAGAAAATAATTTCCAACCTAAACCAATTCCTAAAGTTTCTTATAAAATGAGGCGAATAATTTTTCGAAAAATGCTTTTACAAATTAATACTAACAAGGCATCAGGACCAAACTTTATTCCTCCGATTATACTTAAAATATTTCCTTTCTGAATTACAATTGGAAATGGTGTAGACGACGATTGAATACGTTGAAAATTGTAGTTGGAATAAAATTTGTTTTTTAGTGGTTTCTGTTATTATTATTATTAGACCATTCCGCGGTAATCGATACCAGAAAGTAAAAAAATAACTTGCAAATATGTATACTTACATAGAAAATTAACAGGCTTTATATTTTAATTTATCATTATTTGAAAGAATTCCTATAATATTTTTGCCGATTTTCGTAATATTTTGTTCAAGCCAAGTGAGCGGATTTCAAAGTCTAGCATGGAAAAAATTTACTAAAATAGGCACACGATTTTTACGTCAATCACAATCAAAAGCCGCCATTCACATTTGCTGTCTATACTGCGACTCATTATTATTTGTTGAAAAAAAAAATTGAAAGCAATCAGGTAAATAGTGATCATTTTATTGATGAAATTGTAACGCAGATATTTCTGTAACGCAGGCCACAAAATGCATAGAAAAGCTCAACCTACATGAGGTATACTAGCTTTTATTTTGTATTGACTATTTGTAAACAATACTTAAAAATTTGTAAACAATACTTAAAAAATATTCGAGTGAATAAACAATACTTTTATTTGTAAACAATACTTAAAAGATATTCGAGTGAATTAAAATAAACCTTGCGTTAAATATAGGCTGATTTATTTGTGTAACACCGTCACACCTTACACCCGTTACAATTTTCTAATTTTCTACTAATGTTATAATTTTTGAAGTGCACAATAGGAATATAATACGTTCCTCTATGTGTGTCTATGTGTTGCACCTATCCAATATCCCTGTGTGAAAAAATTTATAGTTTTTTCAGACGGATGCCCAGTTTAAAAATAGATTTACTATGTCCAGTGTCTATTACAGTGAGAGACTGGAGGGTGGGCTTGTAGCGGTTCTGCTACCAAACTCCGTGCTGCAGCGTTAATAATGTATTCAACGGTGTTGTTAAATTAAAACACTTTTATATATTTGAACACACTTAATGTTTAATAAAATAATGAATAAAAATATTTTATTTTATATAATTTAATAACAAAATTTTATATTGTTATGTAAACAAAAATAATTTTTCAAAATGCAAATATTTAGGAAAAACTATATCAACATAATTATGTTTGATTTTACGCAATAAATTTGATTTTTAATAAAAACAATTATTTTAATCGAAAGTTAAAACCAGAGTGATTAAGTTTTCTTTCTTTTTCTTCAATCAAAAAACCAATTTCCGAAAACATGTTTTATTAAATTAGTTTTAAAAGGTAGGAGGCGCTGTTCGTTTATTTGTTTGTGGGACATAAATATAATACCGAAGTGAAGTCCCACAGGCTTTCGTTGCCACTAGTTATGGTAAGGTCGCTGTCGACGGCTGTGTGCAACTGCGAAGGATAGAATTTGGCGGGCAATAAAGTCTCGGTGAACTTTTATCAACATAATCTGTTATTATTATGAATATTTGTCTTCAAATCCAAAGGATGCGCGTTAAATATCATTTCGTCAATGAAAACGACATTCATGATCTTTAGTAAGTAGAGTACCGATTAGAGAAATACCGAAGTAGAGTACACGAGTAAAAGAACCGATGGAATAATGGAATACTTTAACGATGCTACCTCAACTGCAAAAACAGCACTATTTCAGATACTTGACTGGAAATTCCATTTCTACGGTCTTACAACTCCCAAAGTGTCTTTTGTTTAAAGACAAAAATAATCATAAAAGTCCAAAATAATAAAGTCTCAAAATTTACTTTAAAATTTATTTAATTTACACTCGTAACACTCGTCACAAATCTTTTAACACCCGTCACAAGCTTTTTTTGTAAAAGAAACATATAAAAAGTAATATATAAACAAAATACTTAGAGTATAGGAACGGAAGATTCTTCAACTCACAACCTAGCTATTAATTTTGCGACAAAATTTCTAGTTTAGCTAAACTCTAATGATTGGTCAACAAGATAGCATATTTTGTAAGAGTACTCGTAACACCCGTCACAGGGCTTAAATCTATTATTACATGTAAACGCTTGAATAATTCCTAATGTGTTTTTGTTTTACTTTAAGAAATCATTGAAATGAATTGAATTGTATTCAAAACACAGAGATTTTTGTTCTAATGTGGAAATTATAACAGTTTAAATGCGTACAAATGTAACACCCGTCACTGCGGAATGGCCGTATTATTATCGTATGAATACGCACAAAATTTAACAACAATATACATTAAACTTCAACATTTGAATTTTGAATCCATTGTAAGGTCACTCCATTAATTTCATGTAAGCCAGTTTTCTTTTTTTTTTTTAATAAAATGTGTTGTGTAGTAGGAATTACAATATGTGTCACAATAACACATAAAAACCTTTTAAGACCAAGGTCCTACAACAACATACGTTCAAAGGTGTTGATGGACGTAAATCTTTCTTTTTTTGTTTTTTATATTTTTTGTTAAAGAATGGATAACTTAACAAAAAATCCTATCACTGACAAAATATGATATAGGCCAATATTTTATGATAGAATAGAGAAAATAAAAGTAAATTAAAAAGTAAATAGCAAAAATGTTTACAAAAATTTGCTGGAACAAAACAAAAATGTAGTTGCCAATCCAATCCAGCCGGTTGCATATTCCTTGATCCTGTGACTCACCATCTTTCTTAAAGATCAAAGCCCACACATAGTTATATGAAGGCTCGTTTCTTCAAGGAAGCAATATCGTCTCATCATCAAGGATTATTTCACAGCTAAGACTGAGGGTGCTACCGTTGACTGAATACAGTTCATCCGCCACCACCCCTAAGATGTCACCTTGACTAGTAATATCTCACTGCCATTGCCAGTGGTATGTGATATCTCACGTTAACTCGTATGTCAATAGCAGGGACTGGATTACGCGGAGTTGTCACACCCGTAGATCAAAAATAAAAAAAATTTTCAAAACAACAAAAACTGATCCCTCCATGCGGGTAACGGTTAGACCTCTTTTGAATTTATGAATATGTACTACAATCATTAACTAAATAATTCATAGTTTGATTTTCTCCACATTCACAAAATGAATCCTCTGATATATTTAATTTATTCAGTAAATATTTACATCTTCCGAAACCATAACAAAATTGGTTTAAACGTAACCAATCGTTTCCATTAAAGTTAAAGCCAGAACATTTAACAGTAACATCCTTAACTAGTTCATAGTTGTGAACCTTAGCATGGTTCCATTGATTTTGCAACTCTGCATTTAAATTATAGCTTCCTTTTTCAAGTAAGAACCGAAAGATGGATTTCGCGATGATAGTCTTCTATGAGGTAATACTTGTATGATGCAATAAAAGGGAATTTTGATTTAATTAACATTTTTCAATTGTAGTGAAAAATGACTTTTCTCTTCGTAAATTTGACGGAGCAATATTGCATAGTACATTTAACCATTGCAGAGGAGATAGCTTGAGAGCTCCACTTATAATGCGAAGAGTATTATTGAGCGGGAAATCCGTTTTATTACAATGTGAGCTATCAAGCCAAAATGGCGAACAATATTCTGCTGCAGGATATACTATCGAAAAGGCTAATTATCTAAAACAATTCCCATTTGTGGTTTTCATTAAGATAAGTAAACTGGTTTCCTTATGAAACATCTTAAACCTAAAGAGGTTTATTTACTTGAATCCTAACTGAAATTTAAATGATTTGTGTCTATTTATTTAATTTAGTATAAAATTGCTGGTACTCACTTTTCTCGAACTGTTTGAATACAATGTGAACATGAATATTTGTGGACTGTTATTCCGTTTATTTTTTTTAATTAAATGTTTTGGGAAGTAAGAATTACAATATGTGTCACAAAAACAATATGTTGTCACCGCCGTAGTTCAAAAATTAAAAAAAAATACGAATGAACAAAAACTGATGCGGTTAATTCTATTTTCGTTGTTTTCTGCCATGCTAAGCACTTGCTTTTTTGTCAAAAATGAGTTATGAATCTAAGATGATATAATAACAGTCGATGGACATTTTTATCATATAATTAAACCATTTAATTAATTTTTTTATTCAAAAGTTACTCTATTAAATAGACCGTATCTTCTTTAAAAGTATCTCATTTTATTATTATTTTACTATTAAATTATCCAATAATTAATAATTTATTAACATTAACAAATAATATAACCTTCTATCTCTCTGATTCAAACCAAATTTGAATTTTTTTTTCTATAAATATAGTTTTGATTAGTTTGACTGAAAATTGAAAATTAAAAATTGTTAATATCCCGAAATGTCAAAAATATCAAGTTACCACTTCTGTGCTTAGCACGGCAGTTTTGGTGACGTATATTGCATTCTATTTTAGATTTCGTCATTTCTGTATGAAAGTCTCGGAGTCAAAATACTAAATTTATAAAATTAAACATTTCATATTCGTAACAGGCAAGAAACACGTGAAATCAGCCAAAATCATGCAATTGTGGAAATGGGGTTTTGATCTTGTATATCTAGGTATTGGAATTCGTTGACATCAATAAAAAAAAATTTCTGCGTTTTTAGTTTTTTTTCTAACCCTGTCTTTAGATACAGGGTGATGAAAAATCAAGAAATTGCTCGACCCTGGTGTATTTAAATGGCTCTACAGTAAAAACTACCGAATCGATTTTAATGTTTTATAGCTCAAACTGTAGGTATTAAACAGATAGACCGGGAGGCAGCGTTGCAAATAAAAAAGTCATTTGATGCCGGTTGATTTTTATTTATTTTAATTAATTAACTCCAGCTGATGATAAATCTGGCGGTCAGCTGCTAAAGTAGTGGGGGGTGTGGTTGTGGGAGACCTTTAAACTGGTAAAAAAACGAATTTCAAAAGTAATTTGATGCCGCTTCAAAATTTGTATGATGCATGTTTACACCATAACAATTGAAAAAAAAGTGATCAGCTGATTGGCTGTTTGAACAAGTGTTTGAGAGACCCCCAACCACTTTGTTCACTATCGCTCAAAAATCAATCAGTTCGTTGTCATACATATTTGCATCTTTTTCCAAAGTTTGATCAAAACTCATTCACAAACGAATGTTGTATGCTCCCAACAAACATAAAAACATAGTGGAAAAAAACACCTGTTATATGGTGGACCCTCCAACCAACCCAACCCCTCCATCCAACCCTATCCAATGTACTCCAAAAGCTGATAAAATCTTCCTCATAATATTTGAAAGCTTTTACCAACGTCTCATGAAAATCGATCGGTAATTGTAGGCTACAGTAGGGATAAACACCTGAAAAAAAAAACTTTTTAACCGGAAGTGTCAAACAGAAAGTTGGTATGCAGAAATATTGGAAACAGTATTAAAACTTTATATACCAATATTTCCATAAGATCATATGTCGGGATTAGAAGTTATTGAAGATTTAAACTTAGAGGTGTTCGGGAGACCCTCCGCCATTTTGTCCAAATTTAAAATGTATTCAGATTTTCCATTTTCATGTGATCCTGGATCATTTGTCAAAGTTTCATCAAGATCCTATGCAGAAAGGTCTTGACTATATTGCATTTTTATACTGATGTATACGAGGAGCTGACCAATAATCCGCCAATCAGCTGATCACTTTTTTTTTCAATTGTTATGGTGTAAACATGCACCATACAAATTTTGAAGCGGCATCAAATTACTTTTGGAATTCGTTTTTTGTACCAGTTTAAAACTCCCCCACAACCACACCCCCCGCAAGTCTGATGGCTGACTCTTATTTTCTACATCACAAATAATTAATCTATCTATAAAAATTAAATTCAATCGGCATCAAATCACAAACCAAAATGCAACGCTGCCTCCCGGTCTAAGAGCTAATCAAAATAGTAATTGACATTATATGACATTGAACATTTTTTTTTAGAAAAATAACGGTAAAAAATTCGAAATCGATTTTCTAGAAATGCGTATTTTTAAAATTTTTGATTTTTTAACATATGAAAGGTACATATGTTACTAACATTTTTTAAAATTTTCAGGAGGGGAACTTTTTTTGTTTTTTTTTTATTAATTTTATTGCAACACGCCTTAAAATTTTTCATCATACGAAAAAGTGGAGATAAGAAAACGAAAAATTTTACATTATTAAATTCATTAAAGTTAGAATAACGTCTAGCTAAGACCTTAAGTAGTAATGTATGAGTGATATCCTCGTGTTCCACGAATTGTTTTTAAATTGGTGTATCTATCAGTTTGTTGATTTCATTTTTCAATGTAACCTGCCTCCGTTACATAACAAAAATGCATATTATCTTGAAAAGTGCCTGGAGCAGCTGCCCAGTTATAAAACTCCAGAGGTGTTGATATAACTTTCTCGTATTCTTCTTAAGACTCACTCTAGCTGCTTTCCTTTTTACTGTTCCAATTCCATCACAAGGTCCTTTACCGTGCGATGTTGCATGAAAATGCCACTGTTCCAGACGCCACTTTTACTGTTCCAATTCCATCACAAGGTCCTTTACCGTGCGATGTTGCATGAAAATGCCACTGCTCCAAACGCCACTTTTACTGTTCCAATTCCATCACAAGGTCCTTTACCGTGCGATGTTGCATGAAAATGTCACTTTTTTTTTTTTTTTTTTTTTTTAATAAAATGTGTTGTGTAATAGGGTTTAGAATATGTGTCACAACAACACATAAATACCTTTTAAGACCTAGGTCTAGACCTGGGTCCCACAACAACTGGCGTTCTGAGGTGTAGATTAACGCTTTTTTTAAACATCTGTGGGTTAAAGCCACCTGAGACTAAGTGTTCCAGCAAACTATTCCATTTGTACGCAGTTCGGACAAAGAAGTCTCTCTGCGATCTGCCAGTATGACAGCGCGGGATCTTTACCGTTTCACTGGTTGCGGCAGCCGATTGCCGAGTGGAACGGGGGTAAGAATAAGTTTGATTGATTTCATCTGAGCACTGCTGATGACGATATTTGTAAAAAACAACGAGGTCAGCAACAGTGCGACGATGTTGTAGGGAATCAAGTTTTGATGTCAAAGTTCGATCACCTACAATTCGTATAGCTCGCTTTTGAACAGAGTCCAAGAGGGCCAAGATGGAAACAGAGGCAGCACCCCAAACTTGACAGCAGTACTCCATACAGGGACGAATATAGGACTTATAAACATGGAGCAATTGGTATGGAGTGAAAAATTTATTGCATCTATTTAGGAGGCCGAGTTTTTTAGACGCGCTTTTTGCCTACGCCATTACATGATCGTTCCAGAGTAGGTCATTTGAAACTGTGACACCCAATAAACGAATGTTTTTACATTCACCCATTGGTTCATCACACATACTAAATAAAATATCTTTGGGGAACTCGCTCTTTAATCTGGAAACAATCAACAGCTGTGTTTTGGTGGAGTTGAAATTGACAAGGTTTTGGTCACCCCAGTCGGCGACTTTATTCAGGTCTTTGTTCACGTTTATGGCAGCGTCTCTCCGGGCAGGATTAATTCGTTCGTGCATTTTACCTTTTGAAGGAAGGGGCTCGAACGACTTGTGCAGAGTACTATCATCTGCAAAACTATTTATTGGGATGCTGGTGATTTTCAACAATTCGTTGATATAAATCAAAAATAGGGTTGGGGACAATACTGAGCCTGGGGTACACCAGCGTTAATTAGTTTAGACTCAGAAGAATATCCGTCTAAGGTTACCGAAATGTATCGGTCGGATAGAAAATTTTGAATCAGCTTCACAACATTGGGATGAAAACCGTACGCAACGAGCTTGTTGATTAAGTTGGCATGCCAGACTCGATCGAATGCCTTTGAGATGTCTAAAGCGATAACGTATGTTTCACCACCTTTATCAAGTATGCTGTTCCAACAATGCGCTACATAGTTTAATAGATCGGTAGTTGATCTTTTGTTTCGAAAACCGTATTGGCTGTCGGATATTAAATGATTTTCTTCCAGAAATTTTGAAATATGTGTATTAATATAATGCTCATAGACTTTGGATAGGACCGATAGTAAAGCTATTGGCCTATAATTTGAGATATCGGATTTTGGTCCCTTTTTGGGGACGGGCTGGACATTTGCCAACTTCCAGCACGAGGGAAATATACCAGATTTGTAGGATTGGTAGAATATTTTAGTTAAAGTTGGTGCAAGTTCTTTGGAAAAGGTTTTTAAAATAATGGGTGGAATATTGTCCATTCCTGATGTTTTGTTGATGTTTAACCCCTTTAAAAGTTTAGCGACTATTTTGGGTTTGAAGTGAAGTTCATTCATATTAACTCCTGAAGACTGGATTTGGGGTATTTCTTTAGGAGTTTCCAAAACAGTGGAGTTCAGAGCAAAGCGTTCAGCGAACAAGTTAGCTTTTCTTGCGGGATCATTGACGATTAAATCACCATCAATAATAGGGGGAATAGAAAATTTTGTACCAGAATTTAAAGAATTAATGGCACTGTAGAAACTCTTGTCAGAAACAGACATAGACGTAAGTTTTGAGGCTTTCGCTCTGTCAATTTCGGACTTTTCGTTTGAGATAATCTGATTAGATATTTTGTTGGCCTTTAGATATTGGGATCGATTAGCGAGAGTTTTGTTATGAATCCAAATATTAAATGATCTACGTTTCGTTGATCGTTGATCGACGTTGATCGACGTTTATGTAGTCGAATAGAATTCAATCAATGGGTTTCAACCGACCGATGTGATTTGGTCACATATACAAAATCAGTTGCAGAATT
>OY856186.1:357207473-357746242 GCA_963693315.1 Diogma glabrata | reverse complement strand
TCTCAATTCGATAAACGTAACTCCCAATCTCTTCCTGAGTTCGATCACTGATTAGTAAGCACAAACACCAGGTTTTATTAAGTATTCAACAACTTAATTGTTCCACAACAATAGGAAAACAATATTTCTAACTAGAATATTCTTTTAACAGCTTCAGAAACTCCAACGGTTGATTGTAGAAATTTCCAGTAATACAACGTTTAAAATAATACACAAATTATTTCTACTTAATAACACTTTAAACTTTATTTACAAAATAACTTTACACAAAAACTAATTTAAAGATCACTTTTATAATTTTAACTTCACTATCGCAGGTTTAAAATAAAACTAATTAAAAACTACAAGAAACAATTTCCTTATATACATTCTGCTTAATCTCTAGAAATTTCTAGGTCACTTTTTAGAAACCTTGAGAAAATATTAGAATATTCGATTATTTTACGTTACGTTGATTTGATTCATAAAATCATAAAACAAATAGACCTTAATTCTAAAAATATGTACAACAACAACAATGTTCATTTCATTAATCTGTTGTAGTATTTTGTTGATTTGATTTTCCTAGAAGTGACCGTAATCGTCTAGATTTTTCTGTACTCGTCTAGATTTTTCTGCAATCGTAACAATACCCTCCACTTAAGCCTGTTCGTCCCGAACAGGATCTAGCTCTCCTTTGTATAAGGCCAATCTTTCCAAATGTACTACTTTCGCTTTGCCTCGATGGCCTTTCTTAATTCTATAAACTACGTCATTCAACTTCGTTATAATGTTGTAAGGTCCTTCCCATGCAGCTTGCAGTTTTGGTGATAACCCTCGTTTTCGTTGTGGGTTGTGTAGCCATACTAATTGTCCTTCTTCGAAACCTTTATTATTAGATCGTATATCATATCGGGCTTTCATTTTATCACTGGTCAGTTGTATCTTCTGCCGAACAAGATTGTGAATATCTTCAAGGTTCTTCCTGATCCGGTTGACGTATTCTTGCGCAGACAATGATGTTGATGGTACCACTCCAAATTTGAGGTCACCAGGAAGTCTTAAATCACTTCCAAAAATAGTTTGAGCTGGTGTCATGGTCGTGGTGTCATGAACTGCTGATCTGTATGCCATCAAAAATAAAGGAATGTGTTGATCCCAGTTACGTTGATTGTTACTGACCACTTTTGCTAGAAATTCCTCCAAAGTAGCATTGAATCTCTCAACCATCCCATCTGACTGTGGGTGTGAAGCTGTCGTCCTGGTTTTGTTAATCCCCAGCATTTGAAAAATTTCCTGGAATACAGCTGACTCGAAGTTCCGTCCCTGATCGGTGTGGATCTCCATAGGAACTCCATAGCGGCTAATCCAATTATTTATCACAGCTTCAGCGATTGTGGTTGCTTCCTGGTTGGGAATCGCACACACTTCCGGCCACTTACTGAAGTAGTCCATGATCACAAGCACATATTTATTCTGATTATCAGTTGTTGGAAATGGTCCCGTAACATCCATTGCGATCCTTTCAAATGGAGCACCTACATTGTATTGCTTCATTTTTCCGTGACTTCTTCGTACGGGTCCTTTCACCGCCGCACATTTATCGCATTTTTGACACCACTCCACAATTGATTGCCGAGTCCCTGACCAGTAAAAGCGTTGTCGTATTTTTGCAAGAGTCTTATTGATCCCAAGGTGACCTCCACTCGTTCCTTCGTGATACTCCTTCAGTACTGCTTCTATTTTCCCTTTTGGTACCACTGTAAGGGATTGCTTTATCTTGCCATCTGAGCTTTCCCATATTCTCTTTAGGCATCCATTCTCTAACTGGAGACTGTCCCATTGCGCCCAGTACGCCTTCAAAATTGGAGTTTTATAAGAAATTTCTCCCCATACTGGTTTGCAACCCTTTTCCTTGAACTCGATGATCGGTGCAAGATCCGGATCTTCTAATTGATCTTTTCTTATGGCTTCAGCAGTCCATTCATCGTCAGGTAGCACTTGTAGTAATCGTACATCGATGATGTTCTCCTTATTTTCTTGACGACTGCAATGCTTGCATTCAACTTGACAGGGTCGCCTCGATAATGCATCAGCGTTCCCATGTGCAGTACCCTTTCGATGTTCAATGTCCAAATCGTACGCCTGCAACCGTTCGATCCAACGTGCTACTTGTTCCTCTGGATTTTTGAACTGGAGTAACCACCTTAACGCACCATGGTCAGTTCTGAGATGAAATTTCTGACCATACAAGTATTTATGTTTGTATAAATGTTTGACGCATTCCATAATGGCCAATAACTCCTTCCGGGTAACACAATAATTTCGCTCCGGCTTGGATAGCATTTTCGAGAAATAAGCTATCACCTTTTCCTGACCATCTATATTCTGCGACAAGACTCCTCCTATACCTTCAATACTGGCATCAGTATCCAAAATAAACTGAACATTTGGTATAGGATAGGACAGAATTGGAGCCGTACATAATCTCTTTCGGAGCTCCACAAATGCTTGTTCTTGAGGTTCATTCCATTCAAATGCCTTATCTTTTCTGGTTAACTCATGCAGACTTTTGGCAACGTTGGCGAATCCTGGCACAAACCGTCTGTAATATGTGCACAATCCAAGGAAGCTTCGTAGTTCATGTAGGTTCTTTGGTCTTGGCCAGTTCATAACTGCTGCAATCTTGTCAGAATCTGTATGAATTCCCATTGCCGTAACCTTGTGTCCCAAATATTTTACTTCTTCCTTGAAAAGTGAAAACTTTTTGGGACTTAATTTTAAACCAGCTGTAGTGTAAGACTATGGCAACATAGCATTTTTTAAGTTAATAGTATTAGTAGTCGTTCGACGACACACAAACATTATAATGAATTGAAGCTATATAGCATTATGTTCACCAACAATGATGGGCAGTATTATCTTAAACTCGAATAAGTAAGGTCAATCTTGATGACTGGCGCTCGAACATATAATTGTGAAATTGTGAAAGAATTTTAATTTTAATTATAAAATATTATAAGTGCAGTAATTAAATTGTGTTGGCATTCATTAAAATCTTGTGTTTGCATTTAAATATGGCCTATTGTGTGTGAATAAAAACCAAAAATATTATAAAATACATTACAATGGTGACGGCGGAAAAAGAAAATTGATACACACAGCTACAGTTTTGCAAATCGCACACAGATTTTTTTACATAAATAAAAAAAGCACACATTTAATTTTTCATTTGAATAAAAATTCAAAACCACCAAATTAATAGTGATATGTCAATTTGTGCACTTAAAAATAAAATCAAATAAATATTATAAATAAGACAAAGGTCGAATATCGTGCAGTCATAATTTTTGAATAAAAGTTCAGCGCATTTTTCAAATTAAATTCATGTTTCGACTATGTTCATAGTTAATACAACTATTGCAATTTCTTAAATTATTGCATCAAAATAGTTGTCTATAAAATATCAAACTTGTACGCGCATTTAAAAGTTCTAATTTCATTATAAATCATTACCTTGATAATCACATATTCGTAATTTTAGTGAGAAATCAATATAAAATAAATTGAATAAGTAAGGCAGTTATATATTGTCTCAAATTGCTTGTGATATTTAATTGTTCAATAAAAAAACAAGGCCAAAGTCAATGCAACAAAACAATTAAAATTGTTTCAAATTGTTGTAACTTAATCGTGTTATCAAACGCATATTTATATACGCAACAAAACAATTAAAACTGTTTCAAATTGTTGTCTCTTTTTGATCGAATATAAAAAATCTAATAACAGAATTAATGGTGATAAGCCTCAACAAAACAATAAAAATTGTTTCGATTTGTTGAAACTCCATTATCTGTTATGTGATATTATTAAATTAAGTCTACAACGCATTCAAAAGAAAAGGAATAAATTCTACAAATCAATTCAAAATTTTTTATCATACAAAAGCTGCATATCAACTAGCAACGTATCAACAAAACAACTACAGTTGTTTCATATTGTTGATCATCATGCATCATCTTTGCTTTATTCAACGTCATTTGAGAACCGGATAATTCATCATCAATTATCAGCAACGCCCAACAACATCACCAGCTGTCAGTGGCGGATTACCATAGAGGCGGAAGAGGCGGCCGCCTCGGGCCCCACATGCACAGGGGCCCCCTCGCTACAAATAGTATTGATATTTTATTCAGGTATTGAAATATCAGATGACTGCGTTCATTCAACCAAAGTTTTTAAACCTAAAGATTTTTTTAATATTATCCCACATGTAAAAGTGTTAGGTTGTCAATTTGTATTACTTTTTTTCATGTATGTATTTATTTTAATAATTCTAATTTCATAGTTTTATAATTTTTTAATGTACAAATTTGTTTTCCAATTTGTATAGTAAAAAAACATTTTGTTTTGAAAAGTTCCACTGTTACGAATGAATATTAATACTAAAACTTTATTTGCAATGGGCTGTTATTATATCAATCGCAAAATTATAGATAAAAACAAAATCCAGATAAGCATTTTTTGGATATTTGAAGTATATTTGAGTTTTATGTTTTCATCAATGATTTTGGATTTCTTTTAGAGACCTACAATTTATTGAAAGCATTAAACTGAAAACCTCAATTTTAAGCATATAATTGTACATATTTTAGATTAATTTCATATATAACTAAATAAATGAAAACTTTTTAACGTGTAGAATTGAAATCTTTTATTGTATGGTTAAAATCCATGTATTTTTTATACAATACATGCTAAATTCATCATTTGGATTAACGTTTGAAAAGGGTTTCCATATGATATGATTGATATAGTATAGGTGTTTTAGCTTTAGTTGTATATTTCGTTTTATCAACGTTGATTGGAAAAAAGATTGTCTAAAAAATTTGAAAAAAAGATTGTTTGCAACTGGACGTATTGATACTCAAATAGCTCGTGAAATTGAAGTACAACAAAAATACTGGCGGGAAGTTTTAAAAAGAGTTGCAGCTACAGTAAAGCTATTAGCTACTTTGGGTTTGGCATTTCGTGGTCATCGAGAAAATATTGATTCGAACAGAAAAGGAAATTTTGTGACATGCATTGAGTACCTATCCCAATTTGATGATTTTCTTTAAAATAATTTGGAGAGGTACAGCCATCCAGGAAAAGGTAATGTAAGTTATTTATCACATACCACATGCGATGAATTTATAAATTTAATGGGAACTGAAGTAAAAGAACACCTAATTCAAAAACTTCAGGACTCTTTATATTATTCAATTATTGTTGATTCTACGCCAGACGTGAACCACACTGACCAACTCAGTCTTATATTAAGGTACATTGATAAAGTGGGCGATGCGAGAGAACGATTTTTGGATTTTTACAAATTGAAAATCACAACTCAGAATATCTAGCACAACTTATTTTGAAAACTTTAAACAATTTGTCTTTGGATATTAAAAATTGTCGCGGTCAGACATATATGGCCGGAAAATATAATGGTTTACAAGTCAGAATTAAAACTCTAAGTGAGACCGCCATTTTTATTCCTTGTACAAGTCATACGCTTAATTTAATTGGAAATTATGCTGCAGATGCCTACTCTACTGCGGTGCATTATTTTAACTTTATCCAAAATATATATGTATTCTTTTCTTTATCTACTCACAGATGGAAGTTGCTTATTGATAATTTTTCCGATCCTAATTCCAAACATATTAAAAAATTAAGTGACACAAGTGACAAGATGGTCTGCAAGAGCTGATGCAGTATCCGCCTTGCGGTTTAATTACAAAAATATTAAAAGCGTTCTTATCCAAATTAGCGAAAATGAAGCCGAAAAACCGATTACTAAAGTTGAGGTTAAAAAATTAGCTAGCTCTTTCGATGAATATGAATTGCCTTATTAACCGTTCTATGGGATATATTATTGCAAAGAATCAATAGTACTAGAAAATCATTTCAAAATATTCAAACGAACTTATTACAAGGAGTAAAACTGTTTAATTCTTTGTCACAATTTATAAGGGATGTTCGGAATGATTTTGAGAGCATAGAAAAGCAAGCAAACTTATTAACAGACAATATTAGCTACAAAGAAGGACGAAAAAGAAAACGCAAAATTGTGTATGATGAATCATCTGCAAATGATACACAGCTAGTAGGACGAGAATTGTTTATTATAAATACTCACAATATGATCTGTGATAGACTTGCCACTGAAATGTCTACCAGAACGTCCATATATGAAACTGTTTTAAATAATTTTAAATTATTTTTTGATCAACATATATCCAGTGATGAAGTTGACAAGTGTATTTTAGAATTGTCAAATACATATGCGAGGGATATAGAAGTACAATATTTTAAAGATGAAGTACATCATTTTTTAAAATATATAAAAGAAGAGAACATTACTTGTCCATTTAAGATGTACAAGGTAATCATTGATGGCCTTCAATCTTTATTTCCCAATGTGGAAACTATTTTAAAAATATTTCTTACATTGCCGATATGCAACGCAAGTGGGGAACGATCTTTCTCCGTTCTGAATCGGATAAAAAATTATTTAAGAAATAGTCTTAATCAAACTCATTTGCAAAATTTTTGGTAAAATCTTAGGCCCCAAAATTTTGTTCCGCCTCGGGCCTCTTAAAGGCATAATCCGCCACTGCCAGCTGTTTCATATTAAATTGGTAAAGACAAAAACAATTTTTTTAAATAATTTGAAGACACAAAAAATCGTTTCAATTCAATTTATTATTAAACTTAATTTCTTTATTAAAAACTCGCTGAAAATCATCGTAAATAACTCAAATTTTAAAAATATTCTATATACTATACATAAAGCATTCGCTTGCAAGTACAATTTTTTAATGCTTTCAAAATACAATCAGCATATTTTTTTTACATAATTTTTGCAATTACGGCGCATTGAGTTACGAATACCTCGTATTTAAATTTAATTGTTTTATATTCTATTATAAAAGTGTTTGTGTATTTTAATACGCATATTTTTCTATTGCTTTCAAAGAGTAATTATTCTTAATGACCTAACAAACAAAATAATACGCTGTTGATAAATTTTTCTACTCTCGTATTCATTTAAATTTTACGTTTGTATATGCTACGGTGCATATTTTGAGATTACCATTCATAATTTTTTTTCTTTACAAACTGTTTATTGTTAAATTAGTAAACATTATTTATGAATGAAAATATTATAGAATTGCGAAACAGATTAGTTATTCGTCGTAGATCAAATTCATTGAACGAATTAAATTTTTACAACGATCAACAGAATACCATTGAATCAAATAATTATTCAGTTGTGAGTGAAGAAAATTTAAGCAGTTCTATAAATATTTCAAAGGACTCGATAACTAGTATAAATAGTTCAAAATCAAATTCCAATTTTAAGGAATGTTCAAGTAGTTCTAATAATAGCGATAGTGTAATTTTTATTGAAACAGAGAATAAGACAGTTCAGTCTAAAAAGTCCGAATTTCTTGCATTTTCTAAACTTTTAGAATCTAAGTTCACTTATCAATCCAAAATGGAAACATCAGAATTGAATTATGCTTTAAAATTTATTCCCACGTTAAGTAATAAAGATGGATTACATAAATATTGTAAGTGTACTGATAGAATATGTGATTTATATCAGGATAAAAATTCTGTGAAAACTAAAAAACAAATTCTTGACGTTTTCATCTCTAAGCTCGAAAGATCTGCGTATGATATTGTTAAATACAAAGATTTTGAAACTTGGGATAATTTAAAAGCTGCCTTAGAAGCAAAATTTATTAAGCGGCGCTCAAAAGGCATAGTCTCAATGGAGATAATTTCTCCTGCGCAATCAACTGATGTTAGAACTTTCGCTAATAAAATAGAATTATTATTAGGAGAATTGAACGATATATGTATCGGCAGTGAAGGTCGTGCGTCTGCTGATATTATTTTTAAGCTCAATGAATCAACAGCGCTTAGTTCATTTTTAAACGGTCTTCGCGATCCAATTCGCACTATAGCCAAGGCTCGAGATCCTAAGGATCTAGCTTCAGCAATAGCTATTGCTATTGAAGAAGAAGCAACATACAAGCCGGTTAAACAAACTAGTTCTAATTTTTGTAATTATTGCAAGAAAAAAGGTCACATCATTGATAAATGTTACAAACGGCATAATAAAAATAATTCAAATTCACAAAACAGTACAAATCAAAATTCTAATCCTAATTCGCGGTCTAAAAATTTTCAAAATAAAAATTTACATTCAAATAACTTCCAAAAGAACAGTCAACAATCAAATAATTTTCAAAATTCGAATAGGGACGTGCAAAACTATTCTAAAAACCAATATCATAATAACAATAAATTCAATCCTAATATTCATAACACATCTTTAATTTGTTCTTATTGCAAAAATTCAGACCATACCATTAAAAATTGCTGGAAGTTAAAATTCAAAAATCTCCAAAATTCAAATAGTAATAACTCGAGCGAAAATAAAACTTCAGAAACTTCGAATAGTTTCCAAAATAGTTCTCCATCTACGTCGGAAAACTCCAATCGAACCCAACAGAACAGCACGACTGCTCGGGTTCACAATCTCAGTGCTTAAATTCGCAACTTTTTGGGTATAATCAATATTTTCAAAATTCATCAGTAACAAACGCTTTACTCGAGAATCATAATTCCTCACAATCTACGTCTATTTTAAATTTTAGTAATCAGCAATCAATCACAAATAGTACAAATTATGAAAAAAGATTCGGAATGAAATATATTTCCCTAAACATTGATATTTTAAATCACCGTCCGCAACTATTTTTAATTGATTGTGCTGCTGATATTTCTATAATAAAAAAATCATTTATAAACCCTGATGTTGAATGTTTTCCTGATATTAATCATATGGTTCAAGGAATAACTAATCAGCATATAAAAACTCTTGCTGCTATTAATGCACAAATTTTTCTTCAAAACTCGACAAAACTACACCAAACATTTCATATTGTGAGTGATAGTTTTCCTATTCAATGTGCAGGAATCATTGGGAAAGATTTTCTAATTTATTATAAAACAATTCTAAACTTTGAGAATATGACACTTCAACTTACCATTAATAAAAATAAATTTATTATGGATTTGTGCTCAAATACAACTCAAAAGTATTTTATTCCATCTCGTGTAGAAAAACAAATTAAAATTTCGTTCAGTGCAAATGATAATTCAGAACATTTTTGTCCTTCCCAAGAAATTTCTCCAAATGTCTTCTTAGCTAGTTCAATTATAAATCCAAAAAATAATATGGCCAATTTCATGATTGTTAATTTAAATGATTATCTAGTAATGTTAACTGACAATATAAAAATTCAATCCAATCCTTTCAAACTGATTTCATGGAACGATATGCCATCTGAACGATTAAATAAATTAGAAGCGGAGATCGATTTAATTTCTTTGAATTCAGAAGAAAAATTATCAATTTTGAACTTATGTCGTGAATATAATGATATATTTTTTTTGCAAGGCGACAAGTTGACAACAACTGATGCAATTCAACACAACATTAATTTAGTTCCGAATTCTAAAATTGTTCATAAAAAAGCATATCGATTTCCTGAAGCTGTTAAGCCTACTATTAAAGAAAATATTCAAGAACTTCTTGGAAATAATATAATCGAACCTAGTACAAGCCCTTGGAACTCACCTCTTCTTATTGTCCCTAAAAAATCTGAGAATGGTGAAAAAAAGTGGCGAATTGTAATAGATTACCGTAATTTAAATGAAATCACAGAAAACGACGTGTTCCCACTTCCCAATATCAATGAAATCCTTGATCAACTAGGGCACGCCACATATTTCAGTACATTAGATCTTGCAAACGGGCATTATCAAGTAAAATTAAATCCTGACGACAAATTTAAAACAGCATTCTCAACAAATACAGGTCATTTTCACTTTAATTGTATGCCAATGGGTACAAAAAATTCACCAGCTACATTTCAGAGGCTGATGACACATGTATTGAGTGGTTTGCAGGGAATAAAAAGCTTCGTTTACTTGGATGATATAGTCGTATATGGTACCTGTCTGGACGACCACAATAAAAATCTTGTAAATGTTTTTGGTCGATTACGTCATTTCAATTTAAAATTAAAACCTTCTAAATGCTTCTTTTTACGAAAGGAAATCAAATATTTAGGTCATATAATTACTAGTTCTGGTATAAAGCCAAAACCTAGTTTAATTGAAACTATTTTAAAATATCCTACACCAAAATCAACAATCGATGTTATTTCTTTTTTAGGACTTGCTGGATTTTATAGGCAGTATATTAAAAATTTTGCAAAAATAGCAGAACCATTATCTGCACTTAAAAAGAAAAATATGAAATTTGTGTGGAATGCATTCACAGATGAAGCATTTTCTAAATTAAAATTTTATTTGTCTAATCCACCACTACTTCAGTATCCAAATTTTGATCAAACATTCTATTTAACAACAGATGCAAGCGACAAGGCAATCGGTGCAATTCTGTCTCAGATCAATGATTCACACGATCTACCTATAGCGTATGCTAGTAGGGTGTTGAATTCAGCCGAGAAGAATTATGCTACGATTCAAAAAGAACTTTTAGCAATCATCTGGGCTACGAGAAAATTTCGGCCGTATTTATATGGAAAACATTTTATTATAATAACGGATCACAAACCCTTAACGTATTTGTACTCAACTCCAAACCCATCGTCCATGTTATTGAGATGGCGACTGGAATTAGAAGAGTACAGTTTCGAAATTAAATATCGTCCGGGAAAATTCAATAAAAACGCCGACGCACTCTCTAGGATAGAAATTGAAAATTCAGAGGATAACGTTCTTGTTATGACTCGTTCAAAATCTAAATCAAATTCAAATATTTCTGTTAGATCTCAATCTCACGATCAATCAAATAAAGCTTCTGATGTTTCACCTTCCACTTCAAATATTTCAAACACAGTAAGTGATCGTTCAAAAAATACTAAAGAACTTCAAAATATCACAGACGATGATCAAACTAATAAAATAATTCAAGAATTCCATAACAATCCTATTGGTGGGCATCAGGGCGTTGTTAGAACATTCAATAGACTAAAATCGTATTATCACTTTCCTCAAATGTTGTCAAAAATTAGGAAATTTATTTCAAAATGTGAAGATTGCCAAAAAAATAAAATATCGCGTAAAATTAAAATACCAATGAAAATAACGTCAACCGCTAAGGTGCCATTTGAAAAAATATTTTTAGAAATTGTTGGTCCAATCAATCCAATCTCGCATTCAGGAAATAAATACATACTAACGATTCAGAACGATTTAACAAAGTTTTCTTTAGGTTGTCCACTTCCAAACCAAGAATCAATTACCGTTGCAGAAGCATTAACTGAACATTTTATTTTAAAATTTGGTTGTCCACTCGAGATCCAAACCGACCAAGGCACTAATTTTATGAGCGATTTAATGAAAAATGTCTGTAAGTTACTAAAAATCGCTAAATTAAACAGTACAGCTTATCACCCACAGTCTCAAGGTGCACTAGAACGAACACATCGTACTCTTGGTGAATACCTTCGTACTTTTTCAAAATCTGATCCTGCAAATTGGGACCATTGGATCCCATTTGCCATATTTTCATATAATACAACTCCTCACACACAAACGAAGTTTATGCCCTTCGAATTAATTTTCGGGTTTAAACCCACAATCCCAAACACAGTTCAAAAACATCCAGATCCGGCATATAATTTTAATGATTATTGCACTGAACTTAAATATCGATTACAAACTTCTTGGAGTATAGCAAGAGATAACTTAATTAAACAAAAGCAGGCGTCAAAAGAAAATTATGATTCTGATGTTTATTTTGAAAATATCGAAGAAGGTGACGAAGTTTTGTTAGAAGAGGAATCTGGAACATCAAAAACTAAACCATTACGGAATGGTCCATACATAGTTTTAAAAAAACTATCAAATGAAAATAGTGTTATCAAAATAGGAAACAAATCCATAACCGTTCATAATAATAGATTGCGACTATTTAGAAGATAAAATAGTTTAATTGTATACTTTTTCTTATTTAGTACTCGGTATGCGTCATTTTTGTTGAAATTAAAATAAAAATATGTTAGTTTAATAAATACTAAATGCGAATGTTTTAAAATAAAAAAAAAGTAAATATAACTAAAATTTAAAATTTAAGATGAAATAAAATTTTCAGTAATTTCAATTCAAAATGAGTTCAAGTGAAGATTTACCAAAAAGAAACAGATTTGAAAAATATAAAAATATTAAAGAAATGCCTGATTTAAAATACAAAAAAACTATACAATCAAATATTATTATATCTGTACAAAAGCCATCTGAAATTGAATTAATTTTAAAATGTTTTCATATATCATTTAATGGTGAAAAACACCATAGTATTCATCAAACAATTAAAATAATTAAAAAATATTACGAAATCGAAAATTTACTTAGTAAAGTTCAAAAATATGTAAGAAAAAATTGTGAATTTTGTAAAAAAGTAAATAGATGTAAGAAAAAGCTATTAATAAGTCCCAACGATTTGAGAAATAAAATAAAATCAGTTGTGGGCTTAGTAAAAACTACTGAATTAAATAAAGAGTTGGAAAAAATTAATAATAAATAAATTTCAATATAAAAAAAAAAAAAAAAAAGAAAAGAAAACCAAAATAATAGTAAATAAAAATTTAATAAATTTGAATTACAAAAACTATGAATTAAATAATGAAAAATTGAAGAATCTGTAATAGATTAAAAATCATTTAAATTAAGTACCTCTTTTCGAAAATTTTAATTATTATATTAATTTAAGTTACTAGTTTTTAATTTTTAAGATAAATCATTTGTTATGATCTATCTTTTCTCAGGGGGGATAGGTGTAGTGTAAGACTATGGCAACATAGCATTTTTTAAGTTAATAGTATTAGTAGTCGTTCGACGACACACAAACATTATAATGAATTGAAGCTATATAGAATTATGTTCACCAACAATGATGGGCAGTATTATCTTAAACTCGAATAAGTAAGGTCAATCTTGATGACTAACACTCGAACATATAATTGTGAAATTGTGAAAAGAATTTTAATTTTAATTATAAAATATTATAAGTGCAGTAATTAAATTGTGTTGGCATTCATTAAAATCTTGTGTTTGCATTTAAATATGGCCTATTGTGTGTGAATAAAAACCAAAAATATTATAAAATACATTACAAGCTGCTTGCAACCTTTCCAGTACCTCCGCCAAGTTCTTCCAGTGGTCATCAAAGTCTCTGCCCATGACGATGATGTCATCCAAATATACAAGGCATGTTTTCCAGTACAAGCCTTTAAGTACTCGTTCCATTAATCTCTCGAAAGTTGCGGGAGCGTTGCATAACCCAAATGGCATGACATTAAATTGCCATAGTCCATTCCCTACACTGAACGCTGTTTTCTCCCGATCTTCATCTGCAACTCTGCAGATCCAGTGTTGAAAACAAACTTGAACCCGATAATGTATCCAGTGTATCATCAATCCTAGGCAATGGGTAGCTATCCTTCTTCGTAACTATGTTTAGTTTCCTGTAGTCAACACAAAATCTCAAGCTCCCATCTTTCTTGCCAACTAACACCACAGGTGAGCTCCAGGGACTGTTTGAAGGCTCAATCACACCAGCTTCTTTCATATCTCTCACCATTTTATCAGCTTCCTCTCTTTTAGCTAATGGTACTCGTCTTGGTGCTTGGCGTATCGGCTTTTCTGCTCCGGTGCCAATACGATGTTTTACCATATTGGTTCTGCCATTCCCTTCAGGTGTACTACAGAATACAGACTTGTGCCGCTCCAACAATTGACGTGCTGCTTTCTTCTGTTCTTCTGAAAACCCTTCTGTCCATTTCTGCACAAGTTGCTCCATTTCTGCCTTTTGTTGTTTTGTGTTGACCAAGCTATTGATGTTTGGCTGCTCGCATTTTATTATTTTAGCTACCTCTTCGCATTGTCCTATGATCGATCCTTTCTTAATTGTTGTCTGTGTATCTGACAGATTTAATACCCTTACTGGTATTTTGTAGTCAGCATCTGATCTAACTAAGGTTTTTCCTATTACGACTTCTTTATAATTTTGATCATGTTTATTGGCTTCCACAACCCACAACCTGGGTGACCCAGAACCTCCTTCCAATTTTCCCCAAATGATTGTTTCTGACTGGGGTGGCAGCTTTTCCCTGTGATCTAATATTATTCGACGAACACAATTTGAATCTTCACCATTAAATTGGAGTGGCAACTCAACATTTCCGTACGTAAGTACTCCTATGCCAGCATCAATAACGAATCCATTTGGCCTCATGAAGTCCATGCCCAGGATGACTTCATCCACAATGTCAGCTACAACCACTTCATGTTGAAAGTGAGTATTCCCGATTTCAAAGTTGACCACTTTCTTTCCTTTAATACTTGCACTTTCGCCAGTAGCTGTCTGCATTCGGTATCTTCCTGCTGGTTTTAGTTTCCCTTTCACAACATCAGTGCGGACAATTGTATTTGTTGCTCCCGTATCTAACGTGATGACACAACTATTTCCATCAATATTAGCCCTAACAGTAAGGCTGTCACCTCCCCTTGTCAATCTCGAAACACGGATGAAGGTTATGGGGCAATCGGTTGTGGGAGCCAGCTTACGCCCCTTTAGGCTGGCTCGTTGTAGTTTAACTGATTCGGTGCTGCTCCATCGTCTTCCCTAGCTTGCTGCACCCCTTCTTCTACTTGACGTCGCTGCATAGGCGATGCTGATCTTGCTCGTTTCCTTCTCACATCTCTGCATTCCCTCGAAATATGACCCAACTTGCTACATAACCAGCATCGTATTCTGTCACTTCGAATACTTTCTCGTGCTCTGGGCTTGTAATTGTTATCATCAGCCAATTCTACCCGGCGTATTTTAATTGATGGTTTAATAATTGCTTGTGCAGTTTCATTTGTTAAGGCATAAGCAATAGTTTCTGCGAATGTTGCTTTTGGCGACAACATTACTGCTTTTCGTGTTTCTGGATCACGAATACCATCAGTAAACGCCTCGATCTTCATTTTCTCCATAAAATATGGTGGAGTGTTCGAGTGTGCCAAATGTACAAGCCTCTCCACTGCCGAGGAATAGTCCTGCAAGCTTTCTCCGTTGCGTTGCAAGCGACCTTTTAACTCGATTCTGTATAACTCCTTTTTATGGTCGCTGCCATATTTACGTTCCTACGCATTCATCACCTCAGCATAACTTTTCCGGTCATTTTCTGGTACTGCCTGTAATGCTTCAGCTGCTTCCCCTTTAAGTGCAACTATCAATGCTGCAGTCTCGAACTGGAACTTGAAAATACCGAAGGATGTTGTTCCATCGTACGATGGTGGTTTTAGTTTGATATTGGCTACTTGATGTACCACCTGGGGAGCAACTTTAGTCGTTTCAACATCCTGCAGCCGTTTTTCGAAATCATCAACTTTCGATAAAACCTTATGCTCAAAATCTTGAAATTCACTTTGAATCTTCTCGACCTTTCCATCAAATGCCGTCGAGATTTGGAGAAGTTTCTCATCCATAATTTGCTTGACTTCATCGCGATTTAAAGCTAATTATTGGCTGATTGTTTCACTAATTTCTTCTTTGGTAACAGCCATGTTTGTATTTACAACATCCAGTTTGTGATTCAGTTCGTCTTTATTAGTATAGCTATCTGTTGACTGATGTTCAAACTCATCTGTTGCATCATAGCCATTAACTGCGTAAAATCACAATTTCCAGATGGCAATGTTGTTGTTGTTTCTGCAACAAAACTTTTCTCCTCATCAGCTGCCACTAGATCATTATTTGTACTAATCACTCCAAACTGGTAACTTTCCACGTCCATTCCATTGGCTTCCATACCTTGTCGAAGCCGTAACATTAATTCAGTTTTGTTTCCACTTGTTGACAATCCACGTTGTTCTAGTTCTTTCTTTAACTCAAGAACCTTCAAATCACTTATTCAAAACCATTATTAACAGCTAGCTAATCCGCCGATGTCACCAATGTTACGTTTTTCCAACCTTACTTCGAATTGGCCTTACTCTCAATTCGATAAACGTAATTTCCAATCTCTTCCTGAGTTCGATCACTGATTAGTAAGCACAAACACCAGGTTTTATTAAGTATTCAACAACTTAATTGTTCCACAACAATAGGAAAACAATATTTCTAACTAGAATATTCTTTTAACAGCTTCAGAAACTCCAACGGTTGATTGTAGAAATTTCCAGTAATACAACGTTTAAAATAATACACAAATTATTTCTACTTAATAACACTTTAAACTTTATTTACAAAATAACTTTACACAAAAACTAATTTAAAGATCACTATCGCTTGAAAATATTGGTAAACGTTTTGCTACATTTTGAATTTCTCGAATTCATTTCACGATCCAAAAGTGATTTCCTTCAAATCACGGATAATTTCAGCGATTTTGTGAACTAGTAGTTTTGGTGGTAACTCATATGTTATTCAACGTTTTAATCAACATTTCAATCATCATTCAACTTGAACTTCAGCCTTCAACATTTAAAAAAAATAAATATCTTTAAAAAAAATATAGCTTTAAAAATAAATAAACTATAAACTCTAATTGTTTAAGCAAACAAAAAAAAATAAATAAAGGTTGTGTCGTCCATAATTTTAGGTCCTGTATACTATGGTGGCGGGTAAGTTAAGTTTTTTTTTAAATAAAAATTTCAAAATTATATTCCATTATTAAAATTTCGTGTTTTGTTTGTACATTATTACTATTATTTTTTTGTGATTCATTGATCTTAAAGATGATGTAAGTGCTTAAACTAGGACGTGGGCGGATGGTTTGATGACACATGTAGGGTAAGTAGGTGTTCTGAAAAAGTGGATTTCCCTTTTTCCTTTTATTCTAGTTGTCTAGTTATCCCTGCCTAGTGTATACCTCTAAATAATAGCGGTCTATACAAGATTTGTATTCTTTTTTCCAAAATTCCATGACCAGCCGTGAGCTTTAGTCGGAGCTACATTGACCGCGGAAAAACAGGAATACAGATAATTAAAGTTCTGCAAGTGCGGTATCTAAATCGGTTACCGGCCGCTACATAATATTCTAGTTGATGGTAGTTTGTTATGGAATGAATTGCCATATAAATTTAAAAAACCATGTAACCATAATCAATTTAAAAAACTTTTAAGAACACATTTGGAAATCATCCAACCCAAACTTTTATAAGATGAAATTTTATAATATAATTTATAAATTTAAATTTATAAAAACATAAATAAATAAATGTTTTATAAATAATAAATAAACTTAATAATGAATAATAATAAATAAATAATTTTTTAAAATAAAAATTACATACATAGAAAGGGCCCTACAGTTGTTTGTAACTTCTGAGAGGAGTACCCTACTTGTAATTTATTATATATAATTAAATAAATAAATAAATAATTTCAATTAATAATCATTTGGATTATAAATAATTAAACTCTTTCTTACTATTCACATTGTTTAATATGTACATATATATAATATTTTTCACTTGTTATACAATCAGAATCAAAAATGAATAAATAACTAAATAAATTAATAAATAAATGTACAGTAAATCTTGATCTTTGTTATCAAGGACATAACTGAAATTACTGTCACTACAATTACAAATACAAAATATACCGGAAATATCAACGTTAGTTAAAGCATTTAATAATAGTGATAATTAGTATGTACTTGTAGTTTAAAACGGATTTGTTAGCAATTGATCATTATTGTGTTCGACTTTAGACATAAAACATAACAAAAAAAAAGTTACTTAATAAATATTTAATATTAAAATAAAAGTGAATAATAGTGAATTATTTTTTGTTTTGTGTAAATTTAAAGTTATATGAATCATATTTGTATAAAATGAACTCAGAACTAACAACAGACGAACTAGGTTAGTTCCAGTCACTATAAGGATGAACTATGAAAGGGAATAAGAAAAATTTGTTTTGTACTTTTAGAAGCAAAAACTTTACTTTTAAAATCGACAGAGAATTACAACAAACCAATTGATTGTGGAAATATTAGTAATATACAAATAACGATCCCAGAATGGTTTAATGAGGATAAATTCAAACTGTAGGTTTTGTTTACCCAACTTGTTCTTTTATTAAAGTTATTATTCCTTTTCTAGAGGCCAAAAGTATTTTATCGATAATCGATATGGAATTTTAGCTTCATATCTTTCAACTTTTCTATTGATACTAGGAGAACCAGCTGGTTTAGACATATTAATATCAACAAACAAATCAAGTACTGTCGAAACATCTAAAAAACGTTATGCGGCTACATTTTCACATATTTTAACATGGTTTGAGTTTGATCTAACCCGAGACTCAGAGTAAGTGTAACTTTTAACATTTGAATTCTTATTCACAGAAACTTATATTGCAGTTCATGGAAATCAATAAATCGTATTCGTCGTTTACATCTCTCCGCTTCAAATGCTGCAATGAAAAATAATATTGGAATAATTTCACAAACTGAAGCATCACTAACATTATTTGCATTTATGGGTCCAGCACTAGTAAAGCCACATCTCATTGGAATTAGACACGACTGCAATGAAGATCGAGAAGCGTTTATTCATTTTTGGGCAGTTATCGGTTACATGATTGGAATTCACGATGAAAATAATTTTTGTCTTAAATCGTTAAAAGTTGTTGAAATTTATTGTAATATTTTATTACGTTATGTCTTTATACCAATGATACAATTCGAACCGAAACCGTTTAAGCATATGATTGATGTTTTTATAAAAGGAATGTATGACTTTTTTCCACTTATATCATACGAAAGCCAACTGTTTTTAGCAAGACGTTTATGTGGTGTTCCAGGTTACCAATATGATGTCGACATTACAAAAGAAAAAATAATCAAAGATATTTTTACACAAGCCGAAATAAATCAACTTTTAAAAAACATTCATCGCAATACGTATTCAAGATATCGGATTCAACATTTTAGTAAGAAAATTTATATTTATGATACAATCAGGGGACGAAGCATATTGAAATCAAATAATAATAAAGTTTCTAATCTAATTCTGAATACAAACGGCGAGTTAATGGAGATACCGGAATATTTACAAGATGATCATGATAGCAGGTATAAAGTTACAGTGGTACCAGCCAATGATTGGCAACGGCATTTAAATTATTCCAAGTTTTATAATCTATCTGGAAAGGATAAACTTTTAGTTCGATTACGTTGCGTTTTGTATCGTATCTATACATTTTCACTAGGAAAAGTAGTGATTGAATGGAGTTTAAATTTTATTGTAAATAAAATTATAAGATATAATGTTAACTTAAAAGAACCTTTATATTAAGTATATTTTTAAGATTTTGAATAATAACGCTAGTTTACAAATTTTGATCTTTTTTGTCTCCCCGACTAAAACCCAACTTTTCTTGTGTATTTTTACCTGCTGAACACGAATATCGTATTCATTTTTATTATTACTTACACACTTTTATTTAACTTGAGTTTTGATAGTGGTGTTGGTTACTCTTTTGTAGGGATTGCAATCCCGGGATCCCGGGATTAGTCATGCAAAAAATTCCGGGATTACTCTTTTGTGATCAATTTTTCAGTAACTTCTCATTATGTGATTAGTCCCAAATTTAAAAGACAAGTTTGTTGAAGCAGTCAGTACGTGTTTCTAAAAGTTTTAAAGCAAAAATCTTTTTAAAACTGAAAAAAAAATTCAAATTTTTCTTCATTACATGACCTTAAACAATTGCACTGAAATCCTCATAATCTGGTTGACCCATTTTGAGCTTAGGAATTTTGGTAATACTGTGTATATCATTATAATCATGGACATCATACATGTTTGTGTCATTTTTATATGGATAAAAGACCTTACATTATAAATAATGAATATAAAAAAAAATCAAAGTATGACATTTCGTTGTGATTTCAAAGCTTGTATAGACCTTTTTTCTTAAACTTCAAATCATTATATTGGTGTATGTATTTTACGGATTACATACATAAATGATAATTAGAAATCAGTAAATTTTGTATTAATATTTATTGCAAAAATGATAACAAAGCAACTATAGTAAAAACAACTTAAAAACAACACAAAACAATCTTGATTTGAAAGAAATAACAATTATTTAAAGTTTTCGAATAGTTTTCATATCAGCTGATCACAACTGTCATGTTTTTTTTTCGGAAAAAAAAGTATTTCATTCACAATTCGTTTGAGTAATAATCGTTATTTATATTAGTTATTAATGTCAAAACCCTCATTATGCTAAACCTGATTGTTTTTAGCACAGAAAAACCGTAAACCATCAACAATATACAATATTAACCAAATTTAGACGTTTAGCATATGGAAGGTTCATTGTATGTCCTCAATCAGGCTTGAGAGTTTTGATATTTGTATAAATTATATTACTTCGGTCTGAAAGACCTAAGTATTACATTCATGAGCTAAACTAAAAGTGAAATTTTTACGCCCACTTTTTTGGCATTTCTCGACGTTTTAGGACCTACTGATTCTAAAAAAGCAAAAAAAAATGTGTGGGCGTCCGTCAGTCACAACCGTCGAAATCTAGAAAACGGCTGAAGGGATTTGAAAAATTTTGAATTCTAAAAATAGGTACACTGAAAAAAAAATTGAAGTAATGACAACCTCATATCGAAGTTGGCAGTTGATTATTCATGCAAAGAAAAATTATTTGCAAACAATTTCACTGTGATTGGGACAACAACATGATAACATTTTCCTAACAACAGAATGAGGTTTATTTAAAATATAAATTGTTATATCCAATATAACAGTAGTTGTATAAAGATAATAACTATTTACCTGAAAAAAATTTTCTTTGGCCTTATTTCATGAATTTTTCATTTTAAAGTTTAAGTATTTGAGATTAATTGAACTATATTTTATTTTCACATAAATATTTCGTGTGATTGTCTCAACTTCATCGATTTATAATTGTAGAGTTGTTGAAGCAATTTCGTAGTTTGATTCGCCATATGTGACCGCACGGTGAGGTTGAGACAATTGCATTTCGATTGGAAATAGGACATGTTTTTTTCAGTGTACACTCAATACCTAAAGGGCCTAAGGGACGCTGTGTGCGATAACTGTACCGGAAGTGTGTCAAAAAATCGTCAAGTGTGTCAAAACAAGGAAATATGCATATTTTTTGCTTAAAAAACGTTCATTTTAAGTGATTATGAGTATGAACAAAGAATGTGGAGAAATCTGGATGGTCGGGATTGGTATGTGAGATCAAAAACTAGATTATTGCATTATAAGTTTGTCAAAATAATGTTGTCAAGTGTGTCAAAAGAAAGATTTTTATTTATTATATTTTTTTTATTTAATATTTTGGAAAAAATAAATTAATAATTTGTTTGACATAAAATTTTATTATTATTATAGAGGATTATGGCATTATAAGTTTGTCGAAAAAATAATGTGTGTCAAAAAATGATTTCATTTATTTCTTCAGCCATTTTGGAAAAAAAATTTAGCTGTTTTTATGACGTAAATGTAATTGTAAATGAAATTGGACATGGAAATTTTTGAATTTGTTATAGTTTTTGAAATATTTGGAATTTTAAAAAAAGTTTGTATTTTTGATTTTGTAATAATTTTTGCAATATTTTTAGAATTTTGGAAAAAGTTTTAATTTTTGATTTTGTTTATTTTTTGCAATATTTTTAGAATTTTGAAAAAAAAATAGAATTTTTGAATTTTATATATATTTTTAGAATTTTTAAAAAAGTTTCAATTTTTGATTTTGTAAAAATTTTTGGAATATTTTTAACATTTTGAAAAATTTTAAATTTTTGATTTTATTATAATTTTTGGGATTTTGCAAAAACTTCAATTTCTGATTTTGTAATAATTTTTGCAATATTTTTAGAATTTTGGAAAAATTTTGAATTTTTAAGAATTTTTGAAATATTATTGGAATTTAGAAATAGTTTAAATATTTGATTTTATTCTAATTTTTGGAATTTTTCAATTTTTGATTTTATTATAATTTTTGCAATATTTTTAGAATTTTAAAAAATTTTAAATTTTTGATTTTTCTATAATTGAAGGAATTTTGAAAAAAGTTTGAATTTTCGATTTTGTAATAATATTTGCAATATTTTTAAAATTTTGGATAAAGTTTGAATTTTTAAGAATTTTTTGATATTATTGGAATGAAAAAGTTTAAATATTTAATTTTATTCTTATTTTTGAAATATTTTTGAAAAAAAGTTTCAATTCTTGATTTTGTTATAATCTTTGCAATATTTTTAAAATTTTGAAAAAAATAGAATTATTGAATTTTATATATATTATTAGAATTTTGAAAAAAGTTTCAATTTTTGGAATATTTTTAGAATTTTGAAAAATTTTAAATTTTTGATTTTATTATAATTTTGGAAAAAGTTTCAATTTTTGATTTTGTTATAATATATGCTGTGGTTAAAGTTTTTGAAAAAAGTTTTAATCTTTGATTTTGTAAGAATTTTTGAAATATTTTTAGAACTTTGTTTGAAAAAAATTTGAATTTTGAATTTTATTTAATTTTTACAATATTTTTGGAATTCTGAAAGAAATATGAATTTGTGATTTTGAAATATCTTCTCGAGACGCTAAATGGAGAGGTTTTTGAGTAGTTTGCTGATTGTATAATCTTTTCACTAAATTATGTTAATTTATGATCTGTTATAATTTTCCGACAACGTATTCATTTTTCGTGTTAGTTTTGTAATAAACTTTTAAAGAGAGATAAAAAATGCATGATCTTTAACAAAAAGTTATGTTTGATATGCATCGCTGCTCAAAACTAAAAACCATGTCCTCAAAGTTTTTTGCGAAAACTATATCAAAATACTTAACCCAGACCGAAGTCTTGATATTTCAGAGCTGTGAGATTTCAGCCCCTCCATGTTATTAAAGTTTAGTTTGTGAGTTATTTTATGTTATGTTATGTTGTGTAATGTTATGTTATATGTTGTTATGTTATGTTTTGTGATACTATATAACGGTTTTACAACGTATTTATATTTTGTAGTTCTCAACTGTCAATCTTTAATTTGGTAAACATAAATAAATTTATTAATTGCAAAAATTGCATAAAGAAATTTAAGTGGAGTTAAGAAATGATTATTATCTTAAGAAATGTATTATCTTAAGAAATGATTATTTCGTTGTTATGATTATGTAATTACTTTAATTTAATAAAGTGAATATTTTTAAAGTTAGAAATAATTTTTTTGTTTTGACAGAGGCTCAACAGTAGGTGTATTATTGATAATCATTAATTGCAAAGTGTAGACTCTAAAATTAAAATATACATTCTTTACATATTTTTTTGAATTAAAGATAAATTTTAAAGCAGTTGATTAATTGCAGTAAAATGAAAAAGTCAAAGAAGTCATTTTTTTTCATCAACGGAGTCAGACGGAGAAGGTTGCTAAATTCTAAAGAAAATAATATAATCGAAAATAAAAAAAATTAAATTGCGTTTTGTGTTTTGTTATTTTATTTTTGCATGTATTTTATAGAGACAGAACAAAGGTAAAAGAAGATAAAATACACTGAGTGTGTGTATTGAAAAGTGTGTACAAGTGTATTAGTGTTATAATAAAAATAAAGGCGTAGTGAAGATAGGAGGCGTACAATTATATAATTGGTGAGATTGTTTTTTATTAAAAAATTTTTTTGTGTTTTATATTTACTGTTACCAGGCGGTAGGCAGGTAAAATTTTACGTTTTATTGCTTTGATGAAATAAATTTATTATTTTAAAGCATAAATTTGTTTTGTATTGCCTGGTAACAAGAAATGTAAAATTTCGTTTTGATTATTAGTGTTGTATAAATCTCCTTTGGTTTATAATAAATTTAGTTAGTAACAATATATGTTAAGAAATTACTTAAAAACTTAAATTATTCAAAATCAACAAAATTAATAAATTAAATCAAATTGTCAATAATGCGAAAATTGCATAAATAATTAAATTCATTAAATTGTTAATTATGCGAAAATTGCATACATCAAAATAATTGCACAAATCGAAATATTTAAATAAATTTATTTGACTTGCAAGAAAATTGTTTTGAATGTTTCGATTTTCAATTAAAATTAGGCCAAATCATTTTTGTTGATTTTGGATAAATTAAATATTATAAATAATTGGATTTTAGTTTTTAAGTTGAGTTCGAGTTGATTTTTGAGTTGAGTTGATTTTTAAGTAATTCTAATTTCAAGTTCAATCTCAGTTCAAGTGATCCTCACCAAGATAAATAATAATTCTAACTTAAAAATAAGTAGAAATTATAATAAAAGTTATATTATAATTAAAATTATATAAAAAACTAAATTAATAATAGTTTGAACAACAATAATAAGTGTTTTATAAAAACGTTTTGAAAACCATTCACAGGTAAGAACCACAAACACTGTTGGTACATAAAGTTTAATACAACTTGTACAAATAACATTACATTAGTAAGAATTTCGAATTTAACCCTTTAACCCGAATTTAACCCTTTATCTGTGCAGCTTGTGCTCTTCAATTTAGTTAGTGTCTTTTGTGGCCCCTTTTTTTTATTTTTCCTTTATCGTGCTACTGTTGCATGAAAAATGCTAGCGTTTTTTTGTGAAAGAGATACCCCGTTTTTTTGGTGTTGTGTACTGTTGAAATTTAGGTCTGGACGAATCTCAGTATCTATACCTGCAATGTCAAAGGGTAAGTCTTTGTCTCAACAAAATGACAGCAGAGTGAACCAACAGCTTAGCATTGACTTCACCAACATAAGAGGTCTCAATTCGAATCTAAACGAGGTTCATCACTACATCGAAAAAAATAAACCTGACATTGTTTCTTACCGAAACAATTATCAGTGGTAAAGCATCGAAATAGGATCTCGATAAATACCGGATGCCTAGTTACGAATTGGAACATTCCTTTTATAACAAACATGGTGTCTGTATATTTATTCGAAATCCACTTTCATGTATGAGAATTAAGGCTTAAGCGTTGAACTCTAAGCACCATAATTCTGTAGCACCATCTCAGGTGTTGATGAAACTATGTTTATAATAGGATTATACAGATCCCCAAATTCGCCCTCCCCCCAGGATGTCCCTTTTTCGATCAAATATCGGCTAATCTAGACAAGATTACCAAGGACTACCCCAAAGCAAGACTGGCCATTCTTGGAGACTTTAATATTCATAATAAAGAATGGCTTAAGTATTCATCGTGCACTGACGACGTAGGAAGACAAGCCGAACTGATATTCGCAGATTATCACGGTTTGACACAAATGATAGAGTTTCCCACTAGAATCCCAGATAATTCACATCATAACAATAATTTGCTGGATCTGTTTTTGACAAACGAACCACGAACCCAACGATACTACGAAGACAAAAGTTGAACAACCCCTCGGAATATCGAACCATTCACTAATATCAGCAATAGTGCAATTTACATCCCCGACACAAATTAAAGCAAATCCCCGTCAGTTTGGAATTATAAACGCGCTGACTAGGAGGGACTGAGAAACTTTTATGATTAAACACCTTGGAAAACTATGCTGCTGATCAAGATCCTAGCACATAGGCAATAAGAATATCTGAAATCATAAAAGACGCAATGCGGCGGTTTATTTCAAATCGATTAATCACTCCTAAAACTGAGCCTTGGTTCACGCGGGATGTTGATGAGGCAGTGAGGAATAAACGTAAAGCATTTAAGACGTATAACGCAAATAAAACATCTGAAACCCATAGCGCCTATAAGAAAGCCAGAAATATTAGTAAATTCAAAAAAGACTTGGACAAAGACGCGTTTATCCAGAAGAAAGCAAAGAAACTCGCCGAGCACCCTCTGGCTCATGTAGTTTCTTTCAGGCAGTTAAACCAGTCCAAAGTAATTTTGCTCGATCCTCTATTCCAACCATAGTTCTGAATAACATTCCCGTCAGCGACTCGAAAGAGAAGGCGGATCTTTTGAGTCGTATTTTCGTAGAAAACTCAAACATAGTTGAACCTCCCCATTCTCCTACACTCATTTCCCCAGTTGTAACGAAAATGAAACCAATTATTTTTCGTTGCAATATTGTACGGAAAATGCTTCTTTCTTTCAATATCAACAAATCTGCTGATCCCGACGGTTTTCCACCTCTCATTCTTAAAAACGTTGCTAGGCAACTAGCTCCAATTTTAACAAAAATATCCTATTTATCTTATAAAACCGGAATATTTCCCGATTGTTGGAAGCTGGCCAGCGTTCAACCCATATCAAAGAAAGGCAATAAGATAGACCCTAACAATTATAGACCAATTGCAATTCTGTCGGTTTTAGCTAAAATATTTGAAAAATATGTTAACTACAATTTGTTAGATTATTTGGAGATGTCGCGAATTATTGATGATAAACAGTATGATTTTCGTAGAAGTCATGCAACAGGTGATCTGTTAGCCTACGTATCCCATCTCTGGAACAAATCGCTGGAAAACCATGGTGAAACATTCAGAATTTCACTTGACATTTCTAAAGCATTTGATAAAGTGTGGCATAAAAATCTCATAGCTAAATTAAAATCTTAGGACATAGACCATCTTCCTGTCTCATGGATTCATAGTTTTCTTACAGGTCGCCAATTTCATGTTAATTTAGATGGTATCACATCCAATATTTTCACAACCAATGCTGGGGTTCCCCAAGGTTCTGCACTCTTACCAACCTTGTTTCTTCTATACATTAATGATTTACATACTTCCACAGTGCACCCAATCCATAGTTTTGCTGATGACAGCACATTGCATGCACCATATGCATTTCTTTTCGATCTAATTTCGATCTCATACTGCAGTTACCACTAATAGAGAGCTACTAATTGATTCTATCTACAAAGACCTGGATCGCATAAGGAATGGGGTGATCGTAATCTTGTTTCATTTAATCCAATCAAAACCAAACTATGCCGTCTTTCATGAATAGAGCGACATAAAAATTTCCCTATTAAGAAAAACCATGAGGAATTGCGTGAGGTTGAATCAGTTAGACTTCTTGGAGTGGATATTCAAAATAACCTGAAATGGAATAAACATGTGTCCAACCTCGCTAAATCTGCAATGCAAAAACTAGGATTCTTGAGTCGATGTAAAAAGTATTTCAATCCCGATCAGATTTTGCTAATCTTTAAGTCCTTTATTCGTCCATGTATGGAATACTGCTGTCATGTTTGGGGAGGTGCCTGTCAGTCAACAATAAAATGTCTAGACTCTGTACAGAGAAAAGCAATACGGTTGATTGGTAATACCGAACTAACGGACCAGCTTGATTCACTCCAGCACAGAAGAAATAGGGCTGAATTGTCAATCTACTATAAATATAGCTTTAGCGAATTCTCCTCTAAGGAAATTCAAAATATCCTTGCCGAGCTGCCGAGCTATCCCATCCATTTGTTGTCAAATACCTCGTTGTAGAACTGTGTCCTTCCAGAACGACTATTTTAATACAGTGGCCAAATTGTGGAACTCAATGCCCTCCTCTGTATTTCCCGATGAATTTTCACCTCAGGCATTTAAAGAAAATGTCCATCGTCATTTAAAACAATTAGTTTAGTTATCCCTATATCCTCATTCCTACCATTTTCCTCATCTACTTCCTTTATAATTGACATGGTATCTTCGGATATTCAAAGAGTCTGAATAATGAATATTTCATATTTAGTGAGCTAAACATGTCTAACTAAATAATTAAAAAAAAATTATAAAAAATGCAATACCAAATTCATTTTTATCCCATAAAGAAGTATATGAAAAGAATGTTAAACAAACTGTCAATGTTTTCAAAAAAGTACGACAATTACAGAATTATGAGGAAGTAGGAAGAGAAAGATATTTGTATGTTTTATTGATTTCATATTCAAAATCAATCACAAACAATCATTTTGTTTTGATTTTTGCAGCTCCTTTTCGGAAGGTGTCCTGGAAAGTGGATTATATGAGGTTGGAAGGCCATTAAATGTCCATTTTTTATGTTTTTACCAATGCTTTTTAGTCAAGCTACAGAAGAGCAAAAAGCTCTGTGGGTTAGGCGTGCATGGAAGAGAGGAATAATAGGAGCATTTGCACAAACTGAATTGGGACATGGAACATATGCTTGAGGTCTTGAAACGACAGCAATTTATGATCCTAAAACTCAAGAGTTTGTTTTAAACAGTCCAACAGTCCACGTATGTACGGTGGCCAGGAGGAATTTGACATACTGCTAATTATTGTGTTGTTATGGCTCAGTTATATACACAAGGAAAGAATCGTGGTGTTCACCCATTTATTGTTCAATTACGTGATATCGGTGAGATTGGAAATAAATTAGGAATGAACGGAGCTGATAATGGTTTTATAGGATTCAAAAATATAAGAATTGCTAGAAATCAGGTTACTGAAAGGAAACAGTTTTAAAGGTATGTTTAAATTCCATTTCGAGCAACGACGGTACTACGATGAAGCATAAATTGTTTATTTTTTTAAGGATGGACCCTTAGTTAAAGCACCGTTCTCAATTTTATCCTACACTGAAAAAAATTGAAGTTCAGGACAACCTCATCTCGAAGTTGGTAGTTTATTATTCATGCAAAGAAAAATTGTTTGCAATCAATTTTACTGTAATTGGGACAACTACACGATAACATTTTCCTAACAACAGAATGAGGTTTATTTAAAATATAAAGTGTTATATCGAATATAACAGTAGTTGATAAAGACAATAACTATTTCCCTGAAAAAAATTTTCTTTGGCCTTATATCATGAATTTTTCATTTTAAAGTTTAGGTATTTGAGATTAATTGAACTATATTTTTTTTTCACATAAATATTTCCTGTGATTGTCTCAACTTCATCGATTTATAATTGTAAAGTTTTTGAAGCAATTTTGTAGCTTGATTCGCCATATGTGGCCGCATGGTGAGGTTGAGACAATTGCATTTCGATTTGAAATAGGACATGTTTTTTTTCAGTGTACGGAATGCTAATGTTAACTCGCGTGGATATTGTTAGATATGTTTCAATTTATTTGTCCAAAGCTGCAACAATTGCTATCAGACATTCGATTATTTAAATAACGATTATAAATAACGATTGTTTTAAAGTTTTCGAAATACAAATCAGCTTATCTTTATCACCGCTGTCATGTTTTTTTCGAGAAAAAAAGAATCTATGGAAAATTTCCTGAAGCAATAGTTTATACAAATATATCATTCAGGACCGCATTAAGAAAAAACAAAATACATGAATAAAAAGACGATAAGTCTTATGTCGATAAGATTCAAGAATGAGTTAAATCGCATTAGACGAGTTGGCTCATGAATAAGACAGTGTTTCAACAAATGAACTTTTATGTGGTGAACAGCTCCGCAACACTACCCACGCACAAGAAATCTGCAGTAAACTGCAGTAAACGCTACAACGTGCTGAAATCTATTGCTGCAGCCCCTCAATTTACCAACCAAATATCCTAAAATGGACAAGAATGGGTTACCGGAAAGAGATATTTCAAGTGTAATAGTTTAGTCATAGAAGTGTGATACGAAAATGAAAATAGTTAACGAAAAAACTATAGAAACGAACCAGGTATAGAAGAAAATACTGATACAATTACTTGAATTGCAAATAGCAAAAAAAGGAAAACGAAAAATAAAAATTAAATAAAAAGTAAATGGGAGCTGATTAGCCAGCACAAAAAAAATACAAGAGTGTAAAGAAGAAAAAGCAATAGAAATAGCGCAGAAGAAAAGAAAACACAACTGTAAACGCATGAAAGTTAAGTCACAGAGAAACCAAAAACAACAGAAAAAGAAAAAAAGAAAAGAATTAGACAAATTTTGAGGAACAACTAGAAGTAAAACCACAAGAAGAAGAGTAAAAATCAGAGTTTGAAACGCTCCTTATATCACTCTTTTAATCCGTTCTTTAAAAACGAGTTACATAAAAAAATAAGATATTCACAAATACAGGAGTGAAAATAAAAAAATAGCGTACTGACTACTAAATCGAAATAAATATTTTCTTCCAAAGGCTCACTACTTTAATTTTTGCTTCAAATTTGATATACACATGGAATGAAAGAAAATATAAATAAAATCGAGTCCAAAGGCTATAAATAAAATCGAGTCAAAAAAAAAAAATTTCTGCTCGCACGACTAAGAACGAAATTAACAATATAAAAATTTCAATTTGTGAATACTATTTAGAAGAGAGAAAGCGCTCAAATAAAATAAAATTGTAAACTCTGGTAAAAATTGCAAAAGAAATTTGCAATTTTACCAGAGAGAAACCCTTGAAGAAGAGAGGCACCGGCACAGGAAAGAACATCAGAAAAGATAAAATGAAAAACAAAGGAATGTTAGGTAGAAAGAACAAAAACCAAAGACAAGGCAAAAGAAGAAAGAAGAAAAAAGAAAAAAACAACAAAAAGTGATTAAATACAAATAATACTAGGTCATTCAATAAGTCCGTAGGATGACACATAGATGGCGTTACTAGAATTTTTTTCATATGATTTTTATTTAGTACTAACCTTCAAACGATACGTGTATAAATTTGACAGCAATCTGACTATTTATTCGTGAGTTATAGCATTTTGTGTGAAGCAACTTTTGTTTTTGAAAAGGTAAGAGATAATGCAAAGTACTATATAAAACAATCAAAAAGAATAACAACTCAAATACAGAAAAAATAAAATAAAATAAAAAACACAAAAGGCAAAGCAAAATAGAAATTATGTTGGGGCGTAAAGAAAATTACTAAATCTGCACAAGACAAAGTCTGAGAGTTGCCTTAGTTTTGGCTAAGTTGCAGTTCGTAATATATCTACGGATTACTAAATGTTTCACTGCATTATTAAAAAAAACAAAATGTTAACAGTGTTAATAGCTTATTAAAGTAAAAAAAATAGATATCATTTAGGATTATTTATTTTTGTCGGAAGGTGAGTTTTAAGTTTTTCTTAGTATCATGTTGAACTGCATACAAATCACACATTATTATTTAAATTATTTTTCGTTAAGTCAAGAATTCAGTTTTTTTATTCAATTATTTTATTGTTTTTAGTTAAATTTAAATTAAAGATAGAATGTCCAATCCGGTTGTAAATATTCCAAAAACTGTCAATCCAGATTTAATGAAGGAACGGAAACAGTGCACCTTCGATTCAGAAGAATTTGCTAAATGGTGGGTAGGCGGTGAAAAAAAGTTACAGGAACGTCGGGATCGAGGTAATTGTTTTGGTTTGGTTGTTATAATTTTTACCTTGTTTTGTCGGTTGATCATTTAGATCAATATCGTCATAAAATAATCTTTTAATATCTTTTAATAAAAAATATCTTTTTTTCAATTATGGTGAGAAACTGAAAGATGACTGAAATGATAAGAAAAGCAAGGCAAGCATACACAACATAAAGTGGGGCTAACTTAAAACTTAAAAAAAATTTAAATTTTAAATTAAGTGAGAATTATCAGAAAAATATTAAAATAAAAGTTTATCGGGTTAAAGTGCAAATTTACGTTTACGTTAAAGTCGATTATAATATATAAAGCTATTTAGTTCTAAATGTTTTAATGATAATGAAAGGTATAATATGTACAGGGTGGGCTGACTTGGATTGACTGACGCAAAAGGTTTATAACTTTAGTATTTTTAATTTAAAGAAAAATTAAACTTATAAATAAAAAATTATTTTTATTTTGACGAAAAAAAATGCAATGTTACTCAATCCAAGATGCTTATAGTTTTAGGATGATAATTGTAAATTGACAGGTGCAAATGCCTATGTTAAGAACCAGTTTATTCTTGTTGTTATCGGTGGGTTAGTTAAGTGTGACGGTTTTGGTTTTGAAGGAATAAAAAACATCTATCGAATAATTCTAAAAAGATTTGAGCCTTAGCATGAATAAAACCAGAAAACACGGGTCCTTACTGTGGTAAAACGGTGTTATAATAAGTTTGCGGTCTTCTTAACAATAATAAGCAAAGCAACATACTTGAGACAATGGGACCAATTCAAGAAAAATCTTTTATTCTTTTACAAAAATCTTTTAAAAAACGTAAAAGAAATCAAAAATAAAAAATTTAAAGAAATTGCTATTCGAAAATATTGTTAAAAGTTTCTTTTATTTTGAATGTCGATTTTTTCGAGATCGAAAAAATCTTTTATGTTATCTGTCAAATGGATAGATTGTTAAATAATTGTAAATTAAAAATGGATAAATTATACAAAATCAGTTAAGTCTATTATCTTTTTGGCTATTAGAGCAATTATGATTTATACATAGATTGCAATATAAATAGTTTTAATAAACGATTTTCTATTTTTTCAGCAAAAATGGATAATTTTTGGAAGCAAAAGTGTTTCAAGTTTCAAACAAGCTTCACGTATATATATGAGTTATGTGAATATATGTATTATGTTAATACAGATGTGTTTGTGATTGAAAATATTAAAATAATTGTTATCAAATATGTTTAAATATTATATTTATCGAATAAAATGTAACAAATAATTAAAATTTTGGTTTAAATGTTATTTCATTAGTTTTGTTAGTTTTGTTCAAACTATTGAATTTTTACTGAATAAAAAATACTAGTTTGATCTAATTTTTGTGTTTCACCAAAAAAGTCATTTTTAATTAAAATTTAAATAAAATAGTATTTATATTTAAATAGACTTTGTGTTTTATTTGTTTTTGTTAACAAAGAGTACTTTTTTATAATTAAAATAGTAATTATACAAGACCACAACATTTTCTTTTATCGTAAAATGACCACTTTTATGTCTTTTATAAAATGTCAAAATCTTTTACACTTAAAAGATTTATAAAATAAAATTTTGGCGTTCGAATAGCAATTTCTGTTATTTTTTCTTTTATTTTAAAAGATTAAAAAATTCATATGAAAAAAATAAAAGATAAAAGAATAACAGAGTAAAAGATTTGTATTGAATTGGGCCCTATTAACAATAAAGAAATGACTTTTTCCAAATAGATTGTAGTTTTTTCTCTAATTTCTGAAGACCCATCACAAAATTTCGAAAAATATTGTTATGCAAAAGTTCATAATAGTTTACCGAGATTTGTTATTCTTGTGTTTTGATGCTATGCTCCATTGCTCCATGTATGAACGTTACAATGTAGTTGTGATCCACGTCTTGGCTTGTTTGCAGTATGCAAATGAACTTGCCGTACTTTCTACTGGAAATCATTTAATTTCTTCGATTCAAATATTTTGTAACGTTCTGTATTGAAATAATCATATGTCTTGCTTGGTTGCTTGATAATTTTTTTTGGAGAGCAGACATGAAGTCTAGCACCAATATCTAGTGACTTATACGTTGTGCTCAGACGTTTTGCTCATTACTCATTACTCATTTTTACTTCGGTCGAGAATATAAACATAATTAATGTTTATTGCTTTAGAATAGATTAGATAACGCTCAAACAGTTCAAGAACATACTACAGCTTAAAAGTTATTTTACCTTGTGTTAATACCATCACTAGTCGCCCCAGGTTGAATGAAAAAAAAAATGAATAAATGAAATGAAAGAAATGAACCGACAAGAATTTTTATCGAACAAAAACGCTGAACTAGCAAGCGTGCATGAACTAACAAGGGTACCGCAACCACCAGGTTTGAAATTAAAAAGTTCATAAGAAACCACCAAGGTATCTGATTTAATGAATTTTTATTAACATTTTTTATTTTCTTTTCATTCCTTTTTAGGGTTCCGTTTTTTATACGGAACACTATTGGTGAGAGTCAAACGAGTTTTTCACATTATATCGATTATCTCGTAAACTATAAATGCTATGGACTTGAAATTTGAGGTGCGTATAAAACTAATCTGCTCACATGAAATGACGGATACAAATAAAACTAAAGTGGTTTTCGTTTGGTTTACAGGGGTACGATGTGAGACCTTTGAGAAAATATATTTTTTTATAGATTCAAGTAGGGTATCATATGAAAGGGCTTCATTTCAGTATTCCTCAAAAATTTATTTTGGAATTTTACACCTCACCATTTTTTGTATAATTTGGAATAATGACGTTTTTTTCGTGTTTTCTTACCTCAATTAGCTCCGAACCTAACTGATCGAAAATTTTCAAATGTATTTGGAATGATAGAAAAATTAGTACGTTTTTAATAAAAAATATAAAAAACTGTCATATTCTCATACTTAGATTTATTAAGGGGGTGGATATGAGGAGGGGTAAAATCACTATTTAAAATGGGGTCAAGTGGGGTGTCATTTGAAAGAGGACTTTATTTAGAAAACAAAGCAATATTTTTTAGAATTTTGCGATGCACAGTTTTTGAGTTATTTTCAAAAAAGTGCAACTTACAGACCGTTCCCCCCCTACGTTTCGACACTGATTGACAGAAAAATTTGTAAAAATTCACAGAGTTAGGAAAATTGGTAAATTTTGTATGAAAATTATAGCGAGGTCTCAAATAATTATATTTCAGTGTGTTTAGGGGACCGGTGTAAAGAGGGTAACAAAAAATTTTTTTGACCCAAGCGAGTGGTGTCATTTGAAACAAATTAAGTGCTCAATTTAGAATTTGTTGCAATTTTTTTTAGAATTTTGCGGTGCACAGTTTTTGAGTTATGGACAAAAAAATGCAAAATTCAGACCGTTTCCCCCGATTCGACACTAATTGACAGAAAAATTTGAAAAAATTCACAGAGCTAGGAAATTTGGTAAATTTTGTATGAAAATTATAGAGAGCTCTCAAATAATTATATTTCTGTGTGTTTTAGGGACCGGGGTAAAGACGGTAAAAGAAAATCTTTTTGGACCCAAGCGAGTGAGATGTCTTTTAAAAGAGCACCTAATTTATAAATCATTGCAATTTTTTTTAGAATTTTGTGATGTAAAGTTTTTGAGTTATTATAAAAAAAGCAGATTTCAGATCGTTTCGCTCCCTACGTTCCGACGATGATTGACAGAAACATATGAAAAAATTCGCAGAGACAGTATAATTTGTAAATTTTGAATGAAAATCATAGCAAAGTCTCAAATAACTATATTTCTGTGTGTTTAGGGGATGGGTGTGGGGAGAGTAAAAAACCACTTTTGAACCAAGCGAATAGGGTGTCATATGAAGTAGCACTTAATTTAAGAAACATTACAATTTTTTTAGAACTTAGCGGTGCACAGTTGTTGTGTTATTGAAAAAAAATATTTTTAGTATGTAGCCTCTTTACCCCCCCTAAATTTCAACACTTGATTGACCGAAAAAATAATCAAATTCAAACCATTTACAAGCTGGTGAATCTTTCTTGAGTTACCATAAACATCTATGGATGAGATTTAACCTAATGTAACATTTTTTGAGTTATTTTTGATCAATGTGGATTTGATTGTAATTTACTATTGACATTTACGATTAAACATTAATTATTTTGTTATGCGTCTATGGTCTGGAAATATAAGGACATTACAACACAAATTTTTGTCAATAGTTTTTGATATTGTGTTCTTTTACATTCACGGAACCCTTGACGAGCGAATTTTACTCGCACTTGTCTGACTTTTTTATTAGTTTTATCACTATTTCAATTACTATTAATATACTATGGCACAATAAAACGCAATTTATATTTGAAAAAACCTTAAAAAAATTACACCAATGGTTTTCAGTATTTGACAATAATTATATTACTTCAGTCTGAAAGACCTAAGTATTACTTACATTCATGAGCCAAAAGTGAAATTCCTTCCCCCACTTTTTTTGGCATTTCTCGACGTTTAAGAACCTACTGATTCTAAAAAACAAAAAAAAATATGTATGTCTGTCTGTCGGCCGGCCGTCCGTCATTACCTACTGCGTTACCTAAACCGCTGGAGGGATTTCAAAAATTTTTTTTTTTAAAATAGGTATACTCAAGGAACAGTTCCGAAAGGACGCTGTGTTCGATAACTGTACCGGAAGTGTGTCAAAAAATCGTCAAGTGTGTCAAAAGAAAGATTATTATTTATTTTTTTACCTAATTTTTTGGAAAAAAAAATAAAATTAATTGTTTGTTTGAAATGAAATTTTATTATTATTATAGAGAATTATGGCATTATAAGTTTGTCAAAAAAATAATGTCAAGTGTGTCAGAAAATGATTTCTTTTATTTTTTTAGCCAATTTTTTGGAAAACAAAATGTAGCTGTTTTTATGATGTCAATGTAATTGAAAATGAAATTGGACATGGAAATTTTTGAATTTGTTATAGTTTTTGAAATATTTTTGGAATTTTGAAAAAGTTTGTATTTTTGATTTTGTAAGAATTTTTGGAATATTTTTAGAATTTTGAAAAATTTTTAATTTTTGATTTTATTATAATTTTTGGAATTTTGAAAAAATTTTCAATTTTTGTTTGTAATAATTTTTGCAATATTTTTAGAATTTTGGAAAAAGTTTGAATTTTTAAGAATTTTTGGAATATTATTGGAATTAGAAAAAGTTTAAATATTTGATTTCATTCTAATTTTTGGAATATTTTTAGAATTTTGAAAAAAGTTTCAATTTTTGATTTTGTAAGAATTTTTGCAATATTTTTAGAATTTTGAAAAATTCTAAATTTTTGATTTTGTTAGAATTTTTGGAATATTATTGGAATTTAGAAAAAGTTTAAATATTTGATTTCATTCTAATTTTTGGAATATTTTTAGAATTTTGAGAAAAGTTTTAATTTTTAATTTTGTAATAATTTTTGCAATATTTTTAGAATTTTGGAAAAGTTTGAATTTTTAAGAATTTTTGGAATGTTATCGGTATTTAGAAAAAGTTTAAATATTGGATTTTATTCTAATTTTTGGAATTTTGAAAAAGTTTGATTTTATTTAATTTAACAATATTTTTGGAATTTTGATTATAATTTTCCGGCAACGTATTGATGTTTCGTGTTAGTTTTGTAATAAACTTTTAAAGAGAGATAAAAAATGCATGTTCCTTAACAAAGAGTTATGTTTGATATACATCGCTGCCCAAAACTAAAAACCATGTCCTGATAAAAGATTTTTGCCGAAAACTATATCAAAATCCTTAACCCAGACCGAAGTCTTGATATCTCAGAGCTGTGAGTTTTCAGCCTCTCCATATTTTTATTTGTTCAATTTGGCTGCTCAGTTTGGTTACATAGCAACATAATTACAAATTAATATCATTCACACATCCCAAAGATTATAGCGAATTCTGAAATTTCTCTTTCTTGGTTACTGGAACTATGTATAAAAAGCCAATTTTAAATGTGGATAGTCATCGCAAAAACGATACATTAAAGAATAAATAACTATAATTGAGTATTGGGTTAGATAATATGAATGTCCTAATAATTAATCTTTAATTTACTTTAGTTTAATAGATATTTATGGTTTACACATTATATTATTTGGAATGATGTAGTTAATTGTTTTATTTTTTCTAAAGATAGTCATAGTTATGATAGAAATAACAATAATAATAATAGTTTAGACTTTAGACAACAAAAAATATTGTTTTGATAGTTGCAATAATGTGTAGTTGAAGTTGCATAAATATTTTATTGTATTTCGTGATGATTAAGTTAAATTTTATATTGATTTTGTTAAAATTGTGATTTAAATATAGCCTCGATTTATTTTATTTAGAACGTTGCAATGGCCTACGCTACTTAAATCAGCCAATTAGTTATGAAACAAGCGGTCCTCTTTTATCACAATAATTCACTAATTTTCTCACATTTCGGTTGAATGCTATGAACCAATTTAAATATTCTATTGCGAACATATTTTTTCAATCAAAAGCTTTTGCTCTGTAGAATAAAAAAATATATTTCAATATTTTAATAGCTATTTATTTATATTAAGGGCGTAAAGTAGATCTTTTTAGCTTGATAGTAAACAAATTCTTGATAGTAAAAAAGATGCTTTATGCCCGAACTACATGCAAAGTTTTTTGGACGAGTAAGATTCTGTATTGTTTGCAGAGAAAAAATACATATATGTAGAATATATTATGAGAAAATTGTTTAATCCAAACAGTTTTGTCTCAACTTGATATGATTTTACACTAGTGGAAAATCCTCGTTTTCACAGGGGATTAAGCCTGCTTGAAAATAAAAATTTTATATACTATCGTAGAAACAAGCATATTTTTTCTTTAGAGTGTATGTTGTCTCCAATATTTACGCTTTAGAGCTTAAAATAGTAATCTGTTATTTGGATAGCAAAACATTAAAATAATGATTTATTTTTATTCTTAAAACGAAGAAAAGCATCAAATTTGAAGCAAAAATTAAATTTGCGAGTATTTGAAAGAAAATAATAATTTCGATTTAGGCTTTTTTGTTTTCATTGTGTCCTGGATTTATTCCACTCCTGCAATGTTATATTTTTTATGCCACTCGTTCTGCAAGAACTGAAGAACAAATTATTTTTTAAATGTTTTGTTCAACTGTGTAAGTTTTTTTTATTAAAATGAATAAGTTTTCTTTTTCTGCATATGGAAAGAAAATGAAAATAAAATCAACTCTAAAGGAAAGAAATAAAAAAAAATTACTTTTATGATATACTATTTTGAAGAGCGAAACTCTGGTAATAAAGATAATAAATATAAAGAAATTTTGGTAATATAATATAAAGAAATCCGCGTACAACTAAACTTTTCTGTGGACCTTTATTGGTCCGCGGACACCGGTTGAGAAACACTGCTATATTCCTTGCAAAGCAAATGTTGCATTGAAACTAATTTGAATGCAAAACTACAAATTTTAGTACAACTCTAACATCATTATTTATTTTTTAGAGAAATGGTAGAAGTTTAAAAACAACTTGCTACGCTAGAAGTTTGAAAACAACTTGCTAATGCAAAGAACATTAAATTTAACTTAATGCAAGCTTTGCCTTGTTTTATATTGGAGACTTCCGTAGCAATTTGCATAACATATTCTTGCCTATAGCAATTTGCATAACATATTCAGCTTTTTTTAACTGTGTAGCTATGAAATATTACTTTATGATGGCACGGTATTGCTTGCTCGAAGAATCGAACTTTCATATAACTATATGTATGGGATTTAAATATTGAGGAAGTTAGTGCGTAACATGATCAAGGAACCACTAGTTAAATTATTGAAAACCCTATTTTAGTTTTGTTCCTGCAATGTTGTTCCATTTTATGACAAATTTACTTTTTATCTCTTATTTTATTTTAATTTTTCTATCCTATCATCACCGGTTTGATCTAGGAAACTGGCATTTTGAAAGAATTTTTTGCAGGTCCAATGCTAAAATATGAGTGATATATAGTCGTTTGGCACCAACATTTGCTGAAACTCCGAGATGACGCACATTGCAATTGGTAAATTACTTCGCTTTAAAAAAAACCAAAGTATTGAATTCATGAGCCAAAAGTGAAATTCTTACCCACACCTTTTTTGGCATTTCTCGACGTTTTAGGATATACTGATTCTAAAAAAGCAAAAAAAATGTATGTCTGTCTGCCGTCATTACCTACGAAATCTAGAAAACCGCTGGAGGGATTTCAAAAATCTAAAAATAGGTCTCAAAATTTAAAAATACTCAATGGACAGGTCCGAAAGGACGATGTGTTTGATAACCTTACCGGAAGTGTGTCAAAAAATCATCAGGTGTGTCAAAAATAGCAAATTTTCATATTTTTGGCTTAAAAAACGTTTATTTTTAGTGATAATGATTAGTAAATTTGAATCCGGAGAAATCTGGGTGATTGACATCCGTATGTAAGACCAGGACCTTGATTATTGTTTTAGAAGTACATATGTCAAAAAAAATCGTTAAGTGTGTCAAAAGATTGATTTTCATGTATTTTGTTTCCCAATATATTTTAGAAACAAATTATGGAAAACATTACTTCGGTTTTCGACTAGAAATATATAAAATATAAAAGTGATTATTTGGATGACATGAAATGTAATTGAACATTAAATATGACACATGAAGTGTGTCAAAAAATCGTTAAGTGTGTCAAAACAAGAAAATTTACATTGTTTTTGTTTAAAAAATGTTCGTTTTAAGAGAAAATGAGTAGTAACATGGAATGTGGAGAAATCTTGATGTTAGATTATTGCATTATAAGTTGGTCAAAAAAATGTTGTCAAGTGTGTCAAAAAAAAGATTTTATTTATTTTTTAGCCAATTTTTCGGAAAAAAAATTTAGCTGTTTGTATTACGTAAATATAATTGAACATGGAAATTTTGGAATTTGTTATAGTTTTTGAAATATTTTAGGAATTTTGAAAAATTTTATTTGTGTAATAATTTTTGCAATATTTTTACAATTTTGGAAAAATTTTTAATATTTTGTTTTGTTATAATTTTTGCAATATTTTTAGAATTTTGAAAAAAGTTTCAATTTTTGATTTTGTAAGAATTTTTGGAATATTTTTAGAATTTTGAAAAATTTTAAATTTTTGATTTTATTATAATTTTTGGAATTTTGAAAAAAGTTTCAATTTTTGATATAACAATATTTTTAGAATTTTGGAAAAAGTTTGAGTTTTTGGAATATTATTAGCATTTAGAAAAAGTTTAAATATTTGATTTTATTCTAATTTTTCAAATATTTTTGGAATTTTGAAAAAAAGTCTCAATTTTTCTATTTTGTTATTTATAATTTTTGCAATATTTTTAGAATTTTTGAAAAAAGTTTTATTTTTGATTTTGTAATAATTTTTGGAATGATTTATAGAATTTTGAAAAACGTTGGATTTTATTTAATTTTTACAAATTTTTGGAATTTTGAAAGAAATATGAATTTGTGATTTTGTAATATTTTCTCGAAGCGCTCGCTAAATGGAGAGGTTTTTGAGTAGTTTGCTAAGTTCATCATCTTTTCACTAAATTATGTTAATATATGATCTGTTATAATTTTCCGCGACGAATTGATGTTACGTGTTTATTAGGATATGGCCCAACACCTTTGTTTGTCCGGGAAAACTTTTTGTCCACACTTTTTGTTAATCAAACCAAATTCGATTAATTCGTATATTTTCCAAAGAACTGGTTACATATGATTACAAAATTCCTAAATTCATATAATTAAATTACATTAAAGAATTTGTAAAGATTTAACAATTTAAATAAATTTTCAAACCGTACAATGTGGTTTCTTTAGAATTCCAGTATTTTTTCTCCCGGAATAACTTTTCGAGATATCACGACAAATACAAATTTTATCTGATCTTTCTTCCTGAGGTTTTAATGCAAGGTTTGACGTGTTTTTCAATTATTTTACAATTCGTGGTTACTTTGATTTTAAACGATTAAATTTATTAATAAAGCAAAGATAGCTTTACGTTGGTATTATTGTAGTAATCAAAAATAGCTTCGTATTTTTAACATTCTCCCCCACGTAAGATGACCGCAGAGTCAGTCTTACTAACTTCTAATATTGCTATTTTTGCAACGGGTCGTCGGTATACACCATCCGCTGTTTTAACGATGACTTCACGAATCTGATTATTGCGACCACGACCTTCCACTTGGATGATGCGACCCAATTTCCAGGAACTTCGACTATAATCTTCCCATACTGTGACGACGTCCCCAACTTCAACATTTTTTACCTTTGCAAACCATTTCGTTGAACGTCGAAGTATCGGAACATACTCTCTCAAAAACCGTCTCCAAAATCTATCTGCCATTCGTTGCGAGAGTTCGTAGCTACGAACCAATGACTCAATGTTATCGTTAAATTCGACGAACGGTTTTTGACCACTCGACGATCCAAAAATAAAACAATTTGGTGTGATCGCTTCTTCTTCTTCAGGGTCTGTAGGGAAATACGTAAGTGGTCGAGAATTTACGATTGATTCAGCTTCCATCAAAAAGCATCTGAAAGTTTCATCGTCCGGTTTACGAGTGGGCATGGCTACTTCGAGGCATTTTTTCACAGATTGCACCATACGTTCCCAACAACCACCCATATGTGGTGCCGAAGGTGGGTTAAAAATCCATCTGATTTGATCGAAGGCTTCACGATAATCATTTGGTTTCATCTCTTTGTAAAAATTGATAAGTTCTTGGTTGGCACCACGGAAATTTGTGCCATTATCAGTTCTGATTTCTAATGGAGAACCGCGTCTTGCGATGAAATTTCGAATAGCCATAAGACATGATTTTTTGCTAAGCGAATGCACAATTTCCAAGTGTATAGCTCGTACTGTCAAGCATGTAAATAGAGCAACCCAACGTTTCTCTCTTCGTCTTCCAACGACAACTTCGTAGGGTCCAAACAAATCTATTCCTGTATAGGAAAATGGTGTTAAAAAAACGGCGGTACGTGCTTGAGGATGTGCGCCCATTTGTGGTGGAAGTGGACGAGCTTTTCTATTCCTACAGTATTGGCACTTCTCTCGCACAGTTTTTACAGTTGTTCGCAAATTTGGTATCGCATACTTTTGTCTGATTTCATTCACAGCTGTTTCATTATTCACGTGATGAAATTTTTCGTGGTATGATCCGATCAATAAAATCGTTACGTAATGATTTCGTGGTAGTATTATCGGATTCAAAGTGTCATACGGTACGCCATCGATATATATTACTCGACCTTTTAAACGCAATATCTCTTTGTCATCTAAGAATGGCGTTAACTTATACAAACGCGAACTTTTTGGAAGTGGTTCATCAGGTCGCTGTTTCAGGTGTTCAATTATTTCGCGAAATTTTTCATTTTGAACAAATCGATATATTTCATCCTCTGCCCTTGCCAACTCATCAACTGTAATCGCTACATCCCTTAAAGGTGGTATTTGTTTACACCAATTAAAAAATCGAATTGCATATGCCGTTGCACGAACAAATCGGTTCCATTTAGAGAAACGTTCAACTTCTGGAACTACACCATTGTAATCGTTGTCATGAATGGCTACTGTTTCAATTATTTCATCAAAATTCTTAATTTCGAATGCAGAATTTTGCATAGGCCAATATTCTTCTTCTCTTGTTATAAATTTAGGGCCAGAGAACCAGCGAGACATTGGTGAAAAATCTGGATCAGTCTTCCATTTGGTTGCCTCATCCGCAACATTTTCATTACCTGGCACCCATCGCCAATCGCTCGGTTTTGATGATTCGCGTATTTCACCAACGCGAAAATTAACAAATTGTCGGAAACGTTTATTTTCGGCATTAAGCCATGCTAATACATCGGCGGAGTCTGTCCAAAAAATTATTCTTTCAGGTTTGATATTGTGAGCAATCGTAATAGTTGACGCTAATCGTGTGGATAAAACCGCGGCTTGTAGTTCTAGCCTCGGAATTGTCATCGGTTTTTGAGGTGCAACTTTCGTTTTCGATCCTATTAGACGACATTGAATATCTTCACCGTTTTTAATACGGAAATACGCTACTGCTGAGAACGCATTTTCGCTCGCATCACAAAAAATATGTAATTCCACAGACATGTATCCATTCACTGAGTAACACCGTGGAATTTTAATTCGACGAAGCTCGGGTAAGTTTTTTGTCCATTTTCGCCATCGGAGAAACAAGGGATCAGTTATAGGTTCATCCCAGTTCGTTCCACTTTTCCAAATGTCACGCAGCAACATTTTTCCATAAACAATCAACGAACCGATTAAACCCATAGGATCGAAAACCATCATAATGGATCGGAGAACTTCTCTTTTTGTGGGTTTCTTGGATCCATCTACAAGTTTTGAGTCGAGCTGTTCGATATCGAATATGTAGTAGAATGCATCTTCTGTAGTCGACCACCACATACCCAACACCTTTGCACTTTCATTTAACGCTTCGCTTTTCATATTCATATTTTTGTTCTCTTGCGTTTCAACACCCAAACTATGCAACACCATCTTCGAATTGGAAGTAAAATTGCGTATTTCGAAACCACCAGCTGCGTGTATGCGTACTACTTGTTTAGCTATTCGTTCCGCTTCCTCTTCGGTGTCGAATCCATCTAACCAATCATCGACGTAATGGTTGTGCCGAATAGCATGGTACGCTCGCGGGTTGGAAACTTCATATTGTTTCGCGTTCAAATTTTTGACGAACTGGGCACAGCTGGGTGAACATGATGCCCCGAAGGTCATACACGTCATGACGTATACATCTGGTGGATTTGATCGGTCGTCGCGCCACAGGAATCTTTGTGAATTTTGATCGGATTCCACGACTTTAATTCTGTGATACATCTCACCGATATCGCCAGAGATCGCAAATTTTTTCTCTCGAAAACGGTAGAGAATGTTTAGCAGGGGTGACAGAAAATCAGGTCCTTTCAGTAGCATTGAGTTTAAAGAAATTCCATTGATTTCAGCAGCCGCGTCCCAGACGAATCTCTTTTTTGAAGGTTTGTTTGGATTGATAACGACAAAAATAGGAAGATACCATATTCTTGGTGTGTGAAAGTTTACTTCTTGTCGTGTTAACTTACGCGCGTACCCCTTTCGACGTATGCATTCATTTGCTTCATTAGAAGCGATCGTAAATTTGGATCTCTATCCAGTTTCCTTTCTAAACTAAGCATTCTTCGAAAGGCTTGTTGATAACTATTTGGTAAATCGACGTTATCATATCGCCATAGTAAGCCAATTTCGTAGCAGTTAATATCTTCCAGCTTACGGACAGTTGATTCCATAAGCGCCATGGCTCGTTTATCATCTTTTGTAACCATTTCGGAGATAGGGCATTTCACACCAAAGTTTTCCGTTGAGAAGAATTCGTTTACCAAATCATGTAGACTTTCCTCCCGATGAAAGTTCATGGCATGTTGAGGATCAATATTGTTGGCTTCATGGTGAAAATTGTAGGACCCGAAGACAGTCCAACCCAATCGGGTCTTGGCTGCAATTGGCTCCCCCACGTCACCTTCGACGATTTGAATTGGAATTGCAACGTTCCAGTGTTGTAGGCCAATGAGAATGCGTGGTTTAGCATGCTCGTACGTGTCAAACGGTAGGCCTCGTAAATGTTTAAATCTATTATTCATCATCTCCATCTTAAGCGATTGCATCGGCAGGTCTAGAGAGCTTACAGTTCTTACGTCGTCGAGTTCATACGTCGGACAATTGGATTCAAGTCCGGATATCATAATTGAAACTTTTCGGCTATTTTCTTCGCATCTTGTTGTATTGCCAGTCCATTTTAAGTTCAATACTTCTTTTGTACCCTTCACACGCAGCTTCTTCGCGACTTCATCATCAATCAGAGTCAGTGACGACCCTTCATCCAAAAATGCGAAAGTTTTAACGCATATAGGACCATTACGCAACATCACTGGTATTATACGAAATAGTATTGTCTTCATTTTTCGAGGTATAATCGTTGTAGTTGTAAATACCAAATCTTCAACAACGGATTCAGTTGATGACGATGTTGATTGTGTACCATCATGTTGTATCGCCTCAGTTAGGTTGTTGGCTGAAGTGTTTAATTGAACTACATTTACCGTTTCGACATATTTTGGTATATGTAAGAGGGGGTGGTGTTTGAACTGACATCCGTCTACTCCACAATCGCGAAATACTTTACATCTTGCTGGATGATGTCTACCTAGGCATTTACGGCAGAGAAGGTTCTTTGTTTTTTCATCCCATCGTTCTTTGACGTTCATCTTCTTAAATTTTGGGCAATCAGTTACACTGTGATCTTCAGAATCGCAGATTTGACACTTTCGTTTCGTTCCCGTTGGGTGTTGCGTTTCAACAGTCAGCTGCTTTTCATTTCGATCATGAGTATTGACAAAATTTCTAGATTTTCCCCCACCTTGTTGAATGTGCGACTGCTTTGGCTTCGAGATCGATGATTTTATAACAGCAACTGCACCGGCCGTTTCTGCCAATTCATTTAACCAATTGTTAAAGGTCGTTAAACTAACATCTGGAGTGGACTTTTTAAACGTTATCCAATTAAATAGCAGAACTCCAGGTAATTTCTTCGCTAAGTTCTTCAACAGAATCGGATTTACAAGATGGTCGCTCAATTCACTCGCTGTTATTATTGCACAAAGGTTGTCGACGGCATATGAAAGATCCATTATAGTTTCGGGTTGGTCGGGGTCAACCATTGGTAATTTTTCCATATCATCGATGAGTGTTTGCAGTATTAATTCGGGTTGGCCGAATCTGTCTCTTAGTTTCGACATTGCCAAAGGAACCGTTTCTGGATAGATTAATAAACCGGATACCATCTCTTTTGCTTTGCCATGTAGACATCGATCGAGTCTTTCAAGATTCTCTTCGTTAGAGAATATACCGAGCTCGTTTGATCTAACATACGATGATATAAATCTTGGCCAATCACGAGGGTTGCCGGAGAAGTCTGGAAGCTTTTTTGCAAATTTTCTAAACGACAATTGCTCCATGGAAATTTCCACTTTTTGCTTAGTTGTGTTGCGTCCAACGTTCGCTGTCAAACTGGTACTGTTCAAAAACTGTTTTTTATCCACAGCGCTAAGCCAAGGAGTAGAACTTCTTTCGCGATGGTCCCGTTGTTGGCTTATGTTAAAAAAATCAGTGCCCATTCGATTCGAATTTGTGAGTGCACTTTTGCGATTTATGGTTGCATCTTCGAAGTTGACTCTATTCTTGCTATGATCCACCCACTTTTGAGTTCTAGATGTTCGTGGCTCGCTTTCGTCGCATCGAGAGTCTGCGTAGCTTTCAAATGACTGTGTATCGTAAACTTGTTGGCTCTCTCGTAATTGCTGTGCACAGAGCCGTTCGTGTTCTTGCCGCTTTTGTTGCAAAAATTCTTCGAATTCGTTTTCTCTATTCCGCATAATCTCACTTTTTTCAAATGCAAGTCTGGCAGATTCTACTTCTGTACGTTGTTGGCCTTTAAAGTCTTCTTCTTCCCATCTTGTAATCAAATCGATTTTCTCTTCGGCTTGACGTCACATAAAATCGTTCCACTCACTATCCCATTTTTCAGATCTAGTTTCCTCAAGTTTGCTAGAGATCTTGGATGCACGGCTTGGTGCTTTTGAAATGGGTTGAGACGTATGTTTGCTATATATCGTGGATGAATGGCTTGGTGCTTTTGAAATGGGTTGAGACGGATTTTTATTTTCGGAACCGATATCATTCTCACCTTCCGAATCGACAACCTTCTCACTTCCATGCAGGTGCGGTGGTTGAGCGTCAGATGGCTTTCTAGCTTTCTTACATAAACGACATCGCCAGATGCTCCAATCAGTTTGAGATCCCATACGCAAACATTTAAGATGGTAATGTTTGCCACATTCTCCTTTGCACTTGGCCTTTTTTTCTTGATCCGATAATAAGCAAGAAGCGCACATTATTCCTTTGGGAATAGTGCCGGTGTTTCCTGGAGAATGGCCAGTTACTATTGATTTTTCGAAGGGATTTTTTTTATTCATAACGATTAATTGGGAAGTGAGAACGGAGGTGAGAAATGAAAAAACACACGAAGCAAATACTTTATTTGTGCAAATTATATACTAGATGAATAAAAATTTTCTTCGACGATCTTCGATAATTGACGTCTTCGGGTTGCTCTTTCGATTTTTGAAGATTATTAAAGATTATATTGAATTTTGTAATTTATTAGGATATGGCCCAACACCTTTGTTTGTCCGGGAAAACTTTTTGTCCACACTTTTTGTTAATCAAACCAAATTCGATTAATTCGTATATTTTCCAAAGAACTGGTTACATATGATTACAAAATTCCTAAATTCATATAATTAAATTACATTAAAGAATTTGTAAAGATTTAACAATTTAAATAAATTTTCAAACCGTACAATGTGGTTTCTTTAGAATTCCAGTATTTTTTCTCCCGGAATAACTTTTCGAGATATCACGACAAATACAAATTTTATCTGATCTTTCTTCCTGAGGTTTTAATGCAAGGTTTGACGTGTTTTTCAATCATTTTACAATTCGTGGTTACTTTGATTTTAAACGATTAAATTTATTAATAAAGCAAAGATAACTTTACGTTGGTATTATTGTAGTAATCAAAAATAGCTTCGTATTTTTAACAGTGTTAGTTTTGTAATAAATTTCTAAACAGAGATAAAATACTTGTATTTTTACAAAGAGTTTTATGTTTGATATACATCGCTGCCGATAACTAAAACCAATGTCCTCATAAAAGTTTTATGCCGAAAACTATATCAAAATCCTTAACCAAAACCGAAGTCTTGATAACTCAGAGCCTTGAGATTTCAGCCCCTCCATATTTTATTAGTTATATTTAGGTAAATAAACCGTTCAATCTTATCTAAAATAAATCTCAGACTACAACTACGGCCACTCAGTCGTTCAGACCAAATCCAACTCTTTTTTTGCTGAAGATCGAATGTGATCATTTATCAAAACAATTATACATAGAACAATGTGTGGAAGGGAGTTTTGTATTTCATAAGAAATTGAATCTAACGAGTATGAAAATTGTTTAGATTGGATGGCATATTGGCTTGTCTTTTATTTGATAGCTGTTGTTAATACAAGTATGTACCAGGAGAAGATGAAAGTTTCTTTAGTGATCGCACGAGTTGAATATATGTTATGCGGTTGAAAAATAAAAGCAAATAATGAAAGAAAAGGTTATGCATTAACAGAACGTTGTCGTTCAGTTGTCTATCCTACAATACAATAAAACATTTGTTTTGGTACTCTAACTGATGTGCGGATTTTCCGATTGAATAAATTACAGCCTAAACATTTTGGTTATTCCGTTGTTTAATTATTATTATTGCCTAAATACCTCTTGCCCTTACCTCTAGCTATAATAACTATGGCATTATCGTATCCAAACCGTTTGATGTCTAGGTTGCCAAGTTAAATCAAGATTTAATTCACCTCCAGAAACTTAATTAGGAGTTATAAGACTCTATTCTGCGGACAACCTTCTATAATACCAATGTGTCCAATTCCAATTCTAAAATCTCTAATTAAAAAATCTTAGATTAGGTTTGGGTACAATGTCCATTCTGAGGATGAAGCATAGACACAAGCAAGCCATTGCCATGCCATGAAAAAATCTTTTGCTGTCTATACACTACATTTTGGAAATCAGCCAGAGAAATAAAACGTTATAATATGACCCTGACGTTCACCTCGCAGATACTAATTTTGAATAATTTTCTTAATATTATAAAAAAATAAATTTAAATATCAGTAAACCGACATGAAAAATGATAAGCAAAATATAATAAATAAGATATAGGTAATAATTTTTTTGAATCACTAAAATTAATTATTTAAAGTGCCCGTTTGTTGTTGGTGTTGTTTTCATTACCTTCACAAAAATACTTCTTTCGCACATAATTGTAGATGAAAATAAAGTAAAATTTATCAATTTATTATTACGAAAGTTATATTAACGCAAAAGTTAAATGGAATCAGTTATTTTAGAAAATCTAAAGCGGCCTGTAGACAATTAAATATTTTGCCAACCATTACGTGCTTGACGAAATGTTTAATCGTCTACTAGCTTGCTTGACGCGCTTATCAAACAAATTACGTGTTTGACGTGTTTGATCAAAATTTTGATTGCCGGTTTGTTTGAAGCTAGTTTGACAGGCAAGCTTGATAGTGTGGGAGGATGTTAAGCAATAGTTATTATATTCAAAATATCTGTGCAATTCTAAAAATATTTATAATTTAAAAAACCTTTATTTTAGATTATTATTGATTTATACTGAAAAATTGGTATATTGATTCCAAAAATAAATGTAGAAGATATTTTGAGAAAAGTATTGTAATGTCGGATACATATTAGAGAAAAAATTAGTAAAAGCGTGGCGAAAATTTTGATCGTGTACGTGCTCGTTTTATAAAAGCTCGATAAACATTACGTTTCTTAGTCAAGAAAGTTTGATCGTCTATACAGGTTGCTTAACATTTATGTGCATATATGTATGTGCTAAAGCGTTTTACGACATGTCCATAGTATGGTGCTCATTATGTGCATGGCATGTGTTATGCACAATTTTGTGCACGGGGATTTTGTACCTTTCACAATTAATGCACAACTCCACGCTACCGGTAGACTTCAGCCTAACTGACGTGCTGGAGGCTACCTGTTTGGCTAATATATCGATAGAAGTAAGACCAAAACGAATTTCTAGTGCTGCGATAGGTATGGTCCTTAGAGCACCACTAATTCACAATGATGCTGATCTCTGATCTTTCATTTTTTCAGGATCGGGCACTAAGCTGTAACCCCATACAGCAGAGTTGGTCAAAATATCAAAATATCAAGCTTATGCACGAATAAAGCGCTATGGCAGCCTTCCTTCCTTTTTCGAGAATCTTGGGTTTTTAGTTAAGTTTGCTGTCAAGAATAACCCCCAAGAAATTAACCAGCGTCACGCTCAATCTGACTCCGTTCAAATCAAATTCAGGTTGTTGTGATTATCGGAAAATATTAAAAATTCCGATTTTTGTTGATCTATTCTTAGTCTACAGCTATCAGTCCATTTGGAGAGGATGCAAACAGCACTTTGCATCGGCACCCTAAGAGAATATATTTACCAAACGCCAAAGCCTTCAAGCAACAGATCATTAATGACTAAGTTCGAAAAAAGAGATGGCAGTATTCCATGTTGCGCCTCTTTTTACCAACTTGAGAGTACAGTATTCACCTAGACAGACTCCGACCACCATCTAGCTGAACAAGGACTCCTCCACTCACAAATTGACAAGCGAAGGTAGTCACCATGGACAAACGTTGTTGCAAAATCCTTCAATATCGCGTAGCCATAAAATACTCTGATAGATTTTTCAATTGGATGTGTGAGAGAATCGAGAAACAATAAGCATGTTGAGATGCTGACAACTTTGTATGATCGATTGAGTCTCTCAAAATGTCTTTTATCTTGCTTTTCCATAAAGATTACATTTGCGGTTCATTTTCTTGGAATGTGACAAAGTACAGTATTGCTTCTTAAATTCACTAGTACTCTTGGTATGGTTAGGTAAATGGTTTTTGAATATCAGCAGGGATGACACCGTCCAGCAGACTTGAACGGCTTGAGGTTTTTAAGAGGACGCAAGATTTTACCAGTAAAATTGGATTATATGGTTCTTTACTGACGGAAACTTTATTTTTATTTTATTTTTTGCACTATTTGCCCAATTTGCAAATTTACGGGAAAATGCCAGAATATACGTACATGTTGATTTTGTTATACCTGGCTTGGGTTTCTTATATTCTGGTTTTTAGCATCCAACACATTTATCTTGTTGTGGTACTATCTCCTTTTTGGGTAACAGTATGTTCCATCAGTGTCAAAACATATACATAAATTCTTGATGTTGATTGCCTTCTTTAATTATTTCATCAACTTGAACAGATTTTTTTTCGGTGAACATGTCCACTCTTTACGCTTGTTGGTTGTTTTGTTGATGCCATGTTCCCAAATTCCTGGCTCGTATACAAATATTTTGATCACCTTTTTTCATTGTTTTAACATAAATAATCTTGAGCTGGGCTGTATATCACCTCGAGATTCTCCATGGTATTGGATTATGACAGGGGCGTACACAGAAAAAGTTTTAGGAGGGGGGGGGTCCAACGAATTTTTTTTTAATAAAAAGTGCTGTGTAGGTATTACAACAACACACATAGATACCTTTTAAGAACTAGGTCCAATAACAACATGCGTGTTGAGGTGTTGATTAACGATTTTTAAACCTTTGTGGATTGTTCGCCCCCGGGACTGTTGATTTTTGAAATCCCTCCAGCCGTTTTCCCTGCAGCGTAGGTAATGTCGGCCGGCCGGCCTACAGACAGACACACATTTTGTTCTTTTTGCTTTTTTAGAATCAGTAGGTCCTAAAACGTCGAGAAATGCCCAAAAAAGTAGGGGTAAGAATTTCACTTTGAGCTCATGAACGTAATACTTAGGTCTTTCAGACCGAAGTGAAATATACATATATATAAATCCAATTGTTAAATAGAAAAAACTTCAAAGACCACCACTATAACAATATTTGTTTCGATTCTTCATACACCTTGTGGAGCATTAAATAATAATAGAGCATTAAATCTATCAAAATTGCGAAACGTTTTTTAAAAGAAGTAAATCTGCCGATTTCGAGGTTTGCAAAAAATTTTAAAATTGCAATTATTCTTTTTCGATACGTATAATCGAAATAATGATACAAAACATCCCAATTTTTTAATATGTTCAAAATGCATCGATGCATAGAGAAGAGCCATCTTGTAGTTGCAGGTGATTTTATTTTTCGTGTCGTAGTGTGAAAATATTCCTGAAACTCAGAAATATGTTATTGCTTTTGGAATTTTCGAAACGTTTATTTCTATTTCCCTAAGAAATATCAGAACATCAGCATCGATTTAGGCGATGAAAGGCAGATTCATTTAAACAAAATTATTGAGTAATCAACATCTTTCTGGAAGCATAGTAAAAAAATAGTTGTTGCGATCATTTTGAATAAGTTTAAAATTTAAAACGCTTCTACAATTAATTGTGAAAAAACCCGCACTTGCCAAACTTTTGTTCGCTTTCCTGTTTTAAATGAAATATCTCATAAACGGAAAAAAACCACCCGATCTGGCATTACTGAATTTGATTTAATTTGATGAATATAATTTAAAAAAAAAACAAATATTTTAGATAGAACTGAGAGTTTGGATGATACTGCGTTGAGTGGAGGTAGATTTTAATATAGAGACTGGCTGCTAGTGGCGTTGAATTCTCCAGGAGATGAGTATGATGATACGAGATGTTGTTGGAATATCCAATATAAGGAGAATTTGTTGTTTAGCACTATCTGATATCCATGATTCACTAAATGTTGCATTGTCCAGCATTTTTGACTATCATCTTCAACAGTTATCGAATCACTTAATTCATTATCTTTTTCTAAAGTATTCATCTTAAATAATGGCAGAATCTATCTAATGAAGATTGTGTAAATGAATCCCATGAAATGGTTGAAGATAAAGAAATTGAAGAACGTGACTATTTGACATCATCAATGGTTCTGTTTTCTCATTATAATTAATTAATGACGTGTATTTTTTATCATCATCAAAATCAAAAATTTTATCCAAAACTATTTGGAAAAAAAAATCCGATTAATAAAAATATATTTTTTGTTTTTTTTAATAAATGTTACCGAAATCATCGCCTGCTAAATTTTTAATTTTTTTGAGACATGATTTTAGTTTTGATGTTCGCCACAACACTCTCCCCATAGTGCCATCGAAGATGGAACGATATAAATAACGAAATTAAGTAGAGTTGAGGAGGAAAGAAGGAAAGAGTTTTGCTTAAGTAGTTGTAGCGAATAAGAAAAAGTTTGGAGATTTTGTTTAGAATACGATAGCATTTGGAGGAGAAAAAATTATGGGTCTTATGAATTGGAGTTCTGCAAAAAAAAGAAAGGAACAGTTATGGTGTTATGGTAACACGAGTGCAGATATAGGTCTGACAGAGCTGAGTTTCCTGAGACCAATATTTGTGGAGATATGTACCATAGGTTAAAAGGTTCGTTTAAAATACGAGAAGCGGAAAAGTAACGTCGGTGATGCTGAATGTCTGACAGAACAAAGTTGACTGAGACAATACTAGCATGTACAAACGTGAATATTAGTTCATTTTTCGAAAAGTAGCTGTTAAAAGCAAGAATAAGCAGAAATTTAGCGTAAGCAAAGGAGTGCATATGGTAACACAAGTACGGTAAAGTCTGACAGTACAAAGTTGACTGAGACCAATGTTTACCTTGGAGACGTGTACCATAGAAAAAAATCGCTTTGAGAAGATATATCTGATTAACGACGAAATGTCGTTTTAAATATCCATAAGAACAATACCGGTTCGTCAACAGATAAATGGTTAACGTCAAAAGATGTTCATGTTGTAAAAACATATGGGTAACATATGGGTAAGATCAGATATTTGGCGGTTCTGCTTAATTCGATGAAATCTGATTTTTATATCCATAAGGACCATACCTGTTTTGTCAACAGATAGATGGTTAACGTTAGAAGATGGTCATGTTATGGTAACATATTGATAACGTTAGGAATAGTAAATAAAAAAAATCAGAAATTCGAAAAAATTTGTTTCGGCCCATAAGTTAAGGAGATTGGGGCGGGTCTTACGAAGGAAGAAGGTGATTAATTCGGCCCATGAGTAACGGAGAATGAAGTGTGTCTTACGAAGGAAATAGTTGTGAAGCTTCAGCCCATGGTACTTATCGATTTAAAAACAAAAAGAAAATTTTAAAAAATTAATCGCACTACAAGAAGTTGGCGTGGCTTTAAAGCCGAAAAATAAGAATTTGGAGAGAAAAAAAAATGTGTCACTAGGAGGAAACGAGATTATTGCTAAATAGGAGAAATTACTAGCAGGAAGAATGTGATCACACTGTGACTGATCACTACGAGAAGAGAGTTGTGTCGCTGTGGAAAAAAGAATATTATAATAAAATTAAATTTTTTACAATAAAATGAAGCAAGCACTACTTTAAACTAAGAAAGAGAAAAAAAAATGAATTAAATTATAAATTTGATACTTCTTTAAGTTGACTCCATTGGAAGGTTTGTTCCTAGTCGGGGTCACCAGTTTTAGATGGTACTGCGTTGAGTGGAGGTAGATTTTAATATAGAGACTGGCTGCTAGTGGCGTTGAATTCTTCAGGAGATGAGTATGATGATACGAGATGTTGTTGGAGATGTTGTATCCAATATAAGGAGAATTTGTTGTTTAGCACTATCTGATATCCATGATTCACCAAATGTTGCATTGTCCGGCATTTTTGGCTATTATCTTCAACAGTTATCGAATCACTTAATTCATTATCTTTTTCTAAAGTATTCATCTTAAATAATGGCAAAATCTATCTAATGAAAATTGTGTAAATGAATCTGATGAAATGGTTGAGATAAAGAAATTAAGAACGTGACTATTTGACATCATCAATGGTTCGGTTTTCTCATTATAATTAATTAATGACGTGTATTTTTTAACATCATCAAAATCAAGAATTTTATCAAAAACTATTTGGAAAAAAAAATCCGAATAGTAAAAATATATTTTTTGTTTTTTTAATAAATGTTACCGAAATCATCGCCTGCTAAATTTTTAATTTTTTTGAGACATGATTTTAGTTTTCATGTTCGCCACAAGAGCAAGGGTATTGCGGTCTATAATTTAAAATATCACATTTTGTTTCGTTTTGGAGATGGGTTGGACATTGGCTAACTTCCAGCACGAAAGAGAAATATCAGATCTATAGGATTTGTAGAAAATTTTGGTAAGAGAAGGTGCAAGTTCTTTTGAAAATGTTGTTAGAATAATAGGAGGAATGATGTTCAGACCGAGACTTTGCTGGTAGTTAGCCCCCTTAAGTTTTTTTTTTGACAATTTTGGGTTTGAAATAAAGATCTTTCATATCAACTCCTGAAGACTGGATTTTTGGTTTTTCTTTAGGAGTTTCTAAAACAGTCAAGATCACAGCAAAGCGTTCCGCGAACAATGTGATTTTTCTCGCTGGGTCAGTGACGATTAAATCACCGTCAATAATTGGAAAAAAAAAGAGTTGGTCCCAGACTTTAAAGAATTAATGGCACTGTACAATTTTTTTACAGAAATGGACATGGTAGAAAGTTTTACCGCTCTCGCTCTGTCAATTTCTGTTTTTTCGTTTTCATTTATCTCGTTTAATGGCCAAACAACCTACCAGAGCTCCTGACATTCCTGGTCAAATTAGTAAATTACTTTATTTGATTTTGATAAATGATCTTTCGTTGGTACAATTTAAAGTATCAGAACCTTTAAGTGGTTTAAGACCATAATTTGATTTCCACTCATTTAAATTTACAAGTTCCTAAACAGTTTCAATCTAATCCTAGTCTTATTTGGCTTGAAGATTGCCAGGGGCTTAGAGATATTTGTTTAATTCAAACATTTCTGCTTCTAATTTTTCAGAAATAATACACGTAGGTATGCGCAAGGTTTATTCCGATAGATGGTTCCGAAGACTGATCTTTAGGTTTCGGTAAATGTGAAGAAGCAATAAAATTTAATATAAATGCTCTTTAAAAAATGGCCAGTATACAGCCAATTCCAAAAAAGTTGCTAACACGAATTCAACAAATTACAAACCCATATCAATTTTGTCGGTGGTTGCTAAAATATTTGAGAAGTTCATTAATTTTAATATTATGAGCTTCTTAAGTCGTCAAAAATACTTAATGAATGGCAATACGGTTTCCGTAAAGGAAGAGCGACGGGAAATTTACTTTCTTTGTCACACATATCTGGAACAGTCGGTTGAAAACCTTGGTGAGACTTTCATTGCTGCTCAGCAATTCAAATCTTATACTAATGAGCCTGATTCGTTGTATGTTGCTGATTTGAAGGTACACTAATACACTATGGATGAACGTGTGTCTGCCTAGATCAAATCAATTTTATATGAAAAGCGTATCAATAGCAGCCCATCTTTTTAAGGTTCGAGTGACAAGATGGTCCCTAGTTAGCATCGTATCTTACGATATTCAGAGATGTTAATCTATAATTTCTTATGGTTAACACTAAATAATGTCTAACTTTAAAAAACAATACTGAAAAATTATCGGCTAGGGGGAGTCCGGACCCGAAACCCCCTCTTGTGTGCGCCCCTGGATTTTGGCCAAAATCCAAACGACTTCTAAAATTACCATGAGAAGGGCGTAGGGTTTCGTACTTTGAAAAAGTGAAAACGGTACCCTATTGGTGAGACTTCGGTGTCCGTCCGAATTGCTACATAATGGCTTTACTCACAAACTGTAAGTGCTTTCAACTTGAAATTTTCTAAAGTTATTCAATGTGTTTTCCCACGCCTGTTGATAACAAAAATATTTCAAATATTTGTTTTTATCTATATATTATGATTTATGGACATAGATAAGGAGATAGTAAAACAAAAGTTTTTTTAAGGAATCGAGTTTAGTTTAGAAAAATCGGACATGAAAATATTTTTAAAAAATTCAATGAATTTCCGACTGCTTAGTTTTTGAGTTATTGACAAAAAAGAGCAATTTTTTGTCCCTCCCCTTAACTTCGAACATTACAAAAGAAAAAAATTCACGGGTGTAAAAATTTTGCTAAATCGAAACTAAAATTTTTTTTCGGTTGTGATAAACTCAATTGTTCATTGCAGGGGGTTCAAAGTAGATTTTTTTTGTAGTGCAAAACAGTTTTTTTTTTGTAATTTTCGAGAGCACAGTTTTCGACTTATTTTCGAAAATGTAAATTTTTTTTGTCTCCCACCTTAACTTCGAAAAAATTAGAAAAATTCATGGTTGTAGGAATTTCGCATAAAGAAAAACGTGTTTTTGATTCGGTTGTTATAATTTCAAATAAACAGCTTTGAAGATTCAACCCAACGTGAAACCATACAAACAAAAACTGTTTTTTTTCTCAAATATTTAATACACGGAACCTTCAGCGAGCAAATTATATTCGCACTTGCCTGACTTTTTTATTCTTTCTTCAAGGTGACATATGAAATGATACAAGTTTGATGCAACTTTAATAAATTGCTTCTAAGTTTGACTGTTTGTTTCTAAGCTAGCGTAATGATTCCACTCAAGATCTTCGTGCTGCGTAGCTGGCTTTCTCTATAGAAACCAAACTCTGTAGAACCGGTTGCCGTGCCCGTGGTCTATACTAATTCTACTTCATTTTTTACTTTATTTCTAGTTAAATTTTTCTTCGATGATCCAATTTACAAAAATGTCACACCAAATTCATTTTTATCGCATAAAGAAGTTTATGAAAAAAGTGTGTATCAAGGAGTCAATCTTTTCAAAAAAGTACGTCAACTGCAAAATTACGAAAAATTTGCGAAAAGGCACGAAAGCTTGTTGTATGTTTTGTTAATTCCACTTTCGAATTTTACAAAAAATAATCGATTTTTAAATTGGTTTTAAGGTCATATACGGATGGAATTATACACAGTGGATTAATAGAAGATGGAAACCCAATAGTGGTTCATTTCGCAATGTTTCTTCCAGCTATATTGGGTCATGGTACAACAGAACAACAAGCTAAATGGGTCAATCGTGCTTGGAACGGTGAAATTATTGGAACATATGCACAAACTGAATTGGGACATGGAACATTCATCAGAGGTATTGAAACAACAGCAACATATGATCCTAAAACTGAAGAATTTGTCTTAAATAGTCCAACATTAACCTCGTACAAGTGGTGGCCAGGTGGATTAGGACATACTGCTAATTACTGTGTTGTTATGGCTCAGTTATGCACGCATGAGAAAAAGTGTGGTGTTCAACCATTTATCGTTCAGTTACGTGACGAAGGAACACACAAACCAATGAAAGGTATTCACATTGGTGAGATTGGAAATAAAATCGGAATGAATGGAGTCAACAATGGGTTTTTGGGATTTAAAAATGTAAGAATTCCAAGAAATCAAATGCTCATGAGAAACGCACAAGTTTCAAAAGTAAGTTGGAAATAAGTTAACGTATTTGTACAACATTAAATTTCAAAATATATTTTTGAAGGATGGAAAATTTGTAAGAGCAACGCCATCGTATTTGACATATGGTACCATTACGTTTGTTCGTGTTCATATTGTTAACGAAATGGCACATTATTTGTCTAAGGCAGCCACAATTGCTATCAGATACTCGGCGGTTCGAAGACAAAGTCCAATACATGCAGAGTAAGAATTATGAATTTTGAATTTTATTTATGTAAATTAACAAGTTGTTACTTTTTAGCTTGCCAGAACCACAAATTTTAGACCATGTAACTCAGCAACATAAATTATTTCCAGTTCTTGCTAAGAGTATTCTTTTTAAATTGGCTTCGGATGCATTGTTGGATAAATATTATCAATTTGTTTCAAGCTTAGAATCAGGAAATTTAGATCGATTACCTGAATTACATGCATTATCGTGTGGACTCAAAGCAATTTCTTCAAATGATAGTAGTCAAAGTGTCGAGATATGTCGTTTAGCTTGTGGAGGACATGGCTATTTGTCATCATCGAGTTTTCCAACTACATATGGTATGGTTACAGCCGCTATCACATACGACGGAGAAAATACTGTTTTATTCCTACAAACGGCCAGATACTTAATGAAAGCATGGAGGAGTGCTATTAACGGAAATTCTTTAACCGATACTGTAGCGTATTTATCTCATCATCAAGAATATAATCAACTGAAACAATGGAATCCATCAATGCTTGGTATTATCGATGGGTTGAAAACAGTAGCAGGACATAAAATTAAATTGGCGTATGAACATATTGAGAAACGGAAAGCAAACGGACAACTACATGAAGATGCAGTAAATAATACATCAATAGAACTTGTTGCTGCTGCAGAAGCATATTGTCGAGCATTTATTGTAGATTCTGGATATGTAATAATGAATAAGGCGACAGCTTCTTTATCACAAGCATTGGATGAGGTTTTAACACAAATATTTGAGCTATATGTGGTAGATCTGTGCCTTAAATCTGTTGGGGATTTAATAAGAGTAAGTTGTATTAATTGTCATAGGATTAAACCAGTTTTAATTTTAAACCAATGTACGGTCTCTCAATCTTGCTCACCCATGTGAACATCAGCGTGGACATAGTAATTGCTATGAAAATTCGTTGATTTTTTCGCATCTCTTCCGAATATTTTATTTTCCATGGATTGAAAGGGAATTGTTGTCTCACAGACGTGCGCACTACACTTGTTAAGGGTAAACCATTTTTAAAACTTCACCATACGGTGATCCATAATATCTACTCCTCCCATATTTTTATTATAATGTGATACAATTCTATGGCATTTTGTGTGATACAATTTTATGGATTTTATCAGTTGAACCAGCTTTGCGGCATTTCACGGTGTTTGTTTCGATAGGCGACAAAAAGTTGTAGTATAAACAGGTTTCTGTTTATACCGAGATTACAAATATGAAAAAATTTAACACATGCCCTCTGGCCCAGGAAAATCTCTAATTCAATTTAATTTATTATTTTAAGACCAAAACCTCACAAAATATGTAAATAAAATAAAATAATAATAATAGAAAAAGGAAAAAACTTAACTTAAGATATTGATTGCAATACATGCGATCTTCTTGTCCCATAAAAAAAATCAGCTAGTCCGTTTAGTAGCAACCGGATTGATGACAATTTCTCACAAAATTTTTCAACAAATGATTTGTATAATTCTTCAAAAACACTTAGTAAATGACAAATTCCTTACACTTTCCGCTCACTTGTCCATTCCTATAACTGTTCGGTTTTTGCTTACAATTACAATCACCAATTTGATACACATAATCGAAATCTAAAAAACGTTCATATTGGTTTCACTTCAATTTCCCGTTGTTTTTCATGTTCAAAAACCATCCAAAGCATCCAAAATTCAAACCAAATCAAAGAAATTTGAATTAAAACTTAATTAAAATCGTTTCACAGAACGACTTTATTGTTAAAAAAAAAAGAAATCCATTTATCTCATCGTTGTGTCTTATTTTTCAAATATACACTACCCATACATTGAAAATCTGCCGTATGAAAAAAAACTGAAATTGAGACAGAGAAAAATTACTCAACAAACCGTCTCACACCGTCAGTATATTTGTTTCTCATAAAAAAATAAAATAAAACAACAATTGATTGTACACCGAAATATAAGATTTGTTGAGTTGAGTTGAGTTCGAATGAAAGATATACATTATGAAATAATAAACTCAAAGATATAAATTAATCTTGAAATTTGAAATTTTCACAGTGAAATTTTGTATACGGTCAGATATTATTTATGAAATGATCATAAGTTGTTTGATAGTACGGAATGAAGGTATAATTAATGTGATGACTGTTTATTTTTAGATTTTAAAAGAAAATGATCACTGATCAAATTTTTCTTGGTCATTACAAAATTGGTCATCAAATGCAACCCTCTGATATACATCTTTAGGCGAGCAAACAAGGGGGTTCTCAGGTCCGGCCACTCGTCCCCTCCCCTAACCCATCATTTTTCGATATTAATTTTGTTCTCTGAGTGATTGTTTTATAGTACAGATAATCCACATCAATTTGTTTATTTTTAATTATACAAACAAACCTATTTTACCTAACTTACCTAACTTACCCAAACCTAACTTACCTCTGAATGTGGGGAGGCCATCGTCCAGTATTAACGTACCATTATGGTGAAACAAGTAAAGTGCTTCTTGCTCATTTTACAATACGTGTGTTAAATTTTTATAGTAGATTCATTACATAAACCGCCAGCAATCCAGCTACATTAAATGATTTTATGAAAGGGTTTAAGAAGAATGATAACCGTATCTCATAGCATGTTTATGAGAGCAACTTATCAAAATAACAAATACTTTTATTTATTTATTTATTTATTTATTTATTTCAATTTAAATACTAGCAAACGGAAATATATCCAATAACATGCTAGTATAGAAGTAATACAAATTAAAGACAATATTAAAAAATTATATAAAAAATTACAGTAAAAAGTTTAAATTTAAAAGTAATACAAATTAAAGACAGTATTTAAAAAATAATATAAAAAAATTACAATAAAAAGTTTAAATTTAGTTTATAAAAAGATAATGTTAATGTAATAAACCAAGAATGTTTAACACAAGATAAAATGAATAATAATAGAATTTAAAATATATATATGACAATAAAATTAATTTAATTTAATTTAACAATTTGTAAAATGCTACTTTTAAACTGGACTAAGTTAGAGCAAAACAAATTGACTTGATTAAATTTAATGTTGTGGCTGTACTGTAATCTAATCAACGGTGAATGAACTCTTAGATTAGTTAGAAAAGTATTATAATACAAAGTGTACGAATGCCTAGTATTATAACAAGGTGTGGTATTCAAATGAATTAGACTAGCCAAATCCGATTCAATACTATGGTTAAGAATTTTATAAAGTACTAGGCGTCGTTGTACAACAAAACGAGGCTGGAATTTGTGAACCACGTAGTTTTTATCAGATCGTCTTGCTGAGACACAACAACGGTATATAGCGCCTACGATAAAGAGCTTCTAGTAGCATACTCTGCCATTAAAGATTTCCGTTACCTTCTTGAAGGAATTTTACTCTCTTCACTGACCATAAACCTCTACCATTTGTTTACAACTGATATTCAACATATATCAGGAGTCGAAAATTTTGTGGCCGATACCTTATCGCGTATTGATCAAACATTTATTCCAGAAACAATAAATTATGACACAATTGCATATGACAAGACGGACGATGGTGAACTTAAGAAATTGTTGGAAACCAACACTACGCTCAACTTCCAACAATTCCCAATTTCATTTCTTTCACAAATCCGTGTTTAACAGTGTTCATAATTGATCTCACCCAGGGGTTTCAGAATCAGTAAATATTTTGACAGATATAAGTTCATTTGACCATCAATCAAAAAAATGTAAGACAAACGGCTCAAAACTGCCTGCTTTTCCAACCATGCCTGCTTTTCCAAAAATGTCTCATCATACCAAAAGTTCTTTGGGAATTATCCTCTCGTTCCTCAAAAAAATCCATCTCGATATTGTCCGACCAATGCCAATATCCGAAAATCAGCGGTATTGTGTGATCGATATTGTTCAATATATTCTGGTTGGATAGCACGATTTGGTGTTCCGAAATCAATAGTGAGTTGTGACAGATCAAAAACTCAAATTGAATTAAAATTGTATGCGGAACTATCTAGACTGCTAGGGTTTGAAGGGAAGAGAACAACTAGCTACAGTCCCAAATCAAATGCATTTACTGAGCGTTGACATTGCACTTTAAAGTAGCGGTAATGTGCTATAAGCGACCAGATTGAACCCGTATCCTCCAATCCGTGTTATTTGGTCTTCGCCAATCGTTTCGCTAGGCTTTTAACACTACATCTGCACAACTCGTCTACGATCAACATTGCGCCTACCTGGACTGTCGAGGATTGCAAAGAGATTGTATGCCAATCTGACTACACATAGTTTTAATCTTAAAAGATCATTTTGATGAAGTAATACCAACCCCACAAGAAATACAAATACCGCAGTCTTTGTTTTCAAGTCTCTGAGCACTCAGTCGATCTGATAAAACGTTCATAATCGACATTAAGGAAAACACGTCAACATTTCTATTGATAGGCTGAAGCCCTGTTGCCGGTAAGAGGCTGCCGGTCGTTCTCCTTTCGACCATGCAAACATCAAAGCTACAGATCAACACAAGGCTAAAAAGTTAGTTAAATTTGATTTGTCTTTTCTGCCTTCATCGTTATCTACCACAACGGCGCGATCAGGACGAGTAACTATATTACACCAAAATTATTAGAGTATTGACAATGTGAGGCGCGGGATCACACTCAAAACTAAGCATCTGATAGTAAAAGTCTCTAAATATCGTTTGACCATAGTGGTTTTCTAGGTGGAGAAGCAGACACGTACTCAAGGAAGGCATTCTAGGGTCTGGATAGCCCTCCTGCTTACCAATTATTTTTCAGTATGAATTTTGTGCCACGCTTCATTATTTTATCAATTTGAACATTTGGATGTATGTTCTCCGGTTGCACTTAAGAACAAACTGATTAATACTGGCTTCATCGGCGACGGGTTCTTCTGAGGAGGTATATGGTTCAGGCAATCTTCTTGTTGATTACTCAAATTCAAGTGCTGTATCTTAAATCACTCGTCCTGTGTCGGAAGTCTGTGATGTGCATCCTTAAGCTGTAAATTATTCTCATTGACACTATTGTAACCCATCAAAGTGTTTTGAATTTCAATATTTCGTTTCGTTTTTACAAAACATAATCTGCAACTAAATAAATTTAAAAAAATTGACGACGCTGATGCATAGGTTGACTGCACCACAGTTTCTAAAACAAAATGTTATGGAGAAATAGTGAGCTTATATACATCAAATACTTAAAATTAATGGCTAACTATTGTTTTAAATTTCGAGTAGTTCTAATTGTAAAACAAAGTACGCCTCACCACTTTGTCTATTATCGTTCAAAAGCTTATCGGTTCCTTCTCATGTAAATCTTCGTCTTTTGCAAAATTTTCATCAAAATTAGTTAATTAAAGAAAGCTGTATAGTATCCCAACAGACATAAATTCTGTACAGATGTTATTGAGCTTTAAAAAAACAGGTGCTCGGGAGACCCCACCTCTTTGTTCAGCATCGCTCAAAAACTAATCAGCTTACTGCCACCAGAGTTTTATCAAAATTCCAAGCGTTTTTGTCACTCACCTACCCATTTGTCCCCACGGTCGCCAACGGGCCAACAGAGAAAACTGGAATAAATTTTTCCTCGAAGTTTTTGTATAGATTTCTAGGCAATAATTCTTAACCCTCTCGTACCTTTATCGCTGCTATTCTTGATTTTTCATTCTCATCGGGATACTTCATATTTAAGTAAACTATCAGACGCTGGCAAAAATTTGCTTAGTCGAGTATACTGTCGCTCAATATAAAGTGACGCCGTTGACAGTTCTCAATTGCTGGAAAAACTAGGTTCATTTTCCAACCACATGCGATGAAAGGAACATTAATCTTGATTGGAATGTATCGCGTACAGTCAGAATTTTGTAAGTTTCATTTAGAATGCTTTTTATCTTTCGAATCGCTCCTTTAATTTGCGCCATTGAAATGCTTTTCTACTTCTATTCAATGTGTAATGAGTAAACATTTTTTTTGATCTAGCTTAAAAAATGCGTCCGTCAGAGCACCGATCGTTTGTGTTATAACTCATATCGTTCTCAAATATATTAATTTTTTTATTCCGATTTTTCGTCTCCACTTATCAAATTTATAAGTCATTCGGCATCAACATTTTTCCAAAATTACAAGATGACGTATGGATAGCAATTAGGGCCGGGCGATATTTAAAAATTTATCGAACATATCGATATCAAAAAAATATCGATAAAACCGATATATCGATATATCGATAAATATCGCTATATCGATATATATACATATATATATATCGATATATCGATATATATCGATAAATATCGATATATATATATATATATCGATATATATATATATATATATATATATATATATATATATATATATATATATATATATATATATATATATATATATATATATATATATATATATATCGATATATATCGATATATATCGATATATCGATGTATCGATAATATCGGTATATCGATATATCGTTAATATCGATATATCGATTTATCGATATATCGTTAATATCGATATATCGATTTATCGATAATATCGATATATCGATATATTATAATTCGATATCGATATTCGATATATCGATAATTATCGATATTTATCGATACTTTTTCCCGGCCCTAGAGAAGTAGCGGCGATATTTAAAAAATTATCGAAAATATCGATATCAAAACAATATCGATAAAACTGATATATCGATGTATCGATATATCAATAAATATCGATATATCGATAAATATCGATAATTATCGATAATATCGAAATATCGATATATATATCTCGATATATATCGATATATCGATAATATCGATATATCGATATATTATAATCCGATATCGATATTCGATATATCGATATATCGATATTTTTTCCCGGCCCTAATAGCAATAGGTATGCTATAGGTAATAGGCTGTAGATAATGAAGTAGGTAGATTTTTATGTGAAATCTACATCAAAAGTTTTTGAGAACGCAGATCTTTGGCTTTAACACAAAATTTGACCTATTCAGTCCAAGTTCCTAACCATAACTAACAATTAGAGATTTTAGAATTCATAGCACAATTGGATCTCCTTTTTTTATTCAAATTTTACTATTTATGTTTTACTAACATTTTTTTATTACAGTTTACTTCTATTACAGAACCAGATATACAATCATTTCAAAGTCGGCTAGAAGATTTATTAGCAAAATTACGTCCAAATGCAGTTGGTATTGTTGATGGATTTGATTTTGATGATCGAGTATTAAATTCAACACTCGGTGCTTTCGACGGTAATGTTTATGAACGTTTATTCATCGAAGCATTGAAGAGTCCATTGAATCAAGAGCCAGTTAATAAATCGTTTGATTTATATTTAAAACCAATGATGAATGCCAAATTATAAATAATAGAAATTAGAAAAAGCTTAGACTGTAAATGTGTAACGATTCTAAAAACTAGATAAAAGATCTAATTTTATCAAAATTTTGACGTTACGATATGTGAAGTGGTGTTGGAATATTGATTATATTGATGCTCAATGCAATTAATAGGAATAAATTTACGCATATAAAAATTGTTTATTGTTATTATTGAAATAATTGTTACAAAGCTGTTGTGAAGCGCTGCTTCGGTATCGAACACCGAAGTGGCATAACAGGTCGCGTACCTAGCGGGATTGTATTAATAGCCCCAAGCTAGCAGTCCATGGGGACGAGTGGGAAGTCCTGCTGCTCCAACACAAATAACTGTATAGTACGCGTATCATGAGATAAGGACGGATATAAGAAAAAAGGCAAGTGAACTAAACAGACTCTGGCAACCCCAATATGCGAAGAACTACGATCACCACGTCCAACTCTGTAATTTTAACCCAGTCAAACGTTTCTCACATGTCATCCGCTCACCTACACACACACTCACACATACACACACACACACATGCTCACCAACTCCCATACCTACATCCATGCCCACACAGCCAAAAATAATAAAGTTCCCACAAGTGGCCATAATGATGTTTGCCCTAAAGTCAAAATTATATTTGAACCCAATATAAATTTGATTTATCCCCCTTTTTTTGTAATTCTTTTCTATTTAACTACATAAATTTGAAGTAACAAAAAAAAAGAACGAATTCAATATAGCGTATTTCCTACCATGCAGAATATTATCATCTTGATTCCAACAGTTATGATTTTTATCCAAAATCGAGTTTACAAAAAACTACGATTCTCAGAAGATGAGAATATGGTTCTGGGATATTCGCTGTCAATGGATGTATTACCATCCCAAATTATTATAATTCTATAATTAACATCAGGAAACAGTATAAACGAGTGATCAAAAAGTATATTTAAAGTTGAATATAATTCACATCTAACATTATTGATTTTTGATTGTATATTATTTCATGGTCATTTAACGATAAATTTTCCATAAATAATTTCTCCGTATGTGTTTTATTAATATAAGGTATGATTGGTAACATTTTACTATTAATTGATAGTGATCTTATAACAATAGACCGAACACATGGTACTGTGGTATTAAATTCTAGTGGGTCCTAATTTATTATAAACGCCCTCACAGCCTTATAGAAGGTACGTTGGCCGATACGAGATCAACGAGAAATCATTTGGTTTTTATTCTTAATTTATTTCCATTAATTATAACATCAATAATATCATCTGGAATGATTATTCCGTTGAAGATACTCTTTTTTTTATTTTTGAATTATTGTTATCATTATAACCCCATTCCAAATATTCGAAATCCATTAAATACCATCTTTAATTTTTTTTAAAATTAAACTAATATTTCTTCTTTTCATGAAGTTTTTCACTGAATATAAAATTTAAACAACCTTTTGATATATGAAAATTGGTACTAAAACCATGATTCATATTATTATTATCAGTTAAAACCACCAGGAAATTTTTATTATTTAAACCACCATTACAACAAAAAAACTCCATATAATTTTTATCCACGATTTTAAGTTCATGCACACATAGCCACGTCCTCATTTACACAGGCCCACACTCCCACACCCACAAACACATCCATAATCATTCATACATTCACACCTACTAATTTATATATATAAAAAAGAATATGACTCACCCCGTGGCCAGTCCCGAACCCGATCCAATAGGTCAATCACTCCTCCATCCTTCTCACGTTTCTCGTTAGATCATTTTCGCCATCATGATGACGATAACGTTGAAAAATAGTTGCAATAAAAAAAACCAACTGTTGATGATAGCCGTACTTTGTTGATAGTGCCGGAAATGTATCGAACTACTCCACATGCAGTATGATGACAACGTTCAACACAAGTGTTAAAAATCCAAAAGTTTGTTGATCATCGTAGTAATCTTTCGTAGTCCCGAAAACGTATCACACTACTCAGCATGAAGTATGATGACAATGTTGAAAACAATTGTAAAAATCAAAAACTGGTTGGTGATAGCAGTAATGGTTCGTAATACTGGAAATGTAACTCAAAATTCAACATGCCGGATGACGACAACGGATAACAAAAAAAATGGATAACGGATAACAAAAAATCTGCAGCACCCGAGCTGTAATCGCAGCATGCGGTAATGTATCTGATGTAAATTATAATCCAAAATGACTTTACGAGTCGGATGTAATCAATGGGTGGTTTTATTTTGAAAAACTTTAGCTATCACAGATTCAGCAAAAAAAAATTACAACAACCATATGATATGGATACAATTAGGATTTCATTCTATCACAGTCTTTTGTATCATACTATAAAGAAACTATATATAATAATTATACTAATTTAAATCGATATTCTAACAATCTGAGTGTCCTTCTTTGAACAAATTACCGTTTGTTTGTTTATTTTTGTAACATTCACAGGAATCATTAATCATTATAAATTTTTTTTTCTATCACTACACTAACAATCATTTATCTACGTTAATTTTTCTTTTATCTACTTAGTTACCATAATTTTCTTAAGTTACAATTAAATTAAGAAGAAAAATTACACAAAAACATTTGAACACTTAGACATCACAGCTGTAATGTCATAAGTAGACAAAAAGTCGACTACGAGTTTACATGGGTAGTAAAGTTTTTTTTTTTTGTAATTAACCACCAACGTGGTTACAAAGGCACGTGGCACAGACATACAAATTTGCTTTAAATTTGAACTAATGATTGTAGCTACACAAAAACTGAACTTATTGAACGCCAAGGACATTTTTAATCATTACAAATACAATCTATATAATTTGGTGTTTTTTTAAACTTGCTCTAACACAGCACAAACACATAAATTCTTCTTTTTTTTTTTAAATTGAACTAAGATTACATTTATGAAAAAAAAATTTATCTAATTGAACTAGTTGCACAACAAAAAAAATTGTCATTTTTTTTAACACAAAATTTTCACTAAATAATTATAATACAGGATACGAGAGTCCAAGATTCCTTCCTTTCGATATTCACGAGCAAAATGCTACAAGGTAACAGAGAGCGAAGCTATCTAGTGCGTTCAATTTATAATCAGCTAACGCCGTTTGCTAACAATAACGAATCAATAAAGTAGTTTCTTGGGGAATTTTATTTCCTTTTTGTTAATTATTGCACCCATTAAAGAATTTGTTCAACCAACAATATATATTGAAATCGCGCGATTAGGAATCGATGATATTGCACAACTGTTTTATGATAATTTTTTTTTTAAACGGAAACTATTGTAAATGACGACCACGGATTGAGTACAAGAAACCATGTTCAAAGGGAAAACGAAAACAACTATGAAAGTTTCCGTTAATGCAAACTTAATGCGTGTGGGAAAATGGTTCGACTCCAATTATGACGTCTGAATCACACTTCATTACAAAGCGTTACAATATATTTTTTATTGCCCATGAAATGAAATATGAATTCATCCGCATTGAAACGGTCTTTCAATGTAGTCGATACATATTCAATGTAGTCAATATAATATTTTATCGTTCTGTCTCTCCAAGATGAATGATCAATGGTGGTATCATAAATGCCGGTTGTCAATACCGGTCGGATTGTTATCGTTAACGATACTAAATTCACGATATTTTTGAATATAGTTCTTGGAATGCTGTTGGTATCAAAAGATTGTTGTGTAACATATCTGTTTATTTACAAATACTGTAAATATCGGCAACAGGGGATCTGTGAACGAGATACAATCATTTATTTGGTAGTAGTGAAGGGAATTTAATGATTAGTGTTTTTTTTATTTGGGCTATGACGACTAGTAGTTGTGTATTAAAAAAGAGAATTTAGTACATACTATATTTTTTTGCTATTTAACAATTAATAAATAAAGGAGGGCAGTTTCACGTCACCGTAACAGCATTTGTTCTAGCATATGACCTGACCCCCTCTGATTTCGATAAAATTTCATATATAGATAGCCAATAACAAAATAAAAATAACGTTTCATTTTAAACTGTTCATCATCAGAAGGTGATCATCAGGTCATCAGAAGGTCATCACAGACAACAGACAAACTGTTCATCAAATCACCAGTCATCAAATTGAGTTATTGGAGTGTTGAGGCTGTATAAATTCAGTTATTATTTCTTGTAAACTGTTTGCTGCAAAGCTCCAATGTGGAGTTCATTCTACCGCAATTTACATAATTCTAATGATCTAATGTGTTAATCTTCCATGTGGTTTTTCTTGGGTTTCTAAAGTACTGAATGCTCATCGGCAAGTGTTCTATATCAAATTAGACATAGAAGCTTAATAATTTTATCAGTGTTTATGTTTGTTAGAGTAAGATCAATGCCTTCGTTTCTCACCCTGACGAAGATGAATTTTTATCTACGCGGTTGTAGAGTCTCTGCAGATAAATCCAGTTAACGGAAATATTTTTCCACCCCGCGCCAGATCCCGCGCTGCCATATTGGCAGATCGCAGAAAGACTTCTTTTTCCGAACTGCATACAAATGGAATAGTTTGCCGGAACCCTTAGTCTCAGTTGGCTTCAATCCGCAGAGGTTTAAAGAAAGCGTTCATCAACACCTTAGAACGCCAGCTGTTGTGGGACCTAGGTCTAGGCCTAGGTCTTAAAAGGTATTTATGTGTTGTTGTGACACATATTCTAAACCCTATTACACAACACTTTTTTATTTTAAAAAAAGTCCAACCGGAACGTATATCCGCTAGAAATAGGTAAATTTCGTTACCAGACAGCTTTGTGTACAAATAGAATTGGATATGTCAGATTAGTTTAAATAAAAAATTTAACTAGAAACAGAATAATCCAAAAAATTTATCAAACCAACCATACTAAATACATAAACGGAAACTACTTTGTCAATGCAATTTCGAATAGTTTTGTTTAATTTGGTTAAAACTCCTTAATAACAAATTAAATTCTGTGGTGGATTAACGTTCTAACTACACCACAACTGCCATACTATAATTTAGAATCAACAACAACATCAAACAACTTTTACACCTCAAACATAATACAAATATCTATCAATTGTAAATATGTAATCAATATACATACATATATTTATTTCAACTAAACCACTTCCAAATATTTCAAGGAAACTATTCCCTAATTCAAAACAATAATAAATCTTCACAACAACAACAACAAACATTCAAAACAACATTTTTTAACTTTTTGCGAAAAAAAAAACAAAAAAAAATTTATTTAATATTTCTATGGGATATTTTTGGGATTTGTTTGTAATTATATAGCGTTTAGGGGCTTGCATTGAGTTAGTATAATGTTAATTGCATTGGAACTTCTAGGGTTAGAGAGCTGAAAATTTCTGATGTTATAGTTGAAAAGTTGAATTAAAAGTTAATATTAGTTTAATTAAAATATACGCAAAAATGATGAAAGCATAGCCGTTTGCGTTTGTTTTCGTTTTAATAGCCCCAGGGTCTCAACCTCTGAACTTAAACAATTTGTTTTTTAAGTTTTGGATAGCTATAAGTTGGTATCTACGTGTGCAAAAGTTTTCATTTTTGAGCTTGGTCATTTTCATCTAGATCAAGGACAACAAAGTTTAGTAAATTTTTAAAACAGCTGATTTTCCAGGAACCCTAAATGCCAAGATCTGACAAAAAATGATATAAAAAGGTTCTTTTTTATTTTGATTTTCCATCTTCGCTTATAATTTATAGTCGGTTGGTACCAACATTTTTCCGAAATTCCGAGATGAAGCACGTTGCAATAGTAGTTTTTTATATGAAATCTACCTAAAAAAAAATGAGCATAGTGCTATGAGTATAGGGATAAATTTTAGAGTAAAATCGGAAACAAATTAAAATTTTATAGAAGATTATATAGTATTATAAGATTGTAAGGTTAGATTATATATTATTATAATTGAGGTTAGAAATAAAGATTAATTTAAGATGTTATTGCCTTTATTTGACTAAATAAATAAACATTTTTGAGACAGGAACCCTTTTAACAAAATTTATAAAACTCAGTTTGTAATGAACACAGTGCGTTCCCGATATTGGGATCATAATCAGGAACAACCTAGGAGTCACATGCCTTGAGATTAGAATTCCAACTAGTCTCAGTTTGTGAGTTCGAATTTGTCTATTATACCTGTAACGTTCGCAATATTTGCAAAACAATAATAAAACCAAATTCATCTTCGTTTTCAATTCAATAAAAATGTATTTCATTAGTTTCCGTTCATTTTTACATTAATAATAATTTTAAAATTTTCTAATACTTAACTGCTAGTTAAATTTCGATTATACTATAAAAAGGAAACGAATTTTCATTATTACACGATTTGTTTTGACATCGGAAGATGTAAAAAACTAAAACACATTTTTTTTTGGATTGAATGAGTTTTTCAATGTTAAAAGTTTGATTTAAATCAAAATTCATTCTGTTTTTGATTATCATAAGGTCAGCATTAAAGATATTTCTGGCTTTTTTTTAATTGTAAAATGTCGTGTTGAAGTTTTTTTGCCTATGCATTATATTGTTTGATTATTATTGTGTAAAAAAAAAAATAATGTAGTAATTTATTGAATAATAATCAAAGAACTATGTTCAAATAAAAAAAAGGACGTTATGTTTATCATATTAATAAATTAATGTTTCTCAATATTTTGTTATACATATATAAAAAAAAAACGATTCTGTTAAATGATTTCTGTGATGGCGTCTAGAAAATTTATATGGAATTGTCATAATTTAGAATTCTAGACAAACTAATATTGGATCTCAGATTAATAAATTTAAAGAAAGAGGAGCTGGAATAATGTTAAAGAGTTGTTTTATGCAAATTTATTCTCAACCCATGAATATTTTTCTGATGAATTTTGGCGGCTGATCATAATATTGTATTACTGGTGAAGTGATTATTGATGGAAGGTGGCGGAGTGCATTATTGCTTTATTGAACAAGGATATTGAATTTGTATTGATTAAAGAAGCGGAAATTAACTTTAAATATCTGGAAAAGAGTGATTGAATTGGCGGCGACTGGAAAACAACGTTTATACATCCAAAGATGAACACTGTAGTCAAGGGATGACTGGAAGATAACAAGAACAATTAAGTTAGGTCTATTTTTATTTCTTTATATTATTACAATTTTTATCTTTCTTTTTTTTTAATGTTCGGCTAAAGTGGCTAGAATAAGAGATTCCCAAATCCACGTTCGTGAGTGGACGAAAACGTTTCCCGTGCATTTTCTTTTTTTTTGTAGAATCATTATTGATATTTGGTAACAAAGGTCCAGTTTGATTCACATAGTGAACCAAACATAATAGTTGACGCCGAACAAAAAGGGACCCTTAAGTCTTTTTTCTATAGCTTGATAATTTTACGGTAAATTGTGCGAGTAATTAATGATGAGTCATATTTTTGGCGCAAAATTTCTGGCGCAATTTATTATTTTGATGAAACCAGTTTTTGTGGTTTGTATTATATATAAAATAAATAATGATAATTTTTGAAGTAACCAGTTTTGGTTTGTAGTAAAATAATTTTGAGAAAAACCAGAGTGGGTTTTTTTTGATTATTGGATTAAAATATTTTTACAATTTTGTAAGTTTTTGTGGTTGATTTTAGATCAATTATTTTTTTTTGTGGAATATTTTTGGGAAAACCAGCTTGGTTTTGATTTATTTATTGAATTTGAATAATGTACAATATTTGTACAATTTTTGTTGTAAATTATTTTTTTTTGATAGTGGATATGTAGTATTAGTGTATAAATATAATTTCTCTCTTACCCGTAATAGTTGGCTTTGTAGGGATATTTTTTTTATATAGGGCGTTGTCAACCGGTTTGGGTGTTGCCAACCGGTATATTTTTTTAATTTTTTTGGAAAAATAAAACCAGTTTTTGGGTTTTTTTTAATTAATAACATTTTCTTTTGTTAATAATATTTTTTTTGTTAAAATATTTGGTAAACCAGTTTGGTTTTTTTTTTTGTAAATATTAAAATATTTAAAGTTTTTTTGGATAAACCAGAAACCAGTGTGGTTTTCTTTGTATATATATATTTTGGCTATTGGGTTTGTTTAACTCCTTTTTGAAATAGAAGATCGGAATTTTTTTAATAATGTACAACTCAAGCAGGAGGTTTCAGGGGGGGATAAGTAGGAGTCGGCCAGGGGGGTTTGAGCCTTGGATGGATGAGGTGGAAGAGAGAGAGCATGTGGCATGGAAGGAGAAAATGGATGAGGCAATGGATGAGGTGGAATGGGTGATAAATGTGATTATGTATGAGGTGAAAGATAAAATTTATTTGGAAATTATGGATGACATTTGCGAGGAACAATATGATGAGTTTTTGGATGTGCTGGTGGCTGAGATAGTGAATGAGGAGTTGAATGGAGTGAATGAGGAGTTGAATGGAGTGAATGAGGAGTTGGATGTAGTGTATGAGGAGGGGAATGAGGAAGGGAATGTGGGCTGGCGTGAGAGGAGACGGGTAAAAAGAAATAGGAGCTCTCACTTGAAGAGGAAGGAGAGGAGGAAGAAGGAGAAGGAGAGTCGCTTGGTCGTGGAGCTGGGAGCTTCCTCGACCAAGAGTACTCAAATAGAGGAGCTGGTTGAGGTGGTTCCCATCTCACCGACCATGCGACAGGTAGAGGAGTGGTCTGGTCCACAGGAGGCCCCTGTTCCTCATTGTATAATTAATTAAAATTAATTATTTTTGCTTGTTTGAAAAAAAAACCGTTTTGGGACAGCAATTTTTTTTTGGAGATTGTTTTTTTTTGTGCTGTCATTCGAATTTGTTTTTGTACATATTGTACATATTTGTAAATATTTTTGTAAATAATTTTTTTGTATATAGTTCCAATGTAATTTTCATTGTACATATTTTTTTTTCAGAATAATATTGTACATATTTTTATTGTACATATTTTCATGGTACATATTTTCATTGTACATATTTTCATTGTACATATATTTTTTGGAATAATATTGTACATATTTTCATTGTACATATTTTTTTTTATAAATAGTTTTTGGAATTTTTTTCGTGTACTAGGTTTAATAAATCTCTTTCTTAGCGGTAGGCCTAACAAGCCATCCATGGGGCTTCTCCCCTTAACATTGATGTCGTTCTTAGATCGCCTATGGCCATCGGGGTTATGCGATCGAAGAACATTGGTTTCTTCTCTTCATTCGGCGAGGAAGTTCTCAGGGACGAGGAGTGGTGTTGCTGTGTTTGTAGTTAGGTGCAAACCAGTAGTACCATTCTTTGCTCAGAGGCTTCTTCGGTGTAATGAAGAGAAGAACCAATTATACTTTGCTTTCAGGATCAGAGGCTTCACCTCATACAAATTCAAAAACTTTTCCATTTTTCCATTTGGTATTACAATAAAACAATTTCTCATAGAGTTTAGGATTTGAAGTCTGGTGCTCGGGAGCGTTCTTCAACTTTCGCATTAGGTTTAGTTGTAATTTATTTTTAGGTTAAACAAGCACAACTGGGTCAGTAGAAATGGACCTAGTGTCTAATCGTGACAGTTGTGATTGTTTTATTAGGTTGGGGAGAATCTGTTCTGTAGAATCTGGTCGTTAGGGGCTTTTCTAGTCAGTTCTCACATGCATTGTTGGAGTGGGCTCGCGAACGCGGGAATTCAAATTTAAACAAAATGGATATTATAACCATACTTACTTTTTAAATTATCTCCAGACGAATCTTGATTTTGGGAATCTCTTATATTATTAAATAAAAATAAAATAAATAAAACAATTTTTTTTTGAAAATTAAATAAATAATTTTCATTAAATAAAATCGTTTTTTTTTTAAATTTAAGTTAATTTTAGGTAGCTAAATAAAATAAATTTTCTTAATTAAGCTTTACGTCAAGATATAAATAAATATTCTTTGTTTTTTAAAAAAAAATAAATAAATCAAAGTTAAGACGGTGCATCCGATAAATAAGCATCCTTTTGAATATTTTTTATTTCTCAATTTTTTTAAAAAAATAAATAAATATATTTTAGGGGTGCTATCGTCAATAACTAATTTTAGGTATATATATATATTTCAGTATATCTGGAATTAAATAAATAAATTATATTTTTACACATACAATATTTTAGGAACTTTTGTAAAAGATTCAGCAAAGATTGGGTACGACGGTGGTCTTTCCTTTTTGTTCCTTTACAAAGGGTGTTTTTACAAAAAGGTTTTTGTGTTTTTTTGAATTGGGGCGTTCGTTGTTTTTTTTCATTTCTTTGCGTTTTACAACTTCCATCGGACGAATTTTTCCGGGCGAATTAACTCCACCTTTTTTTTTGTTGGGAATTGGTTTTAGTATTGTTGTTGTTTGCGAGTTCATAATTTTTCAGGTTTTACCATCAAAATGTCAAACCAACTAGACTTTGACCATCCGTTCTATGGTTTGGAACCCACCGAACTACAGATCGAATGTCTGGTTCGGGGTGTGAACTTCAGGGGGAACAATTGGGCAGAGGACTTTGCAATACCACAATTGGGTCCATCACTCCAAGCTGAACACATACACAATAGTCCAGCATTAGTACAACCGCAATTATCATTAAATTATCCATCAGTACCACAGGTACAACCACCACCATTATATCCACAAGCTCCACTTACAGCACCACCACCATACAACCAACCTCCTCAGGTATGGCGTGACGCGGCTCCAGCGTTAGCACCAGTGGAGTACCGAGGGGTTCGTGGGAACAATTTGAGTCGTTATGACTCAAATTGGGTTCCAACCTTCACAGGAGATGGTCACTCTCCTGATGTTCATGAGTTTGTTCACCGAGTTGAGGCGGCTGCCAGGAGGGACCGTGTGAATTGGAACGACCTTAGGTCTATCGTTGCACGGTATCTCAGGGGGGCTGCCGACAGATACTATTTGAACTTAACTCATGAATATGAGGTGGTGACCTATCCAGTGCTAAGGGAGGGACTCCTACAAACCTTCGGTACGCTCACTGATGATAAGGCGATCTTGCGCGTTCTTCTGAACCGCAAACAAAAGTCAAAGGAGAGCGTATACGAGTATCTAGTGGAGATTGGTTCGTTAAACCGTCGCTTAGCACGTCCATTTGCTGACCGTGAAATGCTAGAGATTGCTCGGGAGGGACTGAGTGTGGAGCTCAAAAACGCTACTCTGGCTGCAACAATACATTCTATTGATGAACTTCGGACTTTATGTCAGAAGTTTGAACGTTTGTGGTCCACACCAGTTCCGACCAGAACATCAAATTTAAGATTTAGCGAGCTACAGCAGATGGATGATTATGAGGTGGATGCTGAACCAGAACAACATGGGTATATTGAAGCGGTGGATTCAACACAGAGACGGATATTGCAGCGACCTGGCATAACATCAGATAACAGTCAACCTGGTCCATCAATGTCTAGACAACCAATAGTGTGCTTCAGATGTGGAGTAAACGGTCATCGAGCTCCTGATTGCTCTAAAAATCGGATTAAATTGTATTGCTGGAAATGTAACAAGCCGGACGTTATATATGCAAATTGTTCATATTGTCACCCGTCGTTAAACTACCGTCCGAGAGTACATGCTTCGGGGATGGTACCCTCGGTTCAACATCCAATGAGCCCGAAGAAAACGACGAGAGATGTAGCAACGCAGGACGATCGATCACCACTCAGGAAACCAGAATAAAATCACCTAGTACATTTAATTTCCCATCATTACATTACACATATTTTAGACGTCTTGAACGCAACATTAGATATTGGAGGATGAGGAAATTATTTCGTAAAGCTTGTGTTTCATCTATCCTTTCAGAAACAAAGGATCCTCGGCCGCGATTGACAATTAGGATTTTGGACAAAAATATTTCAGGATTATTGGATAGTGGAGCGTCAATCACAATACTTGGAAGAAATTCCTTGGAATTATTGGAAGCAGCAGGTACAACCTACCATAAATACACTTCGTGTATTCGTACGGCGGATGGTACTGCAAATAAAATTTTGGGTTACATAGAAATTCCAATAACTGTGAATGGCTCCACTAAACCAATGCGGTTCCATATAGTCCCTGGATTACGAGAAGAGCTCTACCTGGGCATAGATTTCTGGGAGAAATTCGGTATTGTTCCTTCTTTTGTTAGTGAACTGACTCGTACAGAGCCAATAACTTTAAATACACACAACCTCACCACTGATCAGCAACATGAACTGGATATGATCAAGGATTCTTTCCCGTCATTTGAAGTATCTGGGCTCGGAAAGACTTCTTTGGTTGAACATGTCATCGATGTTGGTGATAGTGCAGCTGTTAAACAGAGGCACTATCCCACATCACCGGCTGTTCAACTAAAGGTTTATGCCGAACTCGACCGAATGCTTCAAATGGGCGTGATCGAAGAGTCTAACAGTTCTTGGTGCTCGCCAGTGGTCCTGGTACAAAAAGAATCTGGTAAAAACAGATTATGTATTGATAGCCGTCGTGTCAATTCACTAACTAAAAAGGACGCTTACCCACTTCCCTTGATTGATGGCTTACTAGGTAGTCTAAATAGCACAAAGTACATTTCAAGTATTGATCTCAAAGATGCTTTCTGGCATATTCCTCTGGCAGAAGCATCTAGAGACAAGACAGCCTTCACAGTGCCTGGTCGTCCATTGTATCAATTCCGGGTTATGCCCTTTGGATTGTGCAATGCTCCCCAGACAATGTGTCGGCTAATGCACAAAGTGATACCACATCAATATCACGAAAATGTCTTTGTTTATTTAGATGATCTATTGGTAGTCTCTTCCACGTTTCAGGAACATATGGAATTGCTGTCCAAAGTCTCTTCATTGTTAAGAGCGGCTGGGTTAACCATAAACCTCAAAAAAAGTAAATTTGTTCTGAGAGAGGTGAAATACTTAGGATTTTTGGTTGGTGAAGATGGTCTTCGAACAGACCCTGACAAGGTAAGAGCTGTAGCAGAGTATCCAGCTCCATCTACAGTAAAACAAATACGTAGACTATTGGGAATGGCTGGTTGGTACCAACGTTTCATACCAAATTAGGCAAGCGTGGTATCACCAATTACAGATTTATTGAAGAAGAGTTCTGGGAAATTGAAATGGACATTGGAAGCGCAAGCTGCTTTCGAAAATTTAAAACGATTGCTGACTACAGCACCAGTATTAATTAATCCTGATTATAATAAAGAGTTCTTTATTAGATGCGATGCGAGTCTGACAGGGATAGGTAGTGTACTGTATCAGATCGACGAAGACGGACAAGAGTGTCCGATAGCCTTCATGTCGAAAAAACTTAATAAAGCTCAACGAAACTATTCTGTTTCTGAGCTTGAATGTCTTGCGACAATTCTGAGTGTGAAGAAATTCAGGGGCTATGTTGAAGGTCACCGATTCACAATTGTGACTGATCACTCAAGTCTGAAGTGGCTTATGTCACAGAAGGACTTGAGTGGCCGTCTGGCTAGGTGGAGCCTAAAACTCCAACATATGGATTTTACCATTGTCCACCAGAAAGGTACCCAAAATATAGTCCCTGATGCTCTATCTCGTCTTTATGACGATACACATGAGGAATTGACGGAAGCATTAACACATCACATTAACGACATCAAAATCGACAATGAAGGTTATCGGCACAACGAATATACGGATATGATAGCTAAAGTTCAATCATCTCCTAAGGACTTTCCATCAGTTAAAGTCGTGGATGATAAGCTATACATACGTATTGAGCCAAGACCTGATGCAATACCCAACGATGTTCCTGTGTGGAAACTCTGGGTACCAAAACCGATGACTTCCAACATGATTCAGAAACATCACGATGATAGTACTGCTGCTCATGGAGGTGTTAAAAAGACTTTAGAATTACTTCGACGTCTTTATTATTGGCCGGGCATGGCGTCACAGGTACACAACTATGTTGTGTCCTGCGACACATGTAAACAAACAAAAGCCACGAATCAGATATTGCGTCCTCCGATGCAATATCAATTCGAAACAGCACGTCCATGGCAGAGAGTCTATATAGATTTTTTGGGACCGTATCCTCGTTCTACACTTGGGAATACGGTGTTATTGATAGTTCTGGATCATGCTACGAAGTTTGTACTACTGAAACCACTTAGAAACGCAACTTCACCGAAGGTGAATGCTTTTCTAAGGAATGAAGTGTTTCTTACATATGGTGTACCAGAGTTTCTGCACAGTGACAATGGCAAACAGTTCACTAGTAGGAACTTTCAAAGTCTCTTGTCAGATTTCGGCATTAAGCACATTAGGACCGGTGTCTATAGTCCTCAAAGCAACGCGTCAGAGCGGGTCAATAGGTCAGTTCTAGCAGCAATTCGAGCGTTCATAAAAGGTCAACATACCAAGTGGGACTCACAAATTGGTGAAATCGCATATGCACTGCGGGCTGCAGTACATTCTGCTACCAAGTACTCACCGTACTATTTATTATTTGGTCAACATCCAGTCTCGGATGGAAATACTTACCAATTGTTGAGATCACTACACCAGCTTGGTGAAGATGCTGGTGAGGAATTGAAACGCTCTGATCATTTGACTCTGCTTCGGAACCGGGTTCAACAAAATTTAAAAGCAGCTTTCAAGAAATCGCAACATCAGTACAACCTGCGATTTAAACTACGGACTTTTCAACCACAACAACGTGTGTTTGTACGGCAACATCATTTGAGTGACGCTACAAAAAAATTCTCGGCAAAATTGGCTCCAAAGTTCTTACCTGCAATGATTAAGACTAAGATTGGAAATGTACTCTATGAGTGCACAGATATGAGCGGTAAGAATCTTGGAGTCCATCACGCGAAAGACATCAGGGAATGATGTCTTTTCGTTAGGTAGGGTAGTTCCTCTGTCTGGTTGTCGTCTCTGGGGTTCACATCTTCAGATCATACTTACTGGTTGTATCGGGGTGTCCATGGTGCTGACGTTCGGATGGATGGTCGGTCTCAATACTCAGTGAAGTTCCTAAGGACCTCATGAGTGTTGGAACCGGTCATCGGTCTTGACGCCAGTGACTATGGGTATCTCGATCCCAGATACCGTTTAATAGGTGGAAGTAGTTCGGTGGTTTTCTGTCATGGAGGTGATGGCGACGTTTTTGTGATTTCAAGAGTAAAAATCTTGGTTTTTACCTTGAATTCATGGTGTAACGTTCGCAATATTTGCAAAACAATAATAAAACCAAATTCATCTTCGTTTTCAATTCAATAAAAATGTATTTCATTAGTTTCCGTTCATTTTTACATTAATAATAATTTTAAAATTTTCTAATACTTAACTGCTAGTTAAATTTCGATTATACTATAAAAAGCAAACGAACGTACTCAATTTTATTTCCAATTCTAACGAACAGATGTCGTTGCAAATCTTTGCTGAATTTTCATTATTACACGATTTGTTTTGACATCGGAAGATGTAAAAAACTAAAACACATTTTTTTTTGGATTGAATGAGTTTTTCAATGTTAAAAGTTTGATTTAAATCAAAATTCATTCTGTTTTTGATTATCATAAGGTCAGCATTAAAGATATTTCTGGCTTTTTTTTAATTGTAAAATGTCGTGTTGAAGTGTTTTTGCCTATGCATTATATTGTTTGATTATTATTGTGTAAAAAAAAAAATAATGTAGTAATTTATTGAATAATAATCAAAGAACTATGTTCAAATAAAAAAAAGGGCGTTATGTTTATCATATTAATAAATTAATGTTTCTCAATATTTTGTTATACATATATAAAAAAAAAACGATTCTGTTAAATGATTTCTGTGATGGCGTCTAGAAAATTTATATGGAATTGTCATAATTTAGAATTCTAGACAAACTAATATTGGATCTCAGATTAATAAATTTAAAGAAAGAGGAGCTGGAATAATGTTAAAGAGTTGTTTTATGCAAATTTATTCTCAACCCATGAATATTTTTCTGATAAATTTTGGCGGCTGATCATAATATTGTATTACTGGTGAAGTGATTATTGATGGAAGGTGGCGGAGTGCATTATTGCTTTATTGAACAAGGATATTGAATTTGTATTGATTAAAGAAGCGGAAATTAACTTTAAATATCTGGAAAAGAGTGATTGAATTGGCGGCGACTGGAAAACAACGTTTATACATCCAAAGATGAACACTGTAGTCAAGGGATGACTGGAAGATAACAAGAACAATTAAGTTAGGTCTATTTTTATTTCTTTATATTATTACAATTTTTATCTTTCTTTTTTTTTAATGTTCGGCTAAAGTGGCTAGAATAAGAGATTCCCAAATCCACGTTCGTGAGTGGACGAAAACGTTTCCCATGCATTTTCTTTTTTTTTGTAGAATCATTATTGATATTTGGTAACAAAGGTCCAGTTTGATTCACATAGTGAACCAAACATAATAGTTGACGCCGAACAAAAGGGACCCTTAAGTCTTTTTTCTATAGCTTGATAATTTTACGGTAAATTGTGCGAGTAATTAATGATGAGTCATATTTTTGGCGCAAAATTTCTGGCGCAATTTATTATTTTGATGAAACCAGTTTTTGTGGTTTGTATTATATATAAAATAAATAATGATAATTTTTGAAGTAACCAGTTTTGGTTTGTAGTAAAATAATTTTGAGAAAAACCAGAGTGGGTTTTTTTTGATTATTGGATTAAAATATTTTTACAATTTTGTAAGTTTTTGTGGTTGATTTTAGATCAATTATTTTTTTTTGTGGAATATTTTTGGGAATACCAGCTTGGTTTTGATTTATTTATTGAATTTGAATAATGTACAATATTTGTACAATTTTTGTTGTAAATTATTTTTTTTTGATAGTGGATATGTAGTATTAGTGTATAAATATAATTTCTCTCTTACCCGTAATAGTTGGCTTTGTAGGGATATTTTTTTTATATAGGGCGTTGTCAACCGGTTTGGGTGTTGCCAACCGGTATATTTTTTTAATTTTTTTGGAAAAATAAAACCAGTTTTTGGGTTTTTTTTAATTAATAACATTTTCTTTTGTTAATAATATTTTTTTTGTTAAAATATTTGGTAAACCAGTTTGGTTTTTTTTTTTGTAAATATTAAAATATTTAAAGTTTTTTTGGATAAACCAGAAACCAGTGTGGTTTTCTTTGTATATATATATTTTGGCTATTGGGTTTGTTTAACTCCTTTTTGAAATAGAAGATCGGAATTTTTTTAATAATGTACAACTCAAGCAGGAGGTTTCAGGGGGGGATAAGTAGGAGTCGGCCAGGGGGGTTTGAGCCTTGGATGGATGAGGTGGAAGAGAGAGAGCATGTGGCATGGAAGGAGAAAATGGATGAGGCAATGGATGAGGTGGAATGGGTGATAAATGTGATTATGTATGAGGTGAAAGATAAAATTTATTTGGAAATTATGGATGACATTTGCGAGGAACAATATGATGAGTTTTTGGATGTGCTGGTGGCTGAGATAGTGAATGAGGAGTTGAATGGAGTGAATGAGGAGTTGAATGGAGTGAATGAGGAGTTGGATGTAGTGTATGAGGAGGGGAATGAGGAAGGGAATGTGGGCTGGCGTGAGAGGAGACGGGTTAAAAGAAATAGGAGCTCTCACTTGAAGAGGAAGGAGAGGAGGAAGAAGGAGAAGGAGAGTCGCTTGGTCGTGGAGCTGGGAGCTTCCTCGACCAAGAGTACTCAAATAGAGGAGCTGGTGTAATGAATGTATCGAACTACTCCACATGCAGTATGATGACAACGTTCAACACAAGTGTTAAAAATCCAAAAGTTTGTTGATCATCGTAGTAATCTTTCGTAGTCCCGAAAACGTATCACACTACTCAGCATGAAGTATGATGACAATGTTGAAAACAATTGTAAAAATCAAAAACTGGTTGGTGATAGCAGTAATGGTTCGTAATACTGGAAATGTAACTCAAAATTCAACATGCCGGATGACGACAACGGATAACAAAAAAAATGGATAACGGATAACAAAAAATCTGCAGCACCCGAGCTGTAATCGCAGCATGCGGTAATGTATCTGATGTAAATTATAATCCAAAATGACTTTACGAGTCGGATGTAATCAATGGGTGGTTTTATTTTGAAAAACTTTAGCTATCACAGATTCAGCAAAAAAAAATTACAACAACCATATGATATGGATACAATTAGGATTTCATTCTATCACAGTCTTTTGTATCATACTATAAAGAAACTATATATAATAATTATACTAATTTAAATCGATATTCTAACAATCTGAGTGTCCTTCTTTGAACAAATTACCGTTTGTTTGTTTATTTTTGTAACATTCACAGGAATCATTAATCATTATAAATTTTTTTTTCTATCACTACACTAACAATCATTTATCTACGTTAATTTTTCTTTTATCTACTTAGTTACCATAATTTTCTTAAGTTACAATTAAATTAAGAAGAAAAATTACACAAAAACATTTGAACACTTAGACATCACAGCTGTAATGTCATAAGTAGACAAAAAGTCGACTACGAGTTTACATGGGTAGTAAAGTTTTTTTTTTTTGTAATTAACCACCAACGTGGTTACAAAGGCACGTGGGTGGCACAGACATACAAATTTGCTTTAAATTTGAACTAATGATTGTAGCTACACAAAAACTGAACTTATTGAACGCCAAGGACATTTTTAATCATTACAAATACAATCTATATAATTTGGTGTTTTTTTAAACTTGCTCTAACACAGCACAAACACATAAATTCTTCTTTTTTTTTTAAATTGAACTAAGATTACATTTATGAAAAAAAAATTTATCTAATTGAACTAGTTGCACAACAAAAAAAATTGTCATTTTTTTTAACACAAAATTTTCACTAAATAATTATAATACAGGATACGAGAGTCCAAGATTCCTTCCTTTCGATATTCACGAGCAAAATGCTACAAGGTAACAGAGAGCGAAGCTATCTAGTGCGTTCAATTTATAATCAGCTAACGCCGTTTGCTAACAATAACGAATCAATAAAGTAGTTTCTTGGGGAATTTTATTTCCTTTTTGTTAATTATTGCACCCATTAAAGAATTTGTTCAACCAACTTGTGTTACGATGGAAAATGAATTTAAAAAAAAAATATTGATTACGAAACGATGCTAAATATATATTGAAATCGCGCGATTAGGAATCGATGATATTGCACAACTGTTTTATGATAATTTTTTTTTTAAACGGAAACTATTGTAAATGACGACCACGGATTGAGTACAAGAAACCATGTTCAAAGGGAAAACGAAAACAACTATGAAAGTTTCCGTTAATGCAAACTTAATGCGTGTGGGAAAATGGTTCGACTCCAATTATGACGTCTGAATCACACTTCATTACAAAGCGTTACAATATATTTTTTATTGGCCATGAAATGAAATATGAATTCATCCGCATTGAAACGGTCTTTCAATGTAGTCGATACATATTCAATGTAGTCAATATAATATTTTATCGTTCTGTCTCTCCAAGATGAATGATCAATGGTGGTATCATAAATGCCGGTTGTCAATACCGGTCGGATTTTTATCGTTAACGATAGTAAATTCACGATATTTTTGAATATAATTCTTGGAATGCTGTTGGTATCAAAAGATTGTTGTGTAACATATCTGTTTATTTACAAATACTGTAAATATCGGCAACAGGGGATCTGTGAACGAGATACAATCATTTATTTGGTAGTAGTGAAGGGAATTTAATGATTAGTGTTTTTTTTATTTGGGCTATGACGACTAGTAGTTGTGTATTAAAAAAGAGAATTTAGTACATACTATATTTTTTTGCTATTTAACAATTAATAAATAAAGGAGGGCAATTTCACGTCACCGTAACAGCATTTGTTCTAGCATATGACCTGACCCCCTCTGATTTCGATAAAATTTCATATATAGATAGCCAATAACAAAATAAAAATAACGTTTCATTTTAAACTGTTCATCATCAGAAGGTGATCATCAGGTCATCAGAAGGTCATCACAGACAACAGACAAACTGTTCATCAAATCACCAGTCATCAAATTGAGTTATTGGAGTGTTGAGGCTGTATAAATTCAGTTATTATTTCTTGTAAACTGTTTGCTGCAAAGCTCCAATGTGGAGTTCATTCTACCGCAATTTACATAATTCTAATGATCTAATGTGTTAATCTTCCATGTGGTTTTTCTTGGGTTTCTAAAGTACTGAATGCTCATCGGCAAGTGTTCTATATCAAATTAGACATAGAAGCTTAATAATTTTATCAGTGTTTATATTTGTTAGAGTAAGATCAATGCCTTCGTTTCTCACCCTGACGAAGATGAATTTTTATCTACGCGGTTGTAGAGTCTCTGCAGATAAATCCAGTTAACGGAAATATTTTTCCACCCCGCGCCAGATCCCGCGCTGCCATATTGGCAGATCGCAGAAAGACTTCTTTTTCCGAACTGCATACAAATGGAATAGTTTGCCGGAACCCTTAGTCTCAGTTGGCTTCAATCCGCAGAGGTTTAAAGAAAGCGTTCATCAACACCTTAGAACGCCAGCTGTTGTGGGACCTAGGTCTAGGCCTAGGTCTTAAAGGGTATTTATGTGTTGTTGTGACACATATTCTAAACCCTATTACACAACACTTTTTTATTTTAAAAAAAGTCCAAGCGGCACGTATATCCGCTAGAAATAGGTAAATTTCGTTACCAGACAGCTTTGTGTACAAATAGAATTGGATATGTCAGATTAGTTTAAATAAAAAATTTAACTAGAAACAGAATAATCCAAAAAATTTATCAAACCAACCAAACTAAATACATAAACGGAAACTACTTTGTCAATGCAATTTCGAATAGTTTTGTTTAATTTGGTTAAAACTCCTTAATAACAAATTAAATTCTGTGGTGGATTAACGTTCTAACTACACCACAACTGCCATACTATAATTTAGAATCAACAACAACATCAAACAACTTTTACACCTCAAACATAATACAAATATCTATCAATTGTAAATATGTAATCAATATACATACATATATTTATTTCAACTAAACCACTTCCAAATATTTCAAGGAAACTATTCCCTAATTCAAAACAATAATAAATCTTCACAACAACAACAACAAACATTCAAAACAACATTTTTTAACTTTTTGCGAAAAAAAAAAACAAAAAAAAATTTATTTAATATTTCTATGGGATGTTTTTGGGATTTGTTTGTAATTATATAGCGTTTAGGGGCTTGCATTGAGTTAGTATAATGTTAATTGCATTGGAACTTCTAGGGTTAGAGAGCTGAAAATTTCTGATGTTATAGTTGAAAAGTTGAATTAAAAGTTAATATTAGTTTAATTAAAATATACTCAAAAATGATGAAAGCATAGCCGTTTGCGTTTGTTTTCGTTTTAATAGCCCCAGGGTCTCAACCTCTGAACTTAAACAATTTGTTTTTTAAGTTTTGGATAGCTATAAGTTGGTATCTACGTGTGCAAAAGTTTTCATTTTTGAGCTTGGTCATTTTCATCTAGATCAAGGACAACAAAGTTTAGTAAATTTTTAAAACAGCTGATTTTCCAGGAACCCTAAATGCCAAGATCTGACAAAAAATGATATAAAAAGGTTCTTTTTTATTTTGATTTTCCATCTTCGCTTATAATTTATAGTCGGTTGGTACCAACATTTTTCCGAAATTCCGAGATGAAGCACGTTGCAATAGTAGTTTTTTATATGAAATCTACCTAAAAAAAATGAGCATAGTGCTATGAGTATAGGGATAAATTTTAGAGTAAAATCGTAAACAAATTAAAATTTTATAGAAGATTATATAGTATTATAAGATTGTAAGGTTAGATTATATATTATTATAATTGAGGTTAGAAATAAAGATTAATTTAAGATGTTATTGCCTTTATTTGACTAAATAAATAAACATTTCTGAGACAGGAACCCTTTTAACAAAATTTATAAAACTGAGTTTGTAATGAACACAGTGCGTTCCCGATATTGGGATCATAATCAGGAACAACCTAGGAGTCACATGCCTTGAGATTAGAATTCCAACTAGTCTCAGTTTGTGAGTTCGAATTTGTCTATTATACCCATCACAAATGCTAATTGTACGCAACAGTTTCAAAATAAAACGTACTCAACTGAGCAAAGAATAAATACTCTGAAGGCTGGAGGTGATAACTGGTGGCCAGAGCTCCAAAAGCCAGAGGAACCAATTTTGGAGCTCTGGCTACCGATTTTTGAACAATAATGATAATAAAACAATAATATGCATCAACCGTTGCGCCAAAGTCACAGGCGGTTGTTGAACAATAAAAATAATATAATTCAATCGTTATGCCAAACGTACAGGCGATTAATGAATATTAAAAATATAATAGTGTCAATCAATTGTCTCATAAGATATTTCATGTGTTTTTCTTTTTTTTTAAATATAACAATTCACACATACAGTTATACAAAAAGAAATTAATTTTTATCTCTTATATAAAAATTTAGATTTAAATATAAAAATGTTTGGCAAACAGAAAACATTATGTAATGATATCATTCTTAAAGTTTTATCACATTAAAACACAAAAAAGCAATCATGGAATTGTGTATTTAAACTGTGTGGTTAAATCTGTCTTAATCTGCTACACTGAATAACTGCGCAGAACGACCAATTTTCGAATTCACTGGCAAAAAATATACTACTATATGTCAAATTAATTATTGAAATCAACAAAAACTAAATTTATTTATTTATTTTTATTGTTAAGTAAAAGAAACTTGACAATTTAAATAGCCATAGGAGCAAAAATGCTATTGCATGGCATACTAATAACAAATTACAATTACACAATACAAATTAACAATTATAACAATTACAACAAGTACAAAAATAACAAAAATATCAACAAAATAGTAACAGAAATAATCTCAAAAAGAAAAAGAAAAATAATAGAAAACGATTAATTCAGTAAATTATTTGTGATATAACATCACCCCGATGGAAAATCTCCCATCAAGAATAATATAAGAACTGAATCTAAAAAATTATGGTGCATATTATGAAACTTTTTGCAATCCGTACAATTTTGGTAGAGTTTATCTAGTCGGCTAGCCCTGATGAGAATGATAAACTTTTTTAAAGTTTAAAATTTTCTCATTGGTTCGAAACTAGATCGCTCTAAAATTGTATGGATTGCAAAAAGTTTCATAATTTGCACCATAATTTTTTAGATTCAGTTCTTATATTATTCTTCCTTCCTATTCCTAAATTCGCTCAGAAACCTCATCACGTTGTTTTTGAATTTCGATTGGAGTTTTTATATTGATTTCTTTTGAATCGTATATCTGTAAATCTAACTTTTCACCAAAGATTGGTCCCGTAGAATATGTAAGAATTAATTCCTGTGGTGATACTTTCGTTGTGTCGTTTGGAGTACTATTTATGGAGTGCTGGATTCTTCGTAGACAACCTTCCCAATTACTATCTCCTTCCCTTTCACACATTGTCTTCAATGCACTGAAAATAGTTCGATTAAGACGCTCGACCTGGCCGTTGGCACGCGGAGTTGCCGTAGCATTCAGAATCTGTTGTATGTTATTATCTTTACAATATTTGTTAAACGCGTTAGAGGTGAAAGACGAACCTCTATCATCTATAATTCTTGTCGGTGTTCCAAAATATAGTGATATTTCATTTAAAAATGGTGTAGACGTAGTCTTTACAGCTTTAAAGAATGTATACTTCGTATAGGCGTCAACTACGACCCAAATATATCTATTTTTCCGACTGCTTTTGACAAATGGGCCAATGTGGTCAAGATGGATCGTATGTAACGGAGTTGCAATTTTTTCTATCGGATGCAGTTCGATGCCCTTAGCTCCTATCTTGATTTATGATAGAGACATTCCTGTATTTCTTTATAGTTTGCCGCATTCTCAGAAACCAAGTCATTTCATGTGGACAGATTAGTTTTATACGCATCTCAAATTTCAAGTTCATAGCATTTATAGTTTACGAGATAATCGATATAATGTGAAAAACTCGTTTTACTCTCACCAACAGTGTTCCGTATAAAAGTCGGAACCCTAAAAACCAAAGACTTTCATTTATAAAGGCAGCTTTCATTTGATGTAAAATTATATACAAAATTGCAATTTTACTTAAATTCAGTGCCTAATTAATGGTCCTCACTCGACTGTACCTTAAAAACGTTTTTATCCATGACTACTAAAGAATATATACTTTCCATGCGTATATCTTTCATTGTAATTGTATTCATTCCTTTTTTATATATCAAATTCTTTTTTATTTATTTCATTACGCTTTATTTATTCCAAATTCCCCTAACAAATTAAAAACTTGATTTGTTGGTATAGTAATATAAACGAGATAAAACACTAACAATACATATAAAATAAACAAACATGTTTTATTTTGTTTTTATTTTCATAGAAATATTTCAATATGGCAATATAAACTTTTACAGGAAAACTTGAATGAAATTATTTGAAATATTTGTAGTCGTGGATAAAATAGTATCTTGTATTCGCTTAGGGTGAAGGCAATTCTTCACTTGGATGATTCCCTCCACTCGCTACGCTCGTTCCGGGAAACTTCATCCTCGCGAAGAATTGCCTTCATTCTAGCTTATACAAGAATTTACTATTCTATTCTGCCTCAGTCTCATAGAATTAAAATTATTCAACACATCGTTGCAGTTTTCTTGAAAATTACCAAACTTATGTCGTTTTCTTTTTACCAAAAAAATTGCACTAAACACGCCCATTTTCGATATAGATCGATTTTTTTTGACATTACGTATTCTATTTGACCAAAAAAAGCACTCTTTTTGCTCTGAAAATAAATCTAGATTTTTTCGTAGAGTAGGTTGTAAATACAATAGAGTTGCACAAATACATTTACACATCTCTCAAAATTTGTAAACAAACAAAACGCCATTTAGTTATTATTATTTTTTTTTCAGTGAAACAGTTATTGTTTAAATAAATCTTATGTTTAAATCGTGTTTTAAAATAAAAACTAATACAAATTATTATGGCAAAAAGAAAACGACATTACTGTATTTGTGATTGTTTTACAAACTTATCTGTTTATCAAGTGCGGCGGAACATGGACTGACTGTAAGGGCATATATTGCCCCAAAACATATTTAAATTGTTTTAAATTAATTAAGTATAATGAAATTTAACACCTCCAAATTTATTATCTTGTTTGTGTTCTTAAAACAAAAAAACGTGTATTAAAGTGCGGTGATAATATTATCTTAAAAAAAAAAATATATTTGATAAGATTCAATTTAAAAAAAATTAAGTTTACATTCGAGAACAAAACCAGTTTTACTTAGTACTTCATTGAGTTGCGTACACGTTATTATTCTAATTAATTTAAAATACGAAATTTAATTTAAAGTGAAAGTGAAATTTAAAAAGATTTTATAGATATAAATAAAATGGTCAATCCTGTTGTAAATATTCCGGCAACTGTAAATCCTGATTTAGTAAAGGAACGGAAACAGTGTACATTCGATCCTGAAGAATTTGCTAAATGGTGGGTGGGAGGAGAAAAGAAATTGCAGGAACGTCGGAAACGAGGTAAGAGTTTGTTAATCTTTGAATTTGGTGTGGCCAATATTGAAATATAAAAACAAACTACTGAAGTTCTTTTTGTGTTTAGGATAAGCATCAAAAGTTATTAATTTCACATTTAGAATGATGTAGATTGAAATTAAATGAAATTGATTTAATTGATTTGGCAGAAATATATACAAAAATTTTTGTTATTACAAATTTTATCTAACTCGTTTACATAAAATTGATTGATAGTAAACAATTATGTATAACTGTTTAATATTATGATAATCAATAGTGTCTTTTGTTAGATAGCAAACTTTTGACCACCCTAAGAAATATTTGGCAGGATGTAGATAGCCTTACATGACAGGGCAAATTAGTTGGGTTTAAATAATTTCGTGTTTGCTTTTATTTGGTTCTGACAATACGGATGTCAACAAATGAGTTTTATTATCATTAAGTTTAGGTAAAGTTAATTTAAAATTGTTGACTACAGCCAATTTAAAAATCTTAAAAAACGAGCAGTTAGTTTCACATTTAGATAAATGCCTATGAAACTATATATTTGCATTAATTATGTCTATTAAATATCAAAAGCTGGGATTGTCCTTAGAAGTTCTCGCATAGCTACGCCAATGACAAAGGAAATAGGTACTGGTCAGTTTTATGTTTATACCAAAATCTAGGCAAATTTATAACGACACCAAAACCTTTTTTTACCTATTTTATCTATTTTTAGATTGAGCAAAAGTTTGTGAGCCTACTTTACACCTGTTTATTTTAAATATTCGATTTTCATGAAACTTGGTTTATAAGATTTACGTTTTTGGTTTTCTTCCTGAAATTGATTTTTATTTTTTGGTAGTATGTACTAAGAACTATGGACTCGTTGTGTAAACGATTGAGTAACCTCTATAAATCAAATAATAAAACTTAAAAATTTAACAATTCTAAGCCCTTACCATTTGGACATAATGATGGTAGACCAGGGTAGAAGCCTTTAAAAATAATAAAAAGTAAAAAAAAATAATAGTAGGATGAAACCCATTAGAAAAGGAGGAGAATATTATAAAAATGAAAGGAAAAATAATTTACGGGCGATCTGAGGTCGGGAAGGGGAAGGGGTGAGTTTTTAAGGGTAAAAAACGGTTTATCTCGATTTCCGGCAAAACTAAAAGTCCTATGGAAAAAATTTATATGGCAAAGTTGTAGGTAATAAAAAGATCTAAAACTTTTGTTTCGACACTTTTTTCACATAACCTCAAAATTTATGTGAAAATTCAAAAAACCAAGTATTTGGTTTTTTATTTTTATCTTTTACAAAAAAATTTTTTTTTTCACGAAATTTGGTGAAAACTTACCTTTTTATGTCCCAAATACGCTGTAATTTATTTGATTGAAAATTTTTATTTGTTCACCTTATTTTGAATTAATATCGAAAAAGCACCCTAATTTTCAATCGAAAATTCACCCGTCAAAATTTCAGCTTTTTTCAAAAAGTTGGTATGCTTTCTGTTCGTTGAAATCTCTACTTTCCGATGGTGAAAAAAAAAATATATTACTATAGTAAATCTTCTCAGAAAATGCAAAAAATGAATTGAATTTTCGATTCAAAAAACCATAGTTTTTGGTTTTTCATTTTTATCTTTTACAAAACAATTTTTTTTTTTTCACAAAATTTGGTCAAAACTTACCTTTTTATGTACCAAATACGCTGTAATTTATTTGATTTGAAATATTTATTTTTTCACCTTATTTTGAATTAATATCGAAAAAGCACCCTAATTTTCAATCAAAAATTCAATTCATTTTTTGCATTTTCTGAGAAGATTTACTATAGTAATATATTTTTTTTTTCACCATCGGAAAGTAGAGATTTCAACGAACAGAAAGCATACCAACTTTTTGAAAAAAGCTGATATTTTGACGGGTGAATTTTCGATTGAAAATTAGGGTGCTTTTTCGATATTAATTCAAAATAAGGTGAACAAATAAAAATTTCCAATCAAATAAATTACAGCGTATTTGGGACATAAAAAGGTAAGTTTTCACCAAATTCCGTGAAAAAAAAAATTTTTTTGTAAAAGATAAAAATAAAAAACCAAAAACTTGGTTTTTTGAATTTTCACATAAATTTTGAGGTTATGTGAAAAAAGTGTCGAAACAAAAGTTTTAGATCTTTTTATTACCTACAACTTTGCCATATAAATTTTTTCCATAGGACTTTTAGTTTTGTCGGAAATCGAGATAAACCGTTTTTTACCCTTAAAAACTCACCCCTTCCCCTTCCCGACCTCAGATCGCCCGTAAATTATTTTTCCTTTCATTTTTATAATATTCTCCTCCTTTTCTAATGGGTTTCATCCTACTGTTATTTTTTTTGTTTTCAAAAATTATCGACCCTGGTCTATGGAGAATCGAATCAAGACGCTGATAATGTGAACACGACCATTTTCGATTTCTTTGAAACTTAGATAATCGTTAGTATATCTATATATATAAAATTGAAAGTATGTATGTTTGTCGTTTATGCATTAATAAACCATTCATCCGATCATCATGAAACTTTGGGAAGGTGTTGTGTACACTTGCGCATAGGTAACAGGCAATTTTTTTTTAATGGAACCCCAGGGAGGGCCATTATAATTATCTTAAGGGGTTCTGCCTAAATGTTGATAATAATTTAATTTGATTTTTCTTTAAATATCGTTTTATACGGTTAGATTCCTTTGATCAATTTTTAGGGTTCCGTACTTTGAAAAAGTAAAAACGGTACCCTATTGGTGAGACTTCGGTGTCCGTCCGAATTTCTACATAATCGATTTTCTCAAAAATTATAAGTGCTATCAACTTGAAATTTTTTACAGTTATACAATGTATTTGTCCACGCCTACTGACAACAAGAAAGTTATGAATATTTGTTTTTATCAATATTTTATGGACATTGATAAGGAGATAGTGAAACAAAAGTTTGTTTCAAGGAATCGAGTTTGGTTTAAAAAAATCAAAAAAAATTCAAATATTTCAAAAATTCCTTTCAATGAATTATCGACTGCTTAGTTTTTAAGTTATTTCCAAAAACGTGTGTTTATTTTTTTGTCCCCCACCTTAACCTCGAACATTACAAAAGAAAAAAATTGAAATAATTCAAGGTTGTAGGAATTTTGCATACAAAAATCCGTTTTTTTGTTTTGGTTGTTATAATTTCAAATGTTTATTGCAGGGGGTTGAGAGTGAAAATTACGAAAACAAAATATTTTTGGTCATGTCAAGTGGGGTATCATTTGAAAGGTTATTTTTTTTTCTAGTCTAAAACAAAGTCTAAAACGAAAAAGTGAAATTTTAGTTTTGTCCCCCCCACTTATCTTCGAACATTACAAAAGAAAAAATTTTAAAAAATTCACGGTTGTAGGAACTTGGCAAAAAAAAAATTAAAAATTTTTTTTGGTCGTTATAATTTCAATTGTTCTTTGGAGGGGGTTGTGAGTAGAAATTTTGAAAAAAAATATTTTGGACCTGGACAAGTGGGGTGTCATATGAAAGGTGATTTTTTTTGTAGTTCAAAATATTTTTTTTGTAATTTTCGAGAACACGGTTTTGGACTTATTTATAAAAATGTGAAAATTTGATTCTGTCCCACCCTTTATCATCGAACATTACAAAAGCGAAAAATTGAAAAAATTCACACTCATAGGTAATTTTGTAAAGATTGAACGAAAACTATAGTGGTTATCTTATTATTTCAAATGTTCCTTAGAAGGGGGTTGAGAGAAGAAATTTCGAAAAAAAGTTAATTGTGACCTTGACAAGTGGGGTGTTATATGAAAGGTTATTTTGTTTCTAGTCTAAAACCGTTTTCCGAAGTTTTCAAAGTCACCATTTTCGATTTAAAATCGTGTTTTTGTGAAGAATTTCACGTAGAATTTTGAATTCTTTGATCAATTTTTTGAGGATCAATTTTGTTACTTTGCAGCAAATGTATAATTTAGTAACTAATTCAGAAAATATTTTATAATATTAGGGTTCTAAAATAATATTGAATAGATTATGGTTAGTCAGATGAACTCGGCATAAAAAACATTATTCGGGCTGACCATCGCAATCTAGTAATCTTCATGGTCCAAGAATTGTAACCGTTTGTTATCGGTATACGCATTCCATTAATTCTCAATGATTTCGAGAAAAACTGTATATATGTTTGACTAATAAACGAATTAAATTCAAAAATGTTGCCACCATTATGTCACAGTTATGGGTAAAATTCAACCCAACGTATAACTACATTAGCAAATACTGTTTTTTTATATTATTATATACACGGAACCCTCGGCGAGCGAGTTATATTCGCACTTGACCCGACTTTTTTTGTTGAACATAATTTAATGAAATTGAAAAACGAAAGTATAATCTGAAACAATTAAATTTGTATATCAAAACTATATGTATTTGAATTAAACACATAATGATGTTACAAATTTTATCATCTATATAATGTGTTATTGTTATTGGTAATAAACTAAATATGTTATTGGTTTGCAATTGTATATGTAATGCATGTTTCTTCAACTAAGAAAGATAGTTGATAACATCGATTAAAAGCTCAAAATTACGAAATGGAATTCGCACAAATACTATACAAAGAAGCATAGCTTATGTATAATCAAACATGGATAGCAAGTATGATCAACAAACTAATTAAAAATGTGGCCCTTAGCCGTCAACACGTTTGCAATTGTGAGTTTTCTGCATTCCAGTTAAAAATTTTTTTTTCAGGTGTTTATCCCTACTGTAGCCTACAATTACCGATCGATTTTCATGAAACGTTGGTAAAAGCTTTTAAATAACATGAAAAAGATTTTATCAGCCTGTTTTTCTGTCCTCACACCTGTTTTTTTGAAAGCTCTATAACATCTGTACCTGATAAGCGAATGGGATGAAACTTGGTACATGAGTATGTAGTACGGTTCACAATAGTTCTGCATCCCAACTTCCAGTTTTTCACTTCCGGTAAAAAATTTTTTTGTACTTTTTTGAAGTTTTTTCAGTGTCTTTATGCACACTACAGCCTACAATAATGAAGTGATTACGATGAAACTTATGAAAAGGCTTCCAATTAGTGTGAGAAGATAATTATCATCTTTTCGGACACATTAACCAAAGTGGTGGAGGTCTACCATACAACTGACTTTTCACACTTTGTTATTGGGAGCATACAGACTTCATTCATTAATTTATTTTTAATGACACTTTGAAAAAAGATGAAAACTTAAGTAACAGAGAACTGATTAGTTTCTGGATAATATTGGAATAAGTGGTGGGGGTCCTCCCGAACCAGTTTACTGTGTCACACTTTTTCAATGTTTGTTGGGAGCACACAGCATTTGTTCGTGAACGAATTTTGATGACACTTTGGAAAACGATGCAAACATGTATGGCAAGGAACTGATTAGTTTTTGAGCGATAGTGAACAAAGTGGTGGTGGTGTCCCATACACCTGTTTTTTTAAAGCTCAATAACATCTGTACCTGATAATCAAATTGGATGAAACTTGGTACATAAGCATTTAGTATGGTTTACAACAGTTCTGCATCCCAACTTCCGGTTTTTTACTTCCGGTAAAAAAAAATTTTTTTAATTGTTGGCAGTTTTTTCAGTATCTTTATGCACACTACAGCCTACAATAATGAAGTGAATATGATAAAAATTATGGAAAAGGTTCCAATTAGTGTAAGAAAATAGTTATCATCTTTTGAAACACATTCATCAAAGTAGCGGGGGGTCTACCATACAACTGCTGTCTTTTCACACTTTGTTTTTAAAGTTTATTGGGAGCATACAGATTTCATTCATTAATCAATTTTAATGGCACTTTGAAAAAAGATGAAGATTTTAATGACAAAGAACTGATTAGTTTTTGGACAATATTGGGATAAGTGGTGGGGTCCTCCCTAGCACCTGTTTATTGTTTCAATGTTTGTTGGATGCATACAACATTCGTTCGTTAAGTAATTTTGATTACACTTTGCAAAAAGATGCAAATATGTATGACAAGGAACTGATTAGTTTTTTTAGCGATAGTGAACAAAGTGGTAGGGGGGTCTCCAAGCACGTGTTATTTTGGAAGCACAATAACCTCTGTACCTGATAATCGAATTAGATGAAATTTGGTACATACACATTTAGTACGGTTTACAACAGTTCTGCTGGTTCTGCTTCCTAACTTCCGGTTTGTCACTTCCGATAAAAATTTTTTTTTTACTTTTCCTCGTACAACAGAATTTATGTTTGTTGGGATAATACTGCTTGCTTTAATATTTTTATTATTAGAACTACGAAGTTTATAATATTGGTTAGTTTTTAATGAAAGTATTTGATGGATATTAGCTCATTATATATCCAGAACACTGTTGCCAGAGCTGTGGTGAAATCAGCCTATGCATCAGTGTCGCAATATTTTTTAAAATAAAATGTGTTGGGTAGTAGGAATTACAATGTGTGTCACAACAACACATAAGAACATGCTTTCTAAGGTGTTGATAGACGTAATTTTTTTATTTTTTAAAAGAATGAACTTTTTGCTTGCTCGAATAAATGAGCTTCCATATAATTATTATATATGTTGGTTTGAGGTAAACAATGCGTTATATGATCTTGGTATATGCTTCTAGCTCTAGGATAATTAGGAACCTAATTTTAGCTTTGTTCCTGCAAATTTGAAAAAAAAAAGAATATTGTTCTCTTTTCCTCCATCCTACCATGAAATATTGCCCTATATCGTACATTATTATGTGAAAGGATTTATTATTAAGTTTTCCATTCTTTAAGAAGAATATAAAAAAAAAGAAATTTGCGTCCATCAACGTCTTAAAAAGCATTATGTTGTAGAGCCTCTGTCTTAAAAATGTTTATATGTGTTGTTGTGACACATATTGTAATTTCAAATATGTCACATATTTTGAAATTGCACAAACTTTTTTGAACTTCCGTGAAAACAAAGATGTACAATGTCATTGAAGCTACAGTTTTGAGTGGAAAATTCGAAGAGGAAGATGTAGTGTTGCCACGACAGACAGGCCACATATTTCAATGATCCCAACAGATTCAAACGTTTAGTTTCCAGTGCAACTCGCTTTTGCAATTACCATCAACAAAGCACACGGACAGTTACTGCAAGTATGTGGACTAGATTTGGAGAATTCATTCTTCTCACATGGACAAGGACAACTATATGTGGCTGGCGCGTTAGGAAAACCTTCTGATTTATTCGTGTACGCACCAGACGGAAAAACAAAAATAGAGTGTACCCACAAGTACTCGAATAAATAAATAGAATTAAAACGACATTTTGAAATTCGTTCCATATTAAAATAAATAAGTTGCAATAAAAATGACCCAATGTTTATTGAATATTATCTTTACGAGTTTTCTCGAGTTTTCTTTCTTAAGAAATAGCGGCAATATGCGACCAATGTTAAATAAACAAAACTTTTACGCTATTCGGTGTAAAAAGTAAAATTTTGAGAGATTTTGTGAGTGATTAAGATTGTAATTCACTTGAATTTTGCAATTTGACAGCATTTTTCATTTTCATTTCTCAGAAAAACTTCTTTAGAAAAGTTTTTGTGTGTTTCGTTGCGGGTACAAATACATTGCATGAGCACTGTGAACATTTGTGAATCTATTTTTGTTCTGTATAGTGTTATATATAGAGATGAGTGTTGACACACCTCTACTAATTCAACAAGTCATTTAAATTTTTTTATAGCTTACTCGAAAACTTATTTGATCGCCAATTTTTCATATATCCGAGCTGATGAGCTAAACTACTGATTATTTTTCATTCATATTTTTAAAAACAGATATTAAAAACTACGCTATCATTTCTCATTACTACTTTTTGAAATCATTGCTACTACGTCAGCAACATGTCTGTGCACAAACTTTATTTATAAGCGTAGCAAAGCACGCCGGGTCCTGCTAGTAATAAAATAAATAGTACGTGTTTTTTTTACTTTTTAACTAGTTTAGCCACAGGATGGCTCGAAATTTGATACAAAGAATTGCAACGCTGATGCATAGGCTAACTTCAACACAGCTCTGGAAAAAAATTGTTCCGGATATATAGTGAGCTAATTCCATAAAAAAACTTTAATTAATGGCTAACCAATGTTATAGATTTCGCGTAGTTCTAATTATATAAAATATGGAGGGCCTGAAATTTCAAGCTCTGAGATATCAAGACTTCGGTCTGGGTTAAGGATTTTGATATAGTTTTCGGCAAAAAACTTTTATGAGGACATGGTTTTTAGTTTTGGGCAGCGATGTTGTAATTATCTGTATAGTTGGACTTTTATTAATAAAAAATAGGTGGTAAAATGTATAGGCCGGTATATAATCCTCACACAAATCTCGATTCAGGAAATCTCTCACTTTTCAAAAAAAATAGTCTACTCTAACATTCTTTCGAATGTATAGAATTCCAAAAGAAAATACTCATAGTTAACTATACAGAAATTTACAATAAAAAAAAATTACTTACAACTAAGATTTTTCTTCAGTGTATCTACTTCCCGCAAATCTTTAACAATTCCACTCCTGCTACTTTTCAATCAAATCTTATCAATTTCAATTTTGCTACTTTCTAACCAAATCTTATCAATTTCACTTCTGCTACTTTCCAACCAAATCTTATCAATTTCACTTCTGCGACTTTTCAACCAAATCTTATCAACTTCACTTCTGCGAACCAAAAATGAAAGCTAGCACTCCGTTATATTCGGTGACATAGGAAAAGAAAGAACACAACTGTTTATACAATACACAGATTCTTTTATTACTTCTATTTCAATTTCAATCTACTCGAAAATTCGAATTATAGAACGTTTGGTTCTCACAAAAACTTAATGGTAACATGAATGAAACGTGATTTAATTTATTAATATAAAAATTATAATTCTTTTCGATTTTCCAGTTTTAATTTTTTTTTTAACTACTATTCAATGCGACTTTTTTCTTGAGAATCATTTTTTGTTATCTTACAATTTTTTTATTTATTTTCAATTTTTTTGCACTGTTCACATTTTTTGAGTGGGAACGTGGTAAGCCCATTACAATTCTTTCTTTTATTTTTCTAATTTTATATTCTCATTTTTCCTTTAACAATTTAAGAAAAAAAATGTGTTTTTAGAATATTTTAATTATTAACTTCAACTAATTAAAGAAAAAATTTAGGTTTATTGCGACTTGTGCTTCAAAAATCGAATGAATGTTTTAATTTAATAATTAAACTTGGAATTCAAAAAATGTCGCCATTCTGGCATTTATAATGAATCATTTTTTTGTGTGTGTGTCAGAAACAAAGCTTACCAACATTAATTTTTTTTTTCGTCTTCTTTTCGTTCAGTTTTCTTATTGTGGGTGCGTTTAATTGATTTTTTTTGTATTATTGAGAACCGTTGCTGAATAAGTTTTATCGTTAATTTGAATTTAAATTTTTATTGAGAGAAATGTTTGAAATGTTTTGAATAGATTATTGAAATGTTTGAAATGTGTTTTATTATTTAATTTGAAGATAATGAGACGTTACAATGTATATCAAACATATGTATTACATTTAGTATTAGATATGTATTACAAAACTAACACGAAACATCAATACGTTGTCGGAAAATTATGACAGATCATAAATTAACATAATTTAGTGAAAAGATTATACAATCAGCAAACTACTCAAAAACCTCTCCATTTAGCGTTTCGAGACAATATTTCAAAATCACAAATTCATATTTCTTTCAAAATTCCAAAAATATTGTAAAAATTAAATAAAATCAAAAATTCAAACTTTTTTCAAACAAAATTCTAAAAATATTTCAAAAATTATTACAAAATCAAAGATTAAAACTTTTTCAAAAATTCTAAAAATATTGCATAAATTATAACAAAATCAAAAATTGCAACTTTTCCAAAATTATAAAACAAAATGACAATTTTCCGCTAGTATTATTACAGAACTCTTCCTGTAAATTTCGTGCTCGAGTGAAATGAGTGTCATTTTGTCATCGTTATACAATATACTAATTTAAATTATAAATTTTTCATTTTATTCCAATATCAATTTCATTTTAGGTATTTTGTCTGCTTTTGATTGGTCCGCAGAATCCTTGACGCGCGGTTGTTTTAATTTTTGTTGGAGTAGAGTAATTCCTATCATCATTATCTTTGGCTGTGTCTTATGGTATGAATTCATGCCACGGGTTGACATGTACATAATTACACGAATAAAAAATGAGCATAATTTCATTTAATATTATGAAATATTCACATTGCTCAAAAATCAAAATCCAAATTATATTTGGCACTAATAGTCGCGTCAACGAAGCATTTTGGTCATAAGTCCTCAAGAACAGCTCCGATTTTGATAAATTTTTTTCTAAATTTTGTTTTTTTATATTATTTAAAATCAGAAACCTTTTGGAGCGGGTACTGAATTATTTATATTGTTTAAAAAATTTCTATGATATTTATGCAGAAAAAATGTTTTTTTACACTATCTGTTAAAAAGTTGGAAAAAAGAAATATTTGGGGCGATCCACGTCAAACGGGCCACCGCTGCGACCCAAATTTGGAGAGGTTTAAAAAAATGTGAGATGGCTCAGATTTTTTGTATTGATGTCCTCTTTCCAATGACACGTGGCGTTTTAGAATTTTTTAAAATGGCGCCTTCAAAATGAAGGGTTAATTCTAGGGATTGCAATCCCGGGATCCCGACCCATTTTTACGATCTCGCAATCCCGGGATTAAGGAAAGAAAATCCCGGGATTAATGGATTGCCATATTTGGCGGGATAATCAATGAAAACATGGAATCCTGTTATCCTATTTTGTTGATTTGTTTTTTTTATTTTTCGTCATATGCAATACCACTGGAAATAGCAATGAGAAAATACTTGTTAAGGTTTATATCTTAGAGGTGCTAACGAATATACTCTATTCAGTCAACGGTAGCACCTTCAATCTTGTTAGACTCTATCATGAAATATTTGCTAATGCACTTGTAGATCTTCAGGTTGTACTGAGCTAGAAAATCAAAGCAACCCATTTGTTCGCGATTTGACAAATATCTCAATAAGTAGCATAAAGGCAAAGAAACCCGAAACATTTTGAGTATTTAAGTATTTGCAGAATGGAAACTCTGCTTTTGTTGATGATACATAGAGTAAATTTACTGTTCCAAGTCGAAGCTCTATAAAAATTTTTATTGAAGATTATTTAGCGTTACATCAACAGCAGCACACGTGGGATGTGAAACAGGTGATCCAACTACTCACACTGCAACATCATCGAGCACAGATTACAACGAAATTGTAACTAAGGATAAGGTTTCAGTTGATTTTGTAGAGAAAAGCATTTTGGAACTGTAACGCAGTTTAATTCACGCTTTATAACTATAAAAAAACTTTTTTGGTCAGAATGTAACAACATAAAATATTAAACTGGTCAACGCAATTGGTAGAGAAATGAAAATAAGTAAGCAAAGTCGTCATAGAGGACTCCTTTTGCGGTTAATGTATAATCGACCATTATCCATGTATACTTGACGATGTATAATTGACCATTCAAGCTGTCATAGAGGACCCCATTGCAACGAATGAATAATCATTTATTGACCAAGAAGTGTGGAATTTTTCAACCGGAACGAAATTTTTCAACCTTCGGAAATATTATAAATTAACAAACAGGTTTGACGATAAATCAGTTTGACCAATTAAGTTTTCTAAAATCTATTTCTTAAGTCATTCGAAAGTGTGTGGTGCTGCTTTTTCTTTATGTAATATTATTAAAGTTTTATTTTGGTTCTTCAATTTTTATTTTTTTAAGAAGTTGAATTAGTAAGTTAATGTTTTATATGTTTATTCTTTTCGAGACTAAAATATGAAAAATGTGTTTTTTATTTGAAAATTGTGTTTTACGTCGGTCTGAAAGACCTAAGTATTACATTCATAAGCTAATAGTGAAATTCATACCCCCACTTTTTTTGGCATTTCTCGACGTTTTAGGACCTACTGATTTTAAAAAAGGAAAAAAATGTATGTCCGGTCGTCACAACCTACGAAATCTAGAAAACCACTGGACGGATTTCAAAATTTTTTTTTTCTAAAAATAGGTTTACTCAATAGAAAGAGCCGAAAGGACGATGCGTTCGATTACTGTACCGTAAGTGTGTCAAAAAAATCGTCAAGTTTGTCAAAACAAGAAAATTTGCATACGTTTTGCTTAAAAAATGTTTTGCTTAGAGCGTTCATTTTTAGTGATTACGAATAGAAACATTGAATTTGAAGAAATTTTGATGGTCGGGATTGGTATGTGAGACCAGAAACTAGATTATTGCATTATAAGTTTGTCAAAAAAATGTTGTCAAGTGTGTCAAAAGAATGATTTTTATTTATTTTTTTACCCAATTTTTTGGAAAAATAAAATTAATTATTTGTACGACATGAAATTTTATTATTATTATTGAGAATTATAAGTTAGTCAAAAAAATAATGTCAAGTGTGTCAATAGAATGATTTTCATTTATTTTTTTAGATAATTTTTGGGAAAAAAAAAATTAGCTGTTTGTTTACGTAAATATAATTGAACATGGAAATTTTTAAATTTGTTATAGTTTTTGAAATATTTTTCGAATTTTGAAAAAGTTTCAATTTTTGATATCGTTATAATTTTTGCAATATTTTTGGAATTTCGAAAAAGATTGAATTTTTAATTTTCAAGAATTTTTGCAATATTATTAGAATTTAGAAAAAGTTTCAATTTTTGAATTCATTCTAATTTTGGGAATATTTTTAGAATTTTGAAAAAAAAAATAGAATTTTTGAATTTTATATATATTTTAATCATACTTTTTCTATGCCATTTAATAAACATAATACAAACACAGTTTGTTCAAGGTACGATAAATAAAAAATAAAATTAAATTTGAGCAAGTTTACTCTTCAATAGAATGCACCTATTAATGCTAGTAATGAATTCGAATCAGTGGTACTGATGAGAGTGGGTTCAAACCCAGCATGAAACCAAAGAAGAAAAATTGTTCATGAATGAAATCTAAAAAGCTGAAATTTTTGGGGCAGTTTTTGTAGGTCCAATTCTTAAAACATGAGCTAATGGGACCGAATTTTTTTGAAGCGAAAACTTCTTTCGACGCGTTATGCGATTTTGTAAAGTTAAAAATTTGTATATTCGAGTCATCGTCACGTTAAATAAATATTAAAAGAGAGTGAGATAAATTAAATCATTTGTTATTTTCTTATTCACATTTTCTTGATTTATAATTTGTTTTTCTCAATTTATTTATTTTGATTTTTTTCGTTTTATCAGTGTGGTAATGTAAGTAAAGATTTTGTTGCATTTAGACGTTAAAACACAACTATTTCACAGTTTTAAGTTTTCACTTCTGTCGGCAGTCCTCAAGACTGCCTTCGTTTTTTGTTAATATTTGGCGTTCCAAAAAGTTGGCAAACCTCGGTGATTTTTATCAGTTATTAGCAGTGAACTTACGTAGAACTCGATCGTCCACTGAATTATTATTTTTCTGGGTATACAAAGACTTATTCCGACGTTTTTGCCTAACATTATTGTAGAACCAACATAAAAAACTATAAAGTACAACAAAATCTCTCAAAAATCAGATGATGACTCTTCGTACGGCTCAAAATATGAATCTTTAGTTTTGGTCTGCTTGTGATAAAGAAAAGGGGGCAGCAACAATCAATTCTTTTGAACTCATACTTATACTTATACTTTACTTATGCATGTCTATATACACATGTGTACATGTGGTGGTGATATCATTTGCATTCCATTTATATTGATATCTATACGTATATTTATGTCTATGTCTATATGTTTGAAAGGTTTTATTTTTTTTATGATTTACTCGAACACGCTTGCAATTTATAGAATATATAAAAAGCATTGTAGATTTTGATTTATATTTTATTCAATTAATTTATAGATTAAACTTTATTTGATCAAACTATTACATTACAATTATATTTTCATAAAGGTATGCGGAAAGACATGTTGTCTTTGCATACTAACTATTTTAGTGTATAGATGTATGCACATATTCAAATAAATAAAAAAAAAAAAAAATTGTTCGCCGAGAACAGGCTTTGCCAGGCTGTTACTTCAATCTTTTTCTCTAATACAACACTTTTCTGTCACAATGGAGCTTTGATGATCAAAGATCATCTATATATATATTTCAATAATGCTATAACCAGTGGTTTCAATCTTATAAAGAAGACGACGGAATAACTTACCAACTGCGTTTGAACGATAAAAGCTGCAAGACATTCTCCGGAGTTGTACCATTTATTTATTTTGTTTAAGGATCGATGACTCAAATGATTGTCTTATTTAAGGAATAGGTCTAAATAATCAGTAGAATTTAGAAATGATATTACTATTTCTTATCTCTTAACTTATCAAAATCTTAACTTTTTATTAAATATTTAAGAAATGTCGACAAACGTTTTGTTTATTGGACATGGTAAAAATATTAATATTTGCATAAATATATATATATATATATATATATATATATATATATAATTAATTTAAATCAAATCATAACTTACTGTGTTTGTGTAACGTTATCTGTGTACACTAACTTTGAGGTAACTTGCTTAATTGTTTTATATCTATAGATAAAATTATTAGAACTTTGTACCAAAAACATGTTGGAACTAACATTTTCTAACTCTATTTTGTGGATATTGGATATATGTCGATAGTAAACAAATAAAATCCTATCTTGTTTGCGCAACGTTTTGGTTCAAACCCGTACCCCCAATTGAAGTAATTGTCACATTGTCATATTTTTTTTTTCAATTTTCAGTTCAATTTTTCTTCGATGATCCAATTTACAAAAATGCCACACCAAACTCATTTTTATCCCATAAAGAAGTTTATGAAAAAAGTGTAAGACAAGCATCCAATGTTTTGAAAAAAGTACGACAGCTTCAAAGTTATGGAGATGCAGGAACAGAAGAAAGTTTTTTGTATATTTTGTGAACATGGTTTTTCAAATTTACTTAAATTAATTGCACTTTTGTAACCCTATTTAAGGTCATATGTGGAAGGAATTCTAGAAAGCGGATTAGTAGAAAATGGAAGCCCATTTGTTACACATTTTGTAATGTTCTGTCCAGCACTTGTTGATCATGGTACACCAGAACAACAAGCACATTGGGTGAGACGAGCTTGTTCTGGAGAAATTCTTGGAACCTATGTACAAACTGAATTAGCACATGGTACATATGTTAGAGGTCTTGAAACAACTGCAACTTATGATCCTAAAACTGAAGAATTTATCTTAAATAGTCCAACATTAACATCGTACAAATGGTGGCCAGGTGGTTTAGGACATACTGTTAATCACTGTGTTCTTTTAGCTCAGTTATATACTCAAGGAAAAAATTGTGGCGTTCAACCATTTATCGTTCAATTACGTGAGGATGGAACACATAAACCAATGAAAGGCATTCATATTGGTGAGATTGGAAATAAAATAGGAATGAATGGAGTAAACAATGGGTTTTTGGGATTCAAGAATGTGAGAATTCCTAGAAATCAAATGCTGATGAGAAACGCACAAGTTTCAAAAGTAAGATGGAAAATAAATTAACATAACTCTGTCGCATAACAATAAATTTTAAAATATATTTTTCAAGGATGGAACATTTGTCAAGTCAACGCCATCATATTTAACATATGGTACCATAACATATGTCCGTGTTTACATTGTTAAAGAAATGGCACATTATTTATCTAAGTCAGCCACAATTGCTATCAGATACTCGGCGGTTCGAAGACAAAGCCCGATACATGCAGAGTAAGATCTATTCAATTTTTATTTTATTTATGTAAATTAACAAGTTTTTACGTTTTAGCTTGCCAGAACCGCAAATATTAGACCATGTAACTCAGCAACATAAATTATTTCCAGTTCTTGCTAAGAGTATTCTTTTTAAATTGGCTGCAGATAATTTGATGGAAAAATATATTCAATTCACATCAGACTTAGAATCAGGAAATTTGGATCGGTTACCTGAATTACATGCATTATCGTGTTGCCTAAAAGCCGCTTCTACTAATGAGGGTACTCAAGGTGTTGAAATATGTCGTTTAGCTTGTGGAGGACATGGTTATTTGTCATCTTCAAGTTTTACAACTATGTATGGTATGGTCACCGCTGCTATTACATACGATGGAGAAAATACTATTTTATTCCTACAAACCGCAAGATTTTTGATGAAGGCATGGAAGAGTGCTATTAACGGAAATTCTTTAACCAATACAGTTGCCTATTTAAACCATCATCAGGGATATAATCAACTGACACAATGGAATCCATCAATTCTTGGTATTATCGATGGGTTGAAAACAGTAGCAGGACATAAAATTAAATTGGCGTATGAACATATTGAGAAACGGAAAGCAAGCGGACAACTCCATGAAGATGCAGTGAATAGTACATCAATAGAACTTGTTGCTGCTGCAGAAGCATATTGTCGAGTATTTATTGTAGAATCTGGATATGAGATGATGAATAAATCAAAATCTACGTTTTCACTTGCGTTAGGAGAGGTTTTAACACAAATATTTGAGCTATATGTGGTAGATTTATGTCTTAAATCAGTAGGCGATTTAATAAGAGTAAGTATTTTCTTTGGGGGTAAATTTATTTGGGGGCTTTAACTACTTTTCGGCATGAAATTGTTTACCTTTTCAATAAACGTATTTTTATTTTTATTCTAGTTTACTCAAATAACGGAATCTGATATTCAATCATTACAAAGTCGTTTAGAAGCTGTATTAGCGAAACTACGACCAAATGCAGTTGGTATTGTTGATGGATTTGATTTTGATGATCGAGTATTAAATTCAACACTCGGTGCATACGACGGTAATGTTTACGAACGTTTATTCATCGAAGCATTGAAGAGTCCATTGAATCAAGAGCCAGTTAATAAATCGTTTGATTTATATTTAAAACCAATGATGAATTCCAAATTATAAATAATAGAAAATCGACAAATGTTAATATGCTTTGGGGCTTGTGTACAGATTGTAGACGTTGTTTTATGTATATATATCCTTTATTCCTTTATATAGAATAATACTGGGTTTTAAGTTTTAGATTAAGAACATGTAATAGCATTTGTAAATATATTTTGCTACAATTTATTTATCATACTTTTCATTGAGGATTATCGTTTTATGTATCAGGTGAAAAAACATTCTGTACAATAGGCGTCTATCGTTATTTGATATTCTGTTGTCCTCAAGCAATCAAGATTTTTCCATATAAAACGAAAATTTCTACTAACCATACTGGCATTACTAGATCGCTAATTCGATTGAGCCCAAATTTTAGTATGTTTTGGTCTCTTCTTTCAATCCATGTGTCATTCGTAAATATTTTGTAATAACCACTGTGCATTCCTGATAATTGAATCATATCAGGAACATTTGAGGAGTTGCATGGGGTTAAATGACCAGTTGTAGTTTATGAGTTCGATTATGCCTCTCCTCAGCCCATCACAAATGTGACAAGAAAACGGATTCAAATGATCTAAGAAATAGGATTCTGACCACCCGAAAAGTCGGAGGAACCAAGGCCATTCATATCCATATCCACCACACATCAAATATAAATATTACATTTAACAGTTGAAATATATATCACTCACCCCATCATTTGTAATTGATTCAACCATCCATTTACAAGCCAATCATATGGAAAAAAAGTTAAATTAATACAATAAAACAACCAATCGTTGCATCAATTGTACCGGGGATTGTTGCACAAGAACAGTAATAAAATGTATTAAAAATCGTTGCGCCGAGCCGATTGTATGAACAAGGATGGATAGAAAAACATCCGAGAATAACATTATATCTTCATCCGAGATTTTCGTTATTGACTGAGCAGTTTGTGAAAATTTGATTACTTGATTTAATCCTTTAACACAGACTTACTTTTGTTTGATAAAGATTTTTTCGATTCTAAACTATGTATATCAGATTTGAATTCGATAGTTTGCGCCATCTTGAAATGATTTTTTTTGCTTCTAAAATTTCAAATGATTGCAAATTATCAAAACGTTTAAGGCGGTTAGATTTAACATTATGTATAAATCTAAAACGTAAGCTATAACTCTACTTAATCGTATAAAAGAACTAAACTTATGAATATCTATTAGATATTCTAATGAACAATGTGTCAATGTGACTGTTTTTTCCAATTTTAAATCGGGTAAGTTCTCAAATTTAATACCCTTAAATTTTGAAGGTCATTTCGATTCGTCCTCCTTCAAAAAAGGAGGACCATACCACCAACTTGTCATTGATTGTAATTGATTTGGCATTACACCACGCGATACTAAAACAGCAGGATTATATTTGCTTTCGACATGTCGCCATTACATTTTATGAGTAAGGTCTTGAATTTCTGAAACTCGGCTACATACATTTTAAGTTGATTTGGCCTAAGTTTTCTCCAAGAAAGACTAATACTAGAATCGGACCAAAGCACAGTCTTACTAAAGTTTAAATTCAATAATTTTTTAACTTTTTGAGTTAATCTAGCTAATAACAGAGCTGCGTTTAGCTCTAATTAACTTCCCGATATGGGAAGTTATTGTTTTTGGGTCGATTTTCGAAATCAGAATTTTTTTGATATCTTTACGTTTCATGACCTCCTAAAGCTGTTTAGACTATTTTTAGCTGGCAGTATGTATGTGTGTGTGTGTATGTATGTGTATATCGCTGTGTGGAGAATTTTTGCCCAACGCTTTCTCAACAACGGATGGGTCGATTTTAACAAAAATGGTCGCAATCGATGTATCTTGTCGTAACTTAGAGCCCAGTCCTTTTCTAGCGAAATTAAATCATATGTTTTTTAATGGTTTCCAAAAAACTGAAAATCATCTCTTGCAAATATCATAAGATTAATAAATAATGCTATCAAGGTCATGAAGCTTCCATATTGTTTGTCATCATGTCAGACATTTATAATGACATTCGTATAAACAATTGCTATCTTAGTTTTTGAGATTTTTAACAAAATGTGGAAAAACTACGTGTTATTTTCTTTATGCAAACGCATGATATCTGGTTGAAACTTTTGTATGTAAATGAGCTGCAACCGCATCCGGGTTTACTTGATTATCAAAAACCGAAGTTACTTTCTATATTTGATAAAAAGGGCAGAGGTTCGAGAGTAGATTGCCTGGTCAACAGTTTATTAACTTCCCGATATGAAAAGTTATTGTTTTTGGGTCGATTTTCAAAATCGAAATTTTTATAATATCTTTACGTTTCAAGACCTCCTGAAGCTGTTTAGGCTATTTTTAGCTGGCAGTATGTATGTGTGTGGGTAAGTGCGTGTGTATCATCGTATGTGGACAAATATTTGTCCAACGCTCTTGCAACAAAGGATGATCCAATTTCAACTTCAATGGTGACAATCGATATATATTGGCGTAACTTACAGCCCAGTCCTTTTCTAATGAAATCAGTTCATTTATTTTTTAGGGGTTTCCAAAAAACTGAATATCATCTCTTGCAAGTATTGCTAGAATAAATAAAGCTATCAAGATCATTTACCTCCCATTTTGTTTGTCATCATGTCAGCCATTTATAATGACATTTGTATAAACAATTGCCATCTTACTTTTTGAGTTTTTTTAAAAAAAAATTTGAAAAATAGGCGTTATTTTCATTACGCAAACGCAGGAGAACTTGATGAAACTTTTGAATAAAAATGAGCCGCAAACGCATCCGGTTTTATTTGAATATGGAAAATGTGCTATTTTGAATCAGCTATTTTCAAAATTTGGCAAAGGAGTCGGGGAGGATGTCTGTGGTTCGTTGAACAACTTTTTTTTAGACTTCTCAGTCTTGACATTTAATTTTGTTGAAACTTAGAGCATAAGGTTTTTGTAATGTTTATAGTAGTTTTGCAACTTGCTGCTTTTGTAATGTTCGAAGTTAAGGTGGGGGACAAAAAAATAAGCAAACTTTTTTGGAAATAACTTAAAAACTAAGCAGTCGATAATTCATTGAAATGTCTTTTTGAAATATTTGGATTTTTTTTGATTTTTTTAAACCAAACTCGATTCCTTAAAACAAACTTTTGTTTAACTATCTCCTTATCATTGTCCATAAAATATTGATAAAAAATAATATTCATAATTTTTTTGTTGTCAGGAGATATTGTATAACTGTAAAAAATTGTTGTCAGGAGATATTGTATAACTGTAAGAAATTTTGAGTTTTTGAGAAAATCGATTATGTAGAAATTCGGACGGACACCGAAGTCTCACCAATAGGGTACCGTCTTTACTTTTTCAAAGTACGGAACCCTAAAAATGGTGATATTGTTTGAGAAAAATCGAAAAAATTTTAGCAACGTTGACAAAGTAGACTTTAAGTAGACTCCACCGCTAGTTTTTTTTAAATATATGGTGCAATGAAAATCTTTTTTCCAGTGTAACCAAAATATGAAAAAATGATGATTAATTGCAAGTCTTAGAAAGAAAATTTCAATTTATTAAAGTTTTAAGAAAATATCTTTATGTTACCTATTTATCTTAACGGGAAGTTCTTGGCGTGGCCGCTATGGTCACACCCTACCCTACTAGTTTAGGTATCGTAATGTTCTTTAATGGTGCAACCCTTGACTTGCTGCACAATAGGTGTATTGTAACCTCGTTGGTTAGACTATTAATACTTTTCACATAGAGACAAGCACATAAGCGAAACTCGATGCATCGGCAAAATCGTGCAACTCCAATACATGTGAAGCGTCAGGTATTATGCATCTATCTAATTTAATGTCGCTTAGACACTCTAACTTGCTATAATAATCTACGTATTCTTTTCTAACTGTTTGGTATTAGTTCATCCCAACCAATTTTTAACAGCCATAATTTTTGAAACTATAATTTAGCTACTATGATTGTAGGCGCAAGAAGCCCCAATGGATCAAATATTTTTGATACATTTGCTAAAACAGATCGTTTGGTTATGGCACTATTTTCCAAAGAAAAAGTTTGAAGACTGAAACTAAATTTATCAGTGGTAGGCGACCCATGAAATTCCTAATGTTTTTATTGTTTGATTGACTTTATCAGATTTGGTTTCTATATCACAACTAGGTATATTTTCTAAAAGTTCTGGTTTATTCGTGCTCCAATTTCGTAAATTCATGCCTGCGTCTTTCAGCATTTTATCGAGCTGTTTAATTATTTCTTTACCATTCTCTATATCATTTGAACCACTTAAAACATCATCTACATAAAAGTCAGATAAGACTACCCTTTTTGCTAATGGATATTGATTTCCTAAGTTTATAGCTATTTGTTGCAATACCTTTGTCGCTAAGTATGGCGCTGACGATGTCCCAAACGTGACCCTTTGTAATTTATATTCTCTTAAAGATTCATTTTCATGCTCTCTCCAAAATATTTTTTGATAATTAGTGTATTTAGGATCTACCAAAACCATCCTATACGTTTTTTCTATATCTGCTGTGAAGACATATAGATATTTTCTGAAACGTAAAACAATATTGAATAATTCTTCCTGAATTACAGGACCGACCATAAGGCAATCATTTAACGAGATTTTATTTGGTGTTTTTGCTGAAGCGTCATATACTATTCGAAGTCTAGTAGTAGTGCTGGTTGGTTTAACAACTGTGTGATGTGGAAGAAAGTATTCATTTTTATCTAATTCTCCTATTTCACATAACTTCATATGGCCTAGCTTTTCATATTCACGCATATATTGAACATAAGCGTTTCTAAATGCTGGATTTTTATTTAATTTGATTTCTAATAGTTTAAATCCTTTAAGTGCCATTGACCTTGAGCTACCGATTTTGTGAATTTTGTGCATAAAATGTAATCTAACTACGTAGCGACCTTCTTTGTTTCGCCTATGTTTAACAAAAGTGTTCTTCGCAGGATTTTTCCTCTAAAGAGAATTTTGGTTTGTCATTTTCTATAAATTGTTCTTGATTAAAAAATTTTGTTAACTGTTCGTCTAATCCATTATCAAAAGTGTTGTCGTATTGAGATGATAAAAACAAATTAATAGCATTGAAACTATAACATTGCTATCAGGAAATCTGCTAATTTGTGAATCTTCGAGACGATTGGGTAAACTAACATCAAGTCTACCACTAACTATCCATCCTAATTTAGTTTTCTGTAAGATAGGTAGGTGTGGGGCTAGTTCAATTCGATCGTGCATTAAAATGGTAAAAAACAACTCTGCTTCAATTAATAAGTCTATTCTATCTGGCTTATTAAAAGTGTAATCAGTCAAATCAATATTTATTGGAATTGACCATCTAGAAATACGTACATAATTATTTGGCAAAAAATTCGTTATATTGGGTACTACCAAAAATTCTAATGAATGTTTAAATTTTTCTACTCTTGACTTAATGAAAGTTGACAATCTATTATTAATTTTCGTAACATTATTATTTAACCCAGAAACTGACATTTGAATATTACTTGTGCTACTTAATTTAAGCTTATAGGCTAAATTTTGAGAAATAAAATTATTTTGAGATGCTGAATCCAACAGAGCTCTACATAAATGAAATTTACCTTCATAGTCTGCTATTAAAATTAATGCTGTTGACATCAATACTCCTTTACTTGTACTGGATGTACTCTTTTCGGCATGGCGTGAAGTAGTAAGTGTAGTAGGTGAAGTAGTTTGATTTTGATCACACTCCTCATCTCTTTCTCTAATTTCTGTTGGCTGTTGAGAATCGCAATTTTGTTTTGCTGTATTGCATAAACAATGATTACTATTTTCAATACTTTGAACATTATCATTTGGTTGAACTGGTTTCAATATATTTTGTTGTTGATTTGAAGTATACCTTGAATCCCGTTTTAAATGTTGATTAGGAGGTCTATTGATTCTATTTGGGTTATAAGTATGATTACTGCCGCTGTTGTTTGTAAACGTTGAATTCATATGCAATAAAGAGTGATGTTTGCGATGACAAGTTCTGCATGCGTTGAATGACTGACAATCTACGACGCCATGATTTGGTCGTAAGCAATTCAGACATAATTTATGTTTCGGTATTTGTACGTGCCGCTCTTGTGGCGTATGGTTCAAAAAATGTTGACAATGATTGGTATTCATTGCATAGCAGACATCTATTTAAATTGGTTGTTTCTGTGACGAAAGATTTATTATTATATTTAACTTTATTCGAACTTGCTTTATTTTGAACAAACTGTTGATTTTTAGCATTTTCCACAGATTCTAAAATTCTGCAACGACTTAAAAGAAAATGGTGCAATTGATTCCAGGTTGGTAATGTATAAATATTAACTTCCGCTTCCCAAGCTCTCCTAGAATCTTTATCTAGTTGTTGTGTAATTATGAAGACTAACAGTATATCCCACGCTTTAACATTTTGCCCTTGTTTTTCTAAGGCATTTATATGCACTGCACAATCGTCCGTTTGTTTTCTTAAATCTACTGCTGATTCTTTAACCACACACTTTAATTTCAATAATTCACTAATGTGTTTTTCAATGATTACCCGTGGATTGTCATATTGAGCTATTAAAGCGATCCAAACTAGGAGAAAATCATCCCCAGATATTTCTACTTTTTCAATACAAACACGTGCATTGTGTTTTAAGCATCCGTCTAAATAATAATATTTTTGTATGTTTTGCATGTTACTATTATTGATGATTAACGATGTGAACGATTTCTTGAATTTTGTCCAATTTTCTAATGCTATACTAAATTCAGGTAGCTTTACTTCCGGTAGTCGTACCGACTCGCTCTTTTGTGCACTAGCTTGATCTCTTGAACTTTTTTCAATAGGCTTCAATTGATTAATGAACATTTGTAATTCACTTTTTACATTACAATATTTGTTTTGAAATATATTAAAATCCTGTGCATACTCTACCAGATTTGCTTCCGCATCTTCTGAATCATCCACCAAACTAATTATTTCTTTGTGAATTTCTTCAAATTCATTGTAGCATTTTTCACTTTTTTCCAATCTATTTGACGCTTGTAGATCTGCCCCTGTATTTGCAGAATCCAAAGTAGAAATATATTCCGCTATATTTGACAATTGTTGCGCGTTCACGATTCACTAATTTTTTAATTTTTTTGAAGTTAGACATGTTGAATAATATAAAGTGTCTAACTTTAACTATCGCGGTTTCGAAGGACCAAAATGTTTATATTTTTATATAAAGTATGTAAAACTAAACTAATTACAATAAAACACTATTATTTTCATCGAATTTTTCTATTAATTTATTTTGATTTATATTTGTTAACGAGTAACCACTATGTTTTGTTTTTGAAGTTAAAACGGAAGTGAAGTTTCAATTAAAAAATGTATTCATTAGTGGTACCATAATTAAATTTTAACAATTGTAAAAAGTGAAATAAAAATATAATAGATGGCGTACCATAGGCCAATATTTAATAATAGGAAATAACAAAAAATATGAGGAAAAAACAAATTTGTTTTAAAAATTGACAAGAACAAAACTAAAATGGGGTTTCCAATAATCCACCTAGTGGCATATTCCTTGATCATGTCACACACTGTCTTTCTCAATGATTAGATATAGGATAAATGAAGGTATTAGAATTAGGGATTAAATGAAGGCTCGTTTCTTTGAGCAAGCAATAGTGTACCATTAGCAAAGAATATTCCATACCTTAGACTGAGGGCGCTACCATGAACTGAATACAGCTCACCCGCTAGCACCCCTAAGATATCACCTTGAGTAGTGATATCTCACTGATATTGCCAGTGGTATGTGATATATGTCACGTGAACTCGTATGCCAATAGCAAGGGTACTGGATTACACGGGACTGTCACATGCGTAGATCAAAAATTTAAAAAACGATTATTAATCAATAAAATCTGATTCCTCCATGCGATTCTGATTAGTCCAATCATATGGTAGTTTTGTGAAGTATGTAAATAGCTAATGTTTATGTACTTCATTTCCCATTATTATTTTTATTTATTCAAGAGTGATGTATCACGCAATCGTAACTGTGGAAACGTAACGAAACATTCGAAACGTAACGAAAACGTAACGAAAAACGTAACCAAATTAGACATTTTTATTTTAAAAGTTCTAAACTGTAACAAGATATTCAAATATTTTTAAAAAATAAACACCTTATTCTTGTTAAATTGAGATTTATTTCACTAAATTCGTATTTCGAAAGCTATGCGTTCATCGACAGTAGTATCTAAAAACTAAATCAGATTTAGTTTTTAGATACTACTGTCGATGAAAGCATTGCTTTCGAAATACGTATTTAGTGAAATAAAACTCAATGTAACAAGAATAAGGCGTTTATTTTTTATTATTATTTAACCAAATTAGCTGGTTGAAACCATAACTGAAACTAAACCGTAATTTTAATTTGCAGAATAACGAAAACTGAAACGAAATTAAATTTATTTCGTTTCATAATACTGATTTTAATGATTTCTCTACGAATACATTTTTTTATTTATATATATGTTGCTATGGCCAAAATCTTTATTTACACCATCTGTATTTAAAAAGTCGTATTTTTAACCGCTATCTTGTCAGCTTGGCGCCACAGTCAACTCAGTTAAAAATATTCTGAGCTACGGCACCTTAACACTAAAAACATAAACTTGCCTTTGTAAAAACAATACATAATATCAATTTTTTTCTAGAATGAAATTTTGTTAGTAAATTCATTTACGTAATGAAAAGTGTAATAAGTAATTTAATGTGAAGTTACATTACTGGTGTATATATCGCTATCTTGGAAGAATAGCGGCACAACTCGGAAAAAAGAAATTTTGAGAAAACGAAAATGTGACGAATTGTTGCAGCGAAGAATATGAAAAGTTTCCAATTTTGAACACCGACATAAGTGCCATCTACAGTTTTTACGAGTGAGGTTAAATTGTGACTAACACATAAAAATTTGACGATATTACGATCATTTTATGCAGAAAAGTCAATATTCATAATTTTTGAGTTGTGCCGGTATTCTTCCAACGTAGCGATATGTTATGTATTAATTGTTGCATCAACCACCATGTAGTGAATTTCATGCAGATGTCCAATAATACCAACTATAACACCCAACTAGCTATAATACCAATTTTTATGCGACGTGATACGACCTTAGTAATTGGGATGTAACAAACATTTAATTTTGTTTTTCTTTAAATATTTGGACGCAGAAAGTTGCAGGTCATCATAATATAAACAATTAAATAATAATTATAATCAGTTTATTAAAAATTATTAAATTACAAATTAAATAAAATATGTTTTTCAATTTTACACAATTTTATTTTTTTTTTTTACTTATATTTAATTTAGTTCCTTTGTTATCGAAAACTATGATCTAAAGATGATGACAATAAAAAAAAATTATAACTTTCCACGTTTAAACGTTTACGTTACGATGACATAAGGAATAAACAAAAAATAATTACTCTAAATTCTTAAGATATAGAAACAATTGCTTTATGTTTTGTCCAGGTCGAGATTCCACCCATTCTCTTAAATTGTCATTTTTTAAAAACATAAAACAAATGATATTATCCTTGAAAAAAAAGTTCCCCAAGTGCCATTAGAGTTGGATATTTTTTTTATAATTTTTTAGCATATCATGAATTTAAAGAAAAAAAAATTATTTGACTTAAATTTTACAATAATATTTTAAAATTTTATTTATTAATTTTTTTTTTTAATATTCTATTGTCCACATATTGATATTTTTTTTTTTAATTAATTTTGTATAATTTTCTTTTTTATCTATATAAAAATCTATTAAAGCACTATATTTAGTTTTATATAAACAAAAAAAAATTTTATATATACGAAATTAAAACGTTTTCTTTTTTTAATATTTTAATTATTTTTTATTATTTTGTGTTTATGTTTTATTTAAAAAAAATAAATTTAAATTTTATATATGATTTCATTTTATTTTAATATTATTAAATCTAACATTTTTATTATTAATTTTTTTCTTTAGTTTTTTAAATATTAATTTAATTTATTTTTAAAATTTGTATGGAGGATTGCTTAGATAATAAATTAATTATTATTAAAAATGGCAATATTGATATTTTGAAAAAAAAAAAATGAGAATTTTATTATTTTTTTTTTTTTGGAAAAAAGAAACACATATTTTAAATTTTTCTCTTATTTATGTGCGTGAACAAATTTTGTTTTTCTTTTTGAGTATTTTTAGCAATAAATTCTGGAAAAACTTAGTTGTAAACTAGCTGCATGTTCCATTATTCCAATCAAAATAATGCGAAATTTTTTAATTTTTGGTTTTTTATAATTTGAATTAGTGGCTGGAAAGGGTTGCGTTTTAACGGTGATGTAACAAATTTTAAATTTCTAAATTCCAATATGGCACAGTAAATTTTATTATCTAAATATGTTTTTATAAATTTGATAATAAAACAAGGATACAAAATAATAATGCACATGGTATATCCATAAATGTCTTGGAATGTCGAAATAAAGAAATGTTTATGAATTGACAACTGAATCCAATTTTCCCCACATAATTTAATCTAATTTTTTTTTTACAATTTTTTTTTAAAATACCGATTATTTCTAATTATTTAAATTTAAGATGTGTGGATTTTTTCCTTTTTTATATTTTTTGTTATTTTGAGTAATTTGTATTTATAAAATTTTTAATGTACATTTAAATTTTAGTATTGATATTTAAGAAATAAAAACTAAGGGTTAGTAATTCATTTAAATGAATATTTTTGATCATCAATCTGCATTACAAGCTGCCAATGTTATACATAACCCTAAGAAAATTTCTTAATTTATTATTTTTTTTGTTTTCGTTAAATAAATAAAACAAACAATTTTTAATTTTTTTTTTCGTTTTAAAAATAAATATTCATTTCAAAAAAAATGTATTCTGAAAAAGATATTATTTTTAAAATAATTTAAATTCTTAAATAAAAACATAGATGATAATTTTTTTTAATTTTAGTATACATACATTATTATTATTCATCTAGTTTTGTTTATTAATTATATTTAAATATTTTTTTATAATTATATTTATTTAGTTTTATTATTATTATTATTATTATTATTACAATAATAAAACAAATATTTAAAATAAACTTAAACAAGAATTCACCAGAGCGTAAAAAAAATTTGAATTTATATATTAAATTATATATATATTTTTGTATGTTTCATCGTTTGAATTATAATAATAATAATAATTTTTGTTTTTAAAAAATAAAATTTAAATAATGACATAAAAAAAAAAATTGAAATAAAACTTTAAATTACAAATCACCATCGCTGGAATCTATTGAGAAGTCTCAGGCATAAAATTCTCGATTATTTGCATTTTTAGCATAAGAATTAGCAGCTGGTGATCGTTTTGGTTCATCAAGTGCATATGAACCTTCATCCTTCTTTCTCATACGATATACAATAAACATAACTACTAAAATTGCACATAAAAGACCTACAACGGCACCGCCGATAACAGCTGAAAATAGAAATGAAAGTTTTAGTTGAAATAAAATAAAATATTTTAAGTATTTTCGTTTTGCTCCAGATTCAAAATGGAATAAGAAGAATTTTTCTTTTTTGGTTCCGATTAAAAATTATTGTTATTTAATGACTGTCACTTGCTGGAACTTCTGATTTACTTCTTTAGTTTGAAGATCCATTTCAAACGCAAAAAAAACTTGCACTAACATTAGAAGTGACACAACAATCAAATTCACATCGTTGCAAATGATTCAAAAACAATTGGAAACGAGAGACGTTAGAGAAGAAAGGGGTTTGTTGGAACCAAACAACTGAATAAAATAACATAAACAATCACCATGGTCCTACTATATTTAAATCAATTCAACTTAGTGTGATGAATCATGGAAAAAGTATCAAATTATGTAACGGAACGAGATACATAAAAAAAACATTTTTGTTTTCTTTGATTGATTATTTGTAGTGATTAAATTTAAAAAAATTTGTTTAGTATTTTAAATAGACCATTTTTGTTTTTCCTTTAGTTCGTTTAATTTTTTTAACATTCGGATTGTTTTAATTTAGATTTGTGGTGTAATAAAATGGTCGATCCAAACAAAAAGGAGGAAACTAGAGATATGCCTTCCACTCCTTTTGTTTCTATATCCTGTAACGAAGCTGTTATTCAAACTTCGTAAGTTAGAGTCGCCCTATCTTCTCACCCGCATTAGATTCATATTAATAAGAACTTTTGAAATTAATTTTACCTTATTCAAACACAATTTCTTACAGTCCGTTCATAATTGTCTTTCGCACATTTTTTTTTTAATTTTGTTATCGGATAGGTGTGCAATCTTTTTGCTGGGTACAATAAGTAACGAAATAAAATCCCAAGAAACAAACTTATCGTTTTGTTATTGTTCACAAACGGCGTTAATGATGATATAAATAGATGCCGGGAGATGGCTTCTGGCTCTCAGTCTGCTATTGAATTTTCCGCAATTATTGGTTGAGTAGTGTTTGACATCGACTGGCATCTCGTCGCGTGGCGGAATTTGGACAAAAAAAAAGGAATGGCGTTTCATGTTGAATAAGGTGGGTGCGTGAAAATTATTAAAATTGGATGTTAGTTTTGTTAACGATAGTTTTACTATCGAATTTAACCAGCACCAGTAATTTCGATACTATTAAGTTCGAGACGAAGCGTTTGGCTCGCTAGTAAAATGGTAGCCACGCGATTAGAAGAAAAATCAGTGTTGCGTGCCGAAAATTAAATTAAATTCGCGGTGCACGGTTTGTTCAATCAAAACGATTTGTACTTGTTTATATTTTTTTTGTCAACCTTGTTGTGTATAAATAGCCACCGTCCGACCAATTTAGTGTTAAATTATTTTTTTATAATTTTATAAAAAGAAAGAACACAAGAAAAATGTGTAAATTGTTAAAATTATAATTCGGGAATATGATGATAAAAAAAGGGGAATAATTCTCAATTAAAAAAGATACGAAAGTGCCTAGTATAGTGAAACTAAACCTCACTAATTTGATATATTATAATTAATTATTTTTATGTTACTATTTCTAACGTTGAAACTAACTCATTGTGAATGGTTTGACTAATCAGACAATTCATCGATATTCAATAATATTTTTTTTATGGTGTATAAATGTCAAACCACATCAATTTAGTGTTAACGTATTTTTAATTTTATAAAAAGAAAGCACCCAATAAAAATGTGTAAATTGTCAAAGTTATAATTTGGGAATATAATAATAAAAAAGGGGATGATTCTCGATTGAAAAAAAACAAGGATAGCAAAGTGCCTTGTATAGTGAAACCAAACCTCACTAATGTGATATATTATAATTCTATTTTGTTTCAAATACCAATATCTTAACGTCTTTAAGAACTTTTATGTTACTATCTATAACGTTGAAACCAACTCATTGTGAATGGTTTGACTAATCAGACAATTTATCGATATTCAATAATTTTTTATTTCTATGGTTTGTAAATGTCAAACAACATCAATTTAATGTTAAATTATCTGGTCAGTAATCGGCTGCCGCAACCAGTGAAACGGTAAAGATCCCGCGCTGTCATACTGGCAGATCGCAGAGAGACTTCTTTGTCCGAACTGCGTACAAATGGAATAGTTTGCCGGAACACTTAGTCTCAGGTGGCTTCAACCCACAGATGTTTAAAAAAAGCGTTAATCTACACCTCAGAACGCCAGTTGTTGTGGGACCCAGGTCTAGACCTAGGTCTTAAAAGGTATTTATGTGTTGTTGTGACACATATTCTAAACCCTATTACACAACACATTTTATTAAAAAAAAAAAAAAAAAAAAAATTATTTATTTTATAAAAAGAAAGAACAAAAGAAAAATGTGTAAATGGTTAAAGTTAACAATTACGATTAAATAACTGAGTAATGCAATGATTTATAAATAATATGATACTAAGTTACGTAACAGTAGTGAAACTTAATTTTATCAATGTAAAAAAATATATTCTGTGTTTTGTTCAAACTATAAATCCACACTGTGTTAATTAATTGGTGTTCAAAATACCCTGAACAAGCATAGTCTGCCTTGTTTTTATGCTGTTTATAATCCTAAAGCAACAATATTTCAACAATCACTGGATGTGTCAGTGCAACGATTTGTTTTATTCATAAATCTAATTTAACCATATTATTCCAATAATCACTGGATGTGTCAAAGCAACGATTTGTTCTGTGTATAAATCAATAATAATATTCCAACAATCACTGGATGTGCCAGTGCAACGATTTATTTTGTTCATAAATCTAATTTAATCATATCATTTCAAGAATCACTGGATGTGCCAGTACGCCGATTTGTTTTTGTTCATAATTCCAACTCAACAATATCCACCTCAGTCATACTGATTGCCACGGAGGTTGAGGACATGGGAGGCTAGATAATAGCCAGGATTGCAGGAGTAGGATCTGATACCATCATGGGGTGAGTCACACTTAAAATTTTTGTTATATACTTTGGTCTGATTTACTCAGATTTTGTTTGCATGTAAACATATTCAATGATATTAGTCGTTAGTCAGAATAGTAGAGGGGTTGAATGTGACGGTCGTGGCTTCTCGGTCGCGGAGGGCCGCCAGAGTCTACTTATTTTCACTTGCTTTTTCGTTTAATCCGTTTTTTATGAGATATGCGTACAATACCGTTATTTGAACTGGAGCATAAATCTCATCTAGGTGCGCGACCTGCTATTCCACTTCGTAGATCATGCAACGAAGCAGCGCTTCATTACAATCCACACCACAATCTGGTTCCAATATCGATTCAAATGTACATATTACCCTACCACCGTTTTGGCACAAAATGCCAGATTTATGGTTCGTGCAGGCAGAATCGGTTTTCAGTGCAAAGCGAATCACATCTGACCAACAACGATTTTTGTTTACGACCGCATCACTACCTATGGATATCATCGCGACCGTGTCTGACGTAATTCGAAACCCGCCTGAATTTGAAAAATTTAATAAGTTAAAATCAGAAATCATCAACAAACTCAGCCTTTCAGAAGCACGTTTGGTTGAACAACTGATCGGTACTACAACCATGGGAGACCTAACACCATCAACATTTTATAGACGCTTGTTGTCTCTTGCTGGATTTTCTAAAGCCGTGAATGATGATCTACTAAAAACTCTTTGGCTCCAACGAGTACCGGATTCTGTGCGATCCATCCACTAAGTCGTCCCGACGTTATCGCGACGGACAATGGGACGCAACAAAATCGTCGTTTGTTTGTTGATACTGGAGCTGATGTTTCAGTAGTTCCTTCTGCTCTCTTTAAAGATAAAAGAGAGCATTGTTCTAGGTTATCTTAGCTCTGCATTGATCTAGGTTTTCGCCGTGACTTCCGCCACGCATTCATTGTCGCGTCAGTAACCAGGCCTATTATAGGCGCTGATTTTTTGACAAAGTTTGGAATCATAGTGGACTTAGGAAATAAGCGGTTACTTGGCTCAAATGCATCTTTAGTGGTCAACGTGATGGATTCAGCCGATTCATCACCAACTCTTCGTCAATGGGCCGTATGGAGCACTTCTCTTTTCATATCCAAGCCTTGCACAGGAACCTAGATACGATTTACCTATTAAACACATTGCAAGGAGTGAATTTGAGTATATGTCATCATTAGGGTTGTGCAAACAATCGGCCTCGCTCGTTTCTTCGCCTTTGCATTTAGTACCTAAACGCGATGGCAACGACTGACGTCCTTGTGGGGATTACAGGAGATTGAACGAAGTGACAATACCATATCGGTATCCGCTCCCACATATCCACAATTTTTCCTTGCATTTCGAAGGTTGCACTATCTTTTCAAAGGTAGACCTTGTTCGACCCTACCACTAAATACCTGTCGCTGCTGAAGATGTATCTAGAACTGCTATCACAACTCCTTTTGGACTTTTTAAGTTCATGCGAATGCCTTATGGTCTGCGAAATGCAGCACAGACCTTCCAGCGTTTCGTGGATGAAGTCACAAAGGGGTTGCATTTTGTTTTCGCATACATCGACGATATATTGGTGGCAAGTCGATCTGAGTCCGAACACATCGAGCACCTTCGTATTCTCTTCCAACGTATCACGGATTTTGGAATCGTTCTAAACATTTCGAAGTGTGTATTCGGTGCAACTTCGCTCAACTTTCTAAGTCATGAAATTTCAAAAGATGGAAGTCAACCGTCTAAAGAAAGAATCATGGGTATAGACAACTTCCTCCGACCAACATCTGTTAGACAAGTGCAGCGCTTTATCGGTATGGTCGATTACTATCACCGATTCATTCCTCACTTGGCTGAATATCTTCCTCCACGTTGTTACACAAGAAAAAAGGTAAGAAGATACCATTTTTGTGGCCACCAGAATACCAGGCGGCTGTGGATAAAACCAAAGCTGCCCTGACTTCGACTACACTTCTTGCACATCCCATGGAGAATGGTTAACTTCGCATCACAACTAATGCATCCAACACCGCAAATGGTGCCGTCTTGGAGCAATATAACAACAGATGTTGGGAACCATTGGGTTTCTATTCCAAAAAACTTACCCCTCCTGAAGGCAAATACCCTGCTTTCGATCGCGAATTACTTGCAACCTACTGTGCTATCAAGCACTTTCGATATTTCGTTGAAGGCAGAGAATGTAATCCTTATTGACCACAAACCACTGACTACTGCCATTTCGCCTAAATCAGAACGTATCCCTCGACAATCTCGTCAGTTAGACTACATCTCGCAGTTCACATCAGACATTCGCTACATAAAAGGTGTAAGTAACGTGGTAGCAGATGCTTTATCTAGACCCGACAAAGCATCTCAGATTTATAACACAGGAATTAATATGGAAAAGTTGTTTTCGCTTCAAGAGAGTGAAGATGAATTGAAATCACTCCTCAACTCACAACCTAGTTTTAAACTAAAGTTTGAACTTATAGTAGATTCCGACTCCAATTTTAAAATATGGTGTGAGATCTCTTCAGGAACGAACAGACCATACATTCCTTCTGAATTGCGTTTTCAAGTATTCCAGAAACTTCACGATTTATCACATCCAGGAGTACGTGCCTCTCGTAAGCTGGTCTCGACGAAATATTGCTGGCCTTCTATGAATCTGGATACAGGGTATTGGTCGAAATCATGTCTCGACTGCCAGAAAGCAAAAGTATCACGCCACACGCGTTCTGAAATTGGTCGTTTCGACATTCCAGCTGGAAGATTCAAGCATATCCATATGGATCTCGTCGGACCATTACCACCGTCCAACGGCTACACATGTAAATTGACCATAATTGATAGGTTTACGAGATGACCTGAGGCTATTCCGCTAGTGGATATGCGGACATCTACGATAGTGCGGGCGTTCATTGATCAATATGTCGCTAGGTTTGGTGTTCGAATGGAGATCACGACAGATAAAGGAACACAGCTTGAAAGTAATCTTTTTCAAGAACTAAACAAGCTGTTGGGTTCACATAGGTTACGAACCACCACCTATCATCCACAAGCAAATGGTATGGTGAAACGTTTCCATCGTCACCTGAAAGCTTCCCTCTACGCCAGTGAACAGACTTTGAATTGGAGCACTGAACTTTCACTAATTCTTCTCGGTATACGTTCATCGGTCAAAACAGACCTCGGATGCACTCCAGCCGACCTCGTATACGGTCAGGCACTGAAGGTTCCTGGTGAACATTTGCTGCATTCTCCCTCTGAGACATCAACGGATCCTGTTTCCCAAGTGGATCAATTAAGACGCTCGATGCGCAACATCGTACCGCAGAATACACGGCACCCCCCTTAAAATAATATCTACATTCCCAAAGATTTAACAGACTGTGACTACGTTTTTGTTAGAGTAGACCGAGTTAAAACGGGCTTAACTCCACCGCATGTGGGACCCTTTAAAGTTTTAAAAAGACTACGTAAATATTTCTTTATAGACATGAACGGAAAATCCATATCTATATCAATCGATAGACTTAAACCGGCATACATGACGGATGAAGCTCTGAAAACCGTTTCGTCTGCAAGTCCCAGAAATCGAAGGGTTAGGTTTTGAAAATTAAGATTTTTACTGTGGGGTGAGTGATGTTGGAAGAAAAAAAACTGAATAAGAAAACAATATAAACAATCACCATGGTCCTACTATATTTAAATCAATTCAACTTAGTGTGATGAATCATGGAAAAAGTATCAAATTATGTAACGGAACAACCTGTTTGAGTAAAACATAATTTTGTTTAAATAATTATATTTGTAAAATAAATCAATTGTTAATCACTATTCGAGTTGTTCACAAGTCATTTGTTGTAAAATAAATACAATTAATTTATTATTATAAAAGTTTGAAATTACAAACCAAAGTGTTTAGTTTTTTTTTTTTAAAAGTTAATCGCCAAATCTAGATTTTGGATTTATTAAAATTATTGGGAATCATCCCAGCAGCAATTAAAGGTTTTGCACCGTATAGTCAATGGTGATGAAAAATTAATTCCCTACGATAACCCAAAGAAAATCATGGAGACCACCTGGCCATGCGTTAACAAGACAGTCAAACCTATATTCATGGAAAAAGACGTATGCCGTGTATTTGACGGGATCGGACTAGTTTAGTGTAGTGTATTATGAACTTCTCAAGACGGGCGAAACCATTATTGGAGCTCTATCGACACTCCAGGAAATACGCGCCTATTCTTTTTCCAGATACGACAAAATTATTCTTCTAGATAGCAACAATTAATATGAAAGTCGTCCCTCTACCGCCGTATTCACCAGACATTTCCTTTTGGTCGATTCGTGAATAACCACAAAAGATGGAGTTCTGTCGTTATAGATTAGTTGGGGGATTTGTTGCCTACTACAACGTTATTTGATTCCATGTCCAGGTCCCCGGTTTATCAATACATAGATCTCTCTAGAGGACAAGTCAGACCAGTCTCCCTTGACTATTTTTATAGGGAGGTCTCGAAACTGAGCTGTTCGATTAGTTAGTTTAAGTAGCACTGCGACGTAAAGATCTATTGAGTGTGGTCCTGATGTTGTTATACGACAAATGACGTCGATGTCACTATAAAATGTGCTATGTTGTCGAATCTGAACCCCTTAACGTAGTGAATGAGGTTGATTTAAATAATTTCTTACTGTGAAGGAAGGGTTGATCTCTCTTGACAAGGCTTTATGAACCCGCGCCATGTAAGGTCAGAGAAATGGCAGAAAATTGATTTCTATTGCCGCCGAGTTGCATAATCTGCATCTGTCAAACATAGTAAGCCGTTGCTTGTTAAGATAGTGGTTTGTCGGACTGTGTTCTGCCACGGCCCAATAAATTTTGTACTGCCTGTTTTCTCTGCTAGAGTGTCTGCTACTGCATTACCTTGTATCCCTGTTTGACCAGCTGACCCCGTGTAAGACAGTTGGTTCTAGTAATCTTTTGTCGATTTTGGTAGCATTCTAATAATAACATAACTTTGGATTAAAATGCGTCGAATTCAAAGCCAATAGCACTCCCTGACTGTTGCAAATATTGTATATATATCTGTATTATTGCATTTTCATTCTGCACACAGAACAGCACAGGAGTTGATTTCATCTTGAAATACTGTTGCAGAAGTTCCCACTGCTACCGTTTGTTTAATTCTGCGACCACACACTCCCCCACCAGTGCTTTCGTTGGTTCGAGATTCGTCTTGACAATAAATTGTCCGTCTAGATCGGTAATGTTTTGCATACAGTCCGCAATCTAGAATAGGTATTTACCTCGTTCCGCCGTTCCGAGAGAATCGTTTGATGACCGGTTAGGTTGCCCGTTTTAAGTATTTCCATGAGCTGCAGTCTATGAGTGCTTGATGCGACTATAGATCTAATGTGTAGTTATAGTGGCGGGAGTAGGAGGCTCATGGCTGATATTGCTGTTGTTCTGAAAACACCTAAGGGTCACACAAGTTTCTGTAGTTTTGTGAGTACTATCTGAGCAGATATTTAGTTTGTTTTCGGCCACCAAATGGAAGCTGCGTATGACATTATGAATTTGTTTATACTTTGCTGCAACAAAAATATCATTTTGTGATCTTATCCGAAGAAAACCTTGTTCGCGTTTTTTCTTGACTGTTTGTTTGCCTTGACTGCGAATTTTTGAAACCGACGGGTCGAAATTGAATCTCCTTTCGTTGATCGTAGAGGATAAACAGAAAACATTCTCAGGACGGCTTAAACAGCAACAACTGATAGAAACATGCGCATACTACACAAATGTGTTAGGAAGATCATTAAAAAAATATACAAACATTCCACCAATACAGGATGAATCTGGCCAAACCCTCCCAACACTTTAAACAATAGCTTAATAGAAGAAATAATACTTTGAAGACGACTGCAACAACACGAAGGTAGTCTGCAGTCTCCGGATAGCAACTATAACGAAACCATCAACACCCACCCACCAACGGAACGGGCAGTTAGAGATGCCATACAGAAACTCAAAAATAACAAAGCTGCTGGTACCGATAACATATCAACAAAACTACTCAAACGCCAAAGCAGATGTAGCTACAACAGAGGAAGCTCTAACACCACTATTAATTGATGTATGGAATAACTGTTAAACACAAATCAGATGGGAAGAGAGTTTAATCATAACAATTCCAAAGATAGGTGATCTAAGAGAATACAAGGACTGGAGAAGTATTTCTCTGCTGCACACCACAATGAAAATACTAGCGATGATCATTCTTGAAAGAATATCTCCATCAATCATCAATAAAATTAAGAAATGAAGAAGCCGGCTTTAGACCAGGTAGAAGCTGCACCAATTATATAGAGTACCACAAGGATCGGTCCTTAGACCACTGCTATGGCACATCATGCACGATGGTGTTCTCAGAGTACGTGTGTCGGAACAAACAACGATTACCGGCTATGCAGATGATATTGCCATAGTTGTTGTAGCCAAGAACCTTGCGGACATTACGAGCAACTCTAACCAGACCATAACCAGCGTTAGAGCATGACTAAACAACACAGAACTAGAGTTGGCCGATCACAAAACGGAAGTCGTACTAATGAGTAGCAGAAAAGTGGTGGAAAGTATCGATATCCAGGTTGGTGGACAGATCATAAAATCTGGCCAGATCCTGAAGTATCTTGGAGTCGTTCTAGACCACAGACTCAACTTTAAAGACCACCTGATGTACGCTGGTGATAAAGCCAAACGAGTGGGGCTACTCTTGCAAGGCTGATGCCAAACATTGGCGGCCCTAGACAACCGATCAGAAAGCATCTCGGTACCGTTAGCACATCAATATTGATGTATGCGGCACCCATATGGGCCTCAGCGGTGGAAACGCCATCTTATGTTAGACCTATCAAAATGGCCTACAGACTGACATCGTTGCACATTTGCTGTGCTTTTGTACGGTATCTGACGAGGCTGTAAATGTTATTGCGAGTAGGATGCCGATAGATATCGCAGCAAAAGAGGTATCGGCTCTGCGTATAGCAACACGAAATGATAGGGACCGACGAACACGCGAAGACTTTTACCCGGTAAAAATCCGCGCGTAACGTTGGGAAAGTCGGGTTCCTGACCTTTTTGAAACTTTTCAACTTCCTACGTAAAACAAAAAAAAAAACACACATATACTGACATGCAGGCAGAAAATACAGAAGCTATCAACACATGCACATGAAAAGTTGGTCTAAAAAATCTAAAACATTAGAAAAACAAAGGCTATGAGATTGAACACCAAAGTGAGTACACCAATTACCATCAATAATACATAAGTAGGTGAAGCTGATAAATTTGTGTACCTTGGTTGTAGTGTAGCAAAAACAGGTGGGGCCGAAGAAGATATCAGTCAGTGCATTAACAGAGCCAAGTTGGCACAGATACAACCAACTTGGTCATAGAAGACTAACACTTCCATTACCACAAAACGTCACTCCAATTGAGCTAATTAATTTTATTAAAAGTCTCAACTTGGATGACAGAATACAACTAGGGTTTCTAAATATCCGACCTATTTGATTATCCGGATATCGAATACATAAACAATAAATTATCCGGATAATCCGGATATCCGGATAATTAAACAATAAATAAAACAGGTTGTTTACTTTGCGGTATTTAAATCATTTATGTATATTTTTCGTGTATCTATATTATTAATTTTTATACATAGTCACAAAATAACAAAAATAGTAACAAATCATAAATAATAATAATAAAAAAATTAAATTATTGATAAATTTAATTAAATTAATGAAGTTATTGATGCATTTATAAAAATGCATATTTTAGAAAAATTATTGCATTAATTAATTATTACAATGTCTCGAAATTGAGTCGAGTTCTAATTTTTGTCTTGGTAAGACGAGCAATTGAAAATACCCGCTCCGTTGCAGTCGATGTAGGTTTTATTGGTAATAATACGCAATATAGAATATTTAAATTGCCCTCCGTTTTTTATAATTATTTAAATAAATGAAATCTTTTTTCAGCAATATGGAACTTCATTCTGCTTCTCAACATGAGTAATTAAAGCATTCTCAAGTACTTTCTGCAGTCACGATTTCTTATACAAACTTCACTACTTAGACTTTCTTCATCTTCACTTTCAATAGTAATTTCATTAGTGATTTCCTCAGAGTCATAATTTAGAAGTACAGCTCTCATTAACTTTAAAAAAAAATAGCCAACGCTTCAGATTTCATTGACAGGACTTAAGTTTATAAAACATTATTTTTTTTAAATTAATATAGCATTAAATAAATATTAGTAAAACATCTTTACACTGCAGATTCACGAAGTGTTTTATAAAATATTCAATGATTACAGTTTTCAAAACATTAAAGTTGTAAATAAATTTTTAAAACTTGTAGTCACTTCACTGCACTAACAAACTTTGCAAAGCAAGTTAATAGTTATTTGAACTTTTCAACGCAATTTGATTATTTTTTTACAAAATAAAGGGTTTTTTAATATTCGGATAATTGCAAAAAAGTATCCGGATAATCGAATAGTCAAAATATGGTCCAATAATCCGGATAATTCGATATCCGGCTATCCGGATTAGAAACCCTAAATACAACCAGTAACGTCACAGACGACGACTGACTAATAACAAAATCAGGGTAAGCACAATAGACCTTCAGGTCGCAGTGCTACTTGAACTGTAAGTCTCAAGGCCCTCCAATAAAAAAAACAAAGCCAGGAGTACATTCAATATGCTTCACAGGATCTGGGATACGCCCGTCCTGTCAATAAAGACAAAGCTACGAATGTTCAATGTATGAATCAAGTCAATACTGCTGTATGGATGTGGAACATGGAAGCATACATCAAAGATCGCAAACCAACAACAGGTGTTTGTGAACAAATACCAGAGACGACTGATGCTTCTGGTCAAACACCATCAGTAATTAAGAAGTTCTCCGGCAAACAAAGCAGTTAGACATTGATACCGAAATAAAACAAAGAAAATGGAGATGGATGTGACACACACTGAGAAAATCAGCTTAAGATGTAACCAGGATGTCCATAGAGTGAAATCCACAAGGTAAAAGGAAAGATGGAACACCACAAATGACGTGGGATAAAACGGTGCTAGATGAAGCAAAACATATTGGCAAGACATTGAGAAAGCTAAAGGCGACTGCCCCCAACAGAGTTTGATGGTCCAGTCTAGTAGACGGCCTATTTTCCTAAATTGGAGATAATATAAAAAAAATTGTTTGAATGAATTTATTGAATTAGAATATTTGTATTTAGGCAACATCTTATGTTACGAGTGTAGAGTGTTGCCAATCATTACGAATCTAATAACTATTAACTATTTTCATTTTTTCCATATTATTTTCGGGAACCTGATTGCCATACAAATCACTACTATAATCGAGGCATTCACCGAGAAATGATAACAGAACCAACCACGAAGGTATTGTAGTTAATAAAATTGTTTAATAAAAACAAGTGACATTCAATCATCAGGTATATCTGATGATAACAAGGGATAGTATGGACACGAACTGGCAAGTTATGTTTGTTTTGAAAGCTTAAAGCGTTTCACTACGACATGACAAGATGTGTTGAATCTAATGGTAGAAATTGTTATATAGTTTGGTGGGCAAGAAAGTACCGTCATGTTTGAGAGTGATGTGCTGCTAATTATGCCCATTTAGCCACTAAAAGTAATTCTGTGTCCTCTTTCCTTCGATGCACTTCCTTAACTAACAATGTCCTGCACAATGAAGCTATTGCAAACGACTCAAGAATTCTCACAACCATGAGGTAAATTGATTATAATTTTATTACATTTGCTTCTGGATTATGTCTTGGACTACCTCTAACTATGCCAAAATAACAAGCCATTGTGTCCTCAACAACTTTCGTGTGGAGTTTTTTAAGCCCATTTTATACGTAAGCTCATCAATGTTATCTGTTATTTCGTTTCTGACATCACTTAGGAAGCATTTCGCAGTACGCCTTATGTCTCTAGGTGGTGTAGTTGTAGATAAGGTGTCGTTGCAGGGATGTTGCTCTGTGTGACAGGCCCATAGATATTGTTTGGTGAGCATTTCATTGTGTTGACGAACTGATAATATATTACATTCTTGGGGCAGGTGATCTCGGTGAGCCATCAAATGACATCCGGTTGCTGTTCGCAACGCTCCGTTTTGTGTTACTTGCATTACTGAAGTAAATTAGTTTAGCAATGAATTTTGGGCCCGACAATGGCTGTCTTAAGCTAGTTTTAAATCTTCAAAAGATTCCTGAATTTATTCTTAAATAAGCTGTTAAAAGCCAAAGAAAACGTATTTTAGATTTACTTGCGAGGATCTACTTAAGTAAGGTATTGTATGTTATGGAAGAAAATGTAATGCTTCCTTCAAATTATAACCTTCCATAGAAAATAGTATAGCTAAATGTAACAATCTACAACCGTTCAAATCAAACTGCACTATCATTCATTACCGATTTCTAATTAACGAGTTCTACTCAATAAAAAAATATTAAAGTACATGTTGCATCCTTCAACTAAATATAAAAATTTAGCTACTCGTAATGACATTGAAAAATTAATTCAAGGATGACGAAAAATTAATCATGAAATTATGATCAATTTCTTAGAAAAAAGATATTAAAATAAGAAAAAATTATTCACTCACTTAGGAGAATTTATCTAAATTAATAAAACAAAGCAATACATACCAGCCAATATGCCAGGCTGCGCAAAGAAACTTGTTGTACGATCATCGCTTTTCGCATTCATTATAAATACTCCACTATTAAATCCTTTACTATTATCTGTTTCTGATGTCTTATCTGATATTGTATTAACAACTGTTCCACCTAATTCATCCAAATCAATAACACCGTTATCAGAATCTGTATTTATTCTTGTCAATACTTCTTTGTTTTCTTGTTTCACAACTAAAATTACAAAAAAATTAAGTTATAATTCTATAATTTAATGATTAAATTTATATTTAAACTAAAAATTGTTACACAACATTCATCAGTCACCACCAACAAACTATTCAATCAAATTTAAATTTTTAAGACAACAACCACACAACACTTATTTGTATAATTATTTCTTATAATTATTATTCTCTTATTTATAAATACAATTAATTAATTTTAAGAAAACCAAAACCACCCACTCACAACATTTGTAAATCACATATAGAAATTCATACACAATATGACGAGGAGTTTGATTAAACTACGATATCCGAATCGCACAACTATTTTTAGATGACCAGAGAACAGAAAAAAATCTGTTTTAATTTTATTGCATAAAATTTTAAATAAAATAATTTAAAAAAACTGATATCTATAATAATTTAAATGATAAAATTATATCATTAAAATTAAGTAGTTTATTGTATAAATAAATTAACTAAATGGTTTGAAATTTTATTGCTATTTTTTACTATTGCTTGCTGTCGCGAAACGATTCTAATGTTTGAATTGCAAAACTATTATGTTTGTAATTATAGTTTGTTTTTGAAAAGAAATGATTACTTTGTAACTAGATAGGAGGGATTATATACGTTAATAATTAAATTAAAATAAATTTTGTTTTTATTCGCCTACATATTAAAGTGGTACTTTATTACTGTGATTTGCGGCCGTAAAGATTCACTTTTTAACCATATAATTTGTTGTCATAGTTACGTCCAAAAAGTAAAAAACATTTTATTTGTTTAAATTCTATAAAAAATAGAAATATTTATCAAACCAAACATTAAATTCAAAATCTGATAATCCAATTAAAATAGTTGTTATTATTTGTTGTCATGGTTAATTAGGAAACAATAGCAAATATTTTGTCAAAGGTTACTTGTTCAACATATTTTTATTTTAAAATTTTTGCAAAAATCTAATTTGATTGAGAATAAACAATTTTTTTTTAAATATTTTGCTAGCGGCGAATAAAAAATAGTATATGACGCACGGATGTAAGCTATTTTGGACTTATTGTGGGTGCAAATCTCGGCTAGCGCCTCGATTTGCAAACTCCACATACGTACAAAATCTTTAGCTTCACGTCCTTGCATCATAATGTACTGTTATGTAACAACGATATAGGTGCGATAACGAAGAATCCGACCCAAAATCAGCTAAAAAAAATCTATTATGCCAAAACTAAAAGAAGAATTTTCTTTTTTGAAATTTAAAAAGATACTCCGCCTATTGATCGAAAATTTTGATGTTTTTGATTCTAATAGTACATTATGATGCAAGGACGTAAAGCTAAAGATTTTGGACGCATGTGGAGTTTGTGGAGATTGTGCGTGGCCCAAGTGAATGTTCACCACGCCATAGCAGCGTCAGCTATTGTGGCCAGAACATTCACTAAGAAACAGCTAGGGCTCACGCTGATACAAGAACCCTGGATCCACAAAAACAGGGTGAGGGGCCTAGCAAACAGCGAGGCAAAGGTAGTATGGGATACTAATGCAAACTCATCTAGAGCGTGCATTATGATTAGGAAAAACATTAATTATATTTGTCTTTCAGATTTTCTTACCAGGGACTTGGTGGCCATATCAACTACCATCACACTCGGAGGGATTCGCCGCCAGGTAGTGGTAGCATCGGCATACTTTGCAGGGGATGGGACACAGATACCGCCTACAGAGGTACAGGGACTGGTGGAATGGTGCAACAAGAAGAAGTGGCCTCTCATAATCGGGTGTGATGCAAATGCTCACAGCAAAACATGGGGAAGTACGGATAAAAACCAAAGAGGTGAGTCTCTGTTAGAATTTTTAATTAAGGAAAACCTAAGCGTGTTTAACGTCGGAAACACACCCACTTTTGTCACAAGGGAGTGTTAGACCCGTCACAGGAAGTGTTAGACCTAAAGATAGTAAGTACCAATGTAGGACAGTTCATAAAGAACTGGAGAGTCTCAAATGAACCCTCCTTGTCGGATCATAGAATGATTCTGTTTGAATTGGATAGTACGAAAGAGGAATCACCCCCGGTTCGGAACCCCAGGAACACAAGGTGGGATCAATTTGAGGAGAATCAAAAAGAAGGTTTACAGCTAGTAACGGTTAGAGGGACAGTAAAACACTATACCGTGCTGGAACAAGCTGTAGCGGAGGTAAACCTGGCAATCACCAAAGCGTTCGAAGCCAGCTGCCCAATTACTAAGGTAAAAGAGCAGAGGGACGCGTTTTGGTGGAGCAAGGAGTTATCAAAATTAAGAACAAAAGTACGGAGGCTCTTTAATAGAGCTAAACAATCCGAAAACTGGGAAGAGTGTACTAGGGTGCTTACCACCTACAATCAGGAAATCAGGAAGGCAAAGAGGGGCAGCTTCAGAACCGTCTGTGAAAACATCTCTGCAACGCCTGTAGCGGCTAGGCTGCATAAAGCTTTGACCAAGGACGGTGTCGAGAATAAAACTTCGTTGAGAAGGCCGGATGGAACATATACGGAGGATGAGCAACAGAGAGCTGCTCTTCTTCTAGAATCACACTTTCTGGGAAGTATACGCGCGTGTGCAGAAGACGCGAGTAAAAATAAAAATAAAAGACCCTGCCCAGAGGACTGGAGAGTGGCTGCCTCACTGTTTACGGAGGACCGTATCAAGTGGGCCATAAGCACTTTCCAGCCATACAAATCACCAGGAGTGGACGGAATAGTTCCAGCTCTCCTGTAGAGGGGGCAGAAGTGGCTATTACCGCACCTCCTGGGCATCTTCAGGAGCAGTCTGGCACTTGGACATATTCCAGAACCATGGAGAACGGCAAAAGTGACATTTATTCCAAAGGTAGGTAAGAAAGATATCACCCAGCCGAAGTCTCATAGACCCATCAGTTTAACATCCTTCATGTTAAAAACGATGGAAAAGGTGATCGACAACCACATACGAACCAATATCTTGGTGATATCGCCTTTGCAAGATAGTCAACATGCGTACAGAACGGGCCGATCAACGGAAATCGCGCTGTTCAGGTTGACGTTAGAAGAGGCAGTGGACAACAAAGAAGTTGCTGTCTGTGCCTTTTTAGACATTGAAGGAGCTTTCGATAACACTTCGCATGGAGCAGTCAAGAAGGCTCTAAGTGAAAAAAATGTTGACAGCACCACAACTGACTGGATGTGTGAGATGCTGAGAACTAGAGTAGCAGAAACCAAGGCTGGGGATTGCAAAATCAGCCTTGGCACCACTAGGGGCTGTCCGCAAGGTGGGGTCTTATCACCCCTCATGTGGAGTCTGGTGGTGGATGAAATTCTAGTTGTATTAAGTAACCAGGGTATTACGTGTCTTGGGTACGCGGATGACATTGTCATTATTGCCAGAGGGAAGTTCGAAGAAACACTCTGTGATATTGTACAGAGGAGACTGAATCTGGTAGACACTTGGTGTACATCTGTGGGACTAAAACTCAATCTAAGTAAAACTACGGTTGTCCCATTCACCAAGAAAAGAAAACTCAGTATGAAGCCAATCATAATGAAGGGCTCCTTAATTGAATCTGCGCAGGAGACCAAATATCTGGGAGTAGTTCTCGATAGTAAACTCCTGTGGAGTAACCACACGGAAGCTCTGATGGTACGCAAAAATCTTGCGGGTAAAACCTGGGGGTGCAACCCCTGTATCTTAAGGTGGATGTATACCATGATAGTGAGACCAGCCATCACTTACGGAGCAGTCGCATGGAACAAAAGAGCTCAACATAAAGTGGGGAAGACAAAGTTGGAAAAGGTGCAGAGGCTGGCTTGTATCTGCATCACGGGGGCAATGATAGCATGTCCTACCTCATCAATGGAGATGTTGTTAGGACTTGTTCCACTCCACTTGCAGGTTAAGAGCGTAGCAAGAGTAACCATACTGAGATTTAGCATGCAGGGTATGGGAAAGGAGAAAATAATGGAGTCTAAATATCGGGGGAGTCTTACAAGGGGGAACCCCTTGCTTGAGTTTCCTAAAGACAGAATGATTAAGCAGTTCAACTTCGATAGGAAATTTACATCGCAGTTGTGCAAAAAAGCGGACTGGAGCAGTGAATCCACTACGTACCATGTTATCAAATGGTACGCGGATGGTTCAAAGACCGAGGCGGGGGTGGGTGCAGGAGTATTTGGACCAAAGACGAAATGCTTTGAGCCCATGGGCACCTGCCCAAGCGTCTTCCAAGCCGAAATATGTGCTATCGAAAGGTGCGCAGACTTCAGCTTAGAAAGGAAATATAAAAACAAGAGAATTGCCATCTTGTCGACCATCCCATCCAAATTGGTTGGAGACTGTGTGAGCAAGCTAAACAAGCTTGGGAATAGTAACAAAGTTACAGTTTACTGGATACCTGGTCATGCGGGTATCGCTGGTAATGAAGAAGCTGACAAATTGGCAAAGCGAGGTGCTATTACATCTTTCGTCGGCCCGGAACCTTTTTGTGGATTGGGGACAAAAGCCACCCATGAAAGGATGAGGGAAGTAATTATGATGGAATGGTCCAAAACCTGGAACAACACCACGAGATTAAGGCAGTCCCAGGAGTTTATTGGAAAGTTTAATCAAACGAGGATAGTAATGTGTTCTAGGATGAGTAGGAACAACCTGAGAACACTGACAGGGGTTCTTGCAGGACACTGTAAACTAAGAAAACACTTTAAGAACATTGGGGTGGAGCCGAGGGACGAATGTAGATTCTGTCTATTGGAAGAAGAGACCCCAGCTCATCTTCTCAAAGATTGTGGAGCGTTGATCTACACGAGAAGGTTGCATCTGGGGTAGTATAATATTGGCCGGGCATGACCTGCATAAACTTAACCCTATCCATATCCTGAAATTCATAAGAGAGGCTGGATTGGAGGAGGTGCTCTAGCTGGGTATGCACTAGGGAGTAGTAGGGTGGGGTGCAATAGATCATTTTGGTCGCAGTACAACATATCACCACCGAATTTAATCTAATCTAATCTAATCTAAGTGAAAGATATCAGCATATCTTAATATTACATCAGATCATACATATCAGCATATCTTAATTATTCACCATAGGAGTCTGGATTTAGAATAAGAAATTAGAAGATATTATAAGAACACGCAGTAATATATATGGTTCACCAACGAAGAATAACCATATAATTAGTGAACCCAACGTGATAGGAATCATCGACGTATATAACGTCGCAACGTGAGGGTCATCAACGTGTACTAGCGTCGCAACGCGAGGATCCACGACGTGTACTAACGTCGCAACAGAATTACCACAAAAGTTAAGGCAATTTATTTTAAAAAAACTAAATATAAATTTTTCTTAATTCAATGAATTATTTGTGATTACATCACTCCGATGGAAATAATCCCATCATGAATAATAAGACTGAATCTAACAAAATATGGTGTGCAATTTATGAAATTTTTTTGCTATCCACAAAATTGTCGATCGATCTAGTTTCGAACCGATAAGAACTTTTTATTACACTTTAAAAAAGTATATCATTCTCATCAGGGCTAGCCGACTAGATACACTACCAAAAAAATTTTTCGCTATATAAACCTAAAATAGGTCACTTCTCTAGCGAAGTATAAGAAACCAAAAAACTTTCATAAACATATGATATTAGATTCAGGTTTAGTCAATTTGTTTCTCTAATTGATCACTATTGTTGTTATACTCTAACCAAGTTAGAATTGGATAACAAACTTGTATCGGTAAGAAGAAGATGACCATCTTCACTTGTGTCTATCGACACATTATCTACAATTAATTCAATGAATTATTTGTGATATTACATCACTCCGATGGAAATAATCCCATCATGAATAATAAGACTGAATCTAACAAAATATGGTGTGCAATTTATGAAATTTTTTTTGCTATCCACAAAATTGTCGATCGATCTAGTTTCGAACCGATAAGAACTTTTTATTACACTTTAAAAAAGTATATCATTCTCATCAGGGCTAGCCGACTAGATACACTACCAAAAAAATTTTTCGCTATATAAACCTAAAATAGGTCACTTCTCTAGCGAAGTATAAGAAACCAAAAAACTTTCATAAACATATGATATTAGATTCAGGTTTAGTCAATTTGTTTCTCTAATTGATCACTATTGTTGTTATACTCTAACCAAGTTAGAATTGGATAACAAACTTGTATCGGTAAGAAGAAGATGACCATCTTCACTTGTGTCTATCGACACATTATCTACAATTAATTCAATGAATTATTTGTGATATTACATCACTCCGATGGAAATAATCCCATCATGAATAATAAGACTGAATCTAACAAAATATGGTGTGCAATTTATGAAATTTTTTTGCTATCCACAAAATTGTCGATCGATCTAGTTTCGAACCGATAAGAACTTTTTATTACACTTTAAAAAAGTATATCATTCTCATCAGGGCTAGCCGACTAGATACACTACCAAAAAAATTTTTCGCTATATAAACCTAAAATAGGTCACTTCTCTAGCGAAGTATAAGAAACCAAAAAACTTTCATAAACATATGATATTAGATTCAGGTTTAGTCAATTTGTTTCTCTAATTGATCACTATTGTTGTTATACTCTAACCAAGTTAGAATTGGATAACAAACTTGTATCGGTAAGAAGAAGATGACCATCTTCACTTGTGTCTATCGACACATTATCTACAATTAATTCAATGAATTATTTGTGATATTACATCACTCCGATGGAAATAATCCCATCATGAATAATAAGACTGAATCTAACAAAATATGGTGTGCAATTTATGAAATTTTTTTGCTATCCACAAAATTGTCGATCGATCTAGTTTCGAACCGATAAGAACTTTTTATTACACTTTAAAAAAGTATATCATTCTCATCAGGGCTAGCCGACTAGATACACTACCTAAAAAATTTTTCGCTATATAAACCTAAAATAGGTCACTTCTCTAGCGAAGTATAAGAAACCAAAAAACTTTCATAAACATATGATATTAGATTCAGGTTTAGTCAATTTGTTTCTCTAATTGATCACTATTGTTGTTATACTCTAACCAAGTTAGAATTGGATAACAAACTTGTATCGGTAAGAAGAAGATGACCATCTTCACTTGTGTCTATCGACACATTATCTACAATTAATTCAATGAATTATTTGTGATATTACATCACTCCGATGGAAATAATCCCATCATGAATAATAAGACTGAATCTAACAAAATATGGTGTGCAATTTATGAAATTTTTTTTGCTATCCACAAAATTGTCGATCGATCTAGTTTCGAACCGATAAGAACTTTTTATTACACTTTAAAAAAGTATATCATTCTCATCAGGGCTAGCCGACTAGATACACTACCAAAAAAATTTTTCGCTATATAAACCTAAAATAGGTCACTTCTCTAGCGAAGTATAAGAAACCAAAAAACTTTCATAAACATATGATATTAGATTCAGGTTTAGTCAATTTGTTTCTCTAATTGATCACTATTGTTGTTATACTCTAACCAAGTTAGAATTGGATAACAAACTTGTATCGGTAAGAAGAAGATGACCATCTTCACTTGTGTCTATCGACACATTATCTACAATTAATTCAATGAATTATTTGTGATATTACATCACTCCGATGGAAATAATCCCATCATGAATAATAAGACTGAATCTAACAAAATATGGTGTGCAATTTATGAAATTATTTTGCTATCCACAAAATTGTCGATCGATCTAGTTTCGAACCGATAAGAACTTTTTATTACACTTTAAAAAAGTATATCATTCTCATCAGGGCTAGCCGACTAGATACACTACCAAAAAAATTTTTCGCTATATAAACCTAAAATAGGTCACTTCTCTAGCGAAGTATAAGAAACCAAAAAACTTTCATAAACATATGATATTAGATTCAGGTTTAGTCAATTTGTTTCTCTAATTGATCACTATTGTTGTTATACTCTAACCAAGTTAGAATTGGATAACAAACTTGTATCGGTAAGAAGAAGATGACCATCTTCACTTGTGTCTATCGACACATTATCTACAATTAATTCAATGAATTATTTGTGATATTACATCACTCCGATGGAAATAATCCCATCATGAATAATAAGACTGAATCTAACAAAATATGGTGTGCAATTTATGAAATTTTTTTGCTATCCACAAAATTGTCGATCGATCTAGTTTCGAACCGATAAGAACTTTTTATTACACTTTAAAAAAGTATATCATTCTCATCAGGGCTAGCCGACTAGATACACTACCTAAAAAATTTTTCGCTATATAAACCTAAAATAGGTCACTTCTCTAGCGAAGTATAAGAAACCAAAAAACTTTCATAAACATATGATATTAGATTCAGGTTTAGTCAATTTGTTTCTCTAATTGATCACTATTGTTGTTATACTCTAACCAAGTTAGAATTGGATAACAAACTTGTATCGGTAAGAAGAAGATGACCATCTTCACTTGTGTCTATCGACACATTATCTACAATTAATTCAATGAATTATTTGTGATATTACATCACTCCGATGGAAATAATCCCATCATGAATAATAAGACTGAATCTAACAAAATATGGTGTGCAATTTATGAAATTTTTTTGCTATCCACAAAATTGTCGATCGATCTAGTTTCGAACCGATAAGAACTTTTTATTACACTTTAAAAAAGTATATCATACTTATCTATACTTCGCTAGAGAAGTGACCTATTTTAGGTTTATATAGCGAAAAATTTTTTTGGTAGTGTATCTAGTCGGCTAGCCCTGATGAGAATGATATACTTTTTTAAAGTGTAATAAAAAGTTCTTATCGGTTCGAAACTAGATCGATCGACAATTTTGTGGATAGCAAAAAAATTTCATAAATTGCACACCATATTTTGTTAGATTCAGTCTTATTATTCATGATGGGATTATTTCCATCGGAGTGATGTAATATCACAAATAATTCATTGAATTAATTGTAGATAATGTGTCGATAGACACAAGTGAAGATGGTCATCTTCTTCTTACCGATACAAGTTTGTTATCCAATTCTAACTTGGTTAGAGTATAACAACAATAGTGATCAATTAGAGAAACAAATTGACTAAACCTGAATCTAATATCATATGTTTATGAAAGTTTTTTGGTTTCTTATACTTCGCTAGAGAAGTGACCTATTTTAGGTTTATATAGCGAAAAATTTTTTTGGTAGTGTATCTAGTCGGCTAGCCCTGATGAGAATGATATACTTTTTTAAAGTGTAATAAAAAGTTCTTATCGGTTCGAAACTAGATCGATCGACAATTTTGTGGATAGCAAAAAAATTTCATAAATTGCACACCATATTTTGTTAGATTCAGTCTTATTATTCATGATGGGATTATTTCCATCGGAGTGATGTAATATCACAAATAATTCATTGAATTAATTGTAGATAGTGTGTCGATAGACACAAGTGAAGATGGTCATCTTCTTCTTACCGATACAAGTTTGTTATCCAATTCTAACTTGGTTAGAGTATAACAACAATAGTGATCAATTAGAGAAACAAATTGACTAAACCTGAATCTAATATCATATGTTTATGAAAGTTTTTTGGTTTCTTATACTTCGCTAGAGAAGTGACCTATTTTAGGTTTATATAGCGAAAAATTTTTTTGGTAGTGTATCTAGTCGGCTAGCCCTGATGAGAATGATATACTTTTTTAAAGTGTAATAAAAAGTTCTTATCGGTTCGAAACTAGATCGATCGACAATTTTGTGGATAGCAAAAAAATTTCATAAATTGCACACCATATTTTGTTAGATTCAGTCTTATTATTCATGATGGGATTATTTCCATCGGAGTGATGTAATATCACAAATAATTCATTGAATTAATTGTAGATAATGTGTCGATAGACACAAGTGAAGATGGTCATCTTCTTCTTACCGATACAAGTTTGTTATCCAATTCTAACTTGGTTAGAGTATAACAACAATAGTGATCAATTAGAGAAACAAATTGACTAAACCTGAATCTAATATCATATGTTTATGAAAGTTTTTTGGTTTCTTATACTTCGCTAGAGAAGTGACCTATTTTAGGTTTATATAGCGAAAAATTTTTTTGGTAGTGTATCTAGTCGGCTAGCCCTGATGAGAATGATATACTTTTTTAAAGTGTAATAAAAAGTTCTTATCGGTTCGAAACTAGATCGATCGACAATTTTGTGGATAGCAAAAAAATTTCATAAATTGCACACCATATTTTGTTAGATTCAGTCTTATTATAAATTTTTCTATTCTAAAATTTTTCTTGAATATTTTTGATTGTTTGATTTTATATTTATTTTAATTATTTGAATTTCGCAATATATTTAAAAAAAATTTGAATATATATAACGTCACGGGGAGCATCACCAACGAATGCTTTTTCACCAGTGGAGGAACAGAGCACTTCCACACAATTTCTAACGTTGACAAAAGCTGAGCTGGATGCTTATGCTCAACGTTATCATGAGAACAAGCAAAATTTCGGTAATGAAGCACAGTTTCCACCTAAATTAATCTCTGACCAACTTCCACCCACTCCATGGGATTTACCAAATAATACCAGGGAAGTACATGGAGTACATTTTCGTGTTTCACAAGCTCCTCTTTTCGAGCAAAATACCTTTCTTTGGTTTAAGGGATTAGAAATGCAGTTTAAAACTGGTGGTATTAGGAGTGAAAACTCTAAATATATGTACGCATATGGCGCTATTGATTCCCGTTTACACAATCGTTGGATGCCAATCCTCATGAAGGAACCTGGTGTAAACCCTTATACTACATTCAAAGAGGATGTTATTAGAACTTTAGGTGTAAGTGATAAGACTAAGATTCACAACATCCTGCATAAATTATCCCTTGATGACAAAAAACCGTCACAACTTTTGACCGAATTCCAATTAAACAGTGCAGATATTGGGGATAAAGTAGTGAAGCAATTGTGGATGACCAGATTACCGGAAAACATTCAACTTATATTAGCATCATTTGAAAACGATCTTCCTTTAGATCGGTTAGCTGAACGTGCTGACAACTTGATGGAAACATTGACTCATCGGCAGGTTTTCAATGTTAATTTACCATCAACATCTACAGTTGCAGAAAACATGAATCCAGTTCAGTTTAATCAGGAATTTTCTCGACTGCAGACGAACTTCCAATATATGATGAACAGCTTCAAAACGTAAATGTTGAGTGAAGTTCACTCTTTTGTTTCTGCTGGCAACCGGTCGCACTCTATTACGAAAAATTCCTATAGGGGCAATAGATCCCGCACTAGGTCAAAGTCACAAAACCGCCAATGGTTAAGACAAGACCAGCTACTAATTCGTTTTTTAATTTATTTGCGGCAAACGGCACTCCCATTTTGGCTTATGGTACACAAACTCTGCAACTCAACATAGGCCTTCGCAGAAATTTTTGTTGGGATTTATTGTTGCCGATGTGTCTGAAACATTCTGGACTACTGGTTGATATACAGAGACAGAGGCTCATAGATCCGTTAATCTTTCTGTTCTCAATTGGTAGTATCTCAAATTCTACTGAACCTTCGGTCTTTTTTCGTCGACAAGACGAATAAATTTTCGATAATACCACGACAAATTGTAAAAATCTTGGACAAATTTCCTGGAATTGCAATTCCGTCCAAGTAGTGTAAAACATAATGTAACACACAAACTCGAGACAGTTGGTACACCTGTATCTTGTAAAACTCGTCGTTTAGCTCCTGACAAGCTTAAAATAGCGAAAGCTGAGTTTGACAAGATGGTGCAAATGGGTATTTGTAGGCCCAGCAGTCTTGGTCCAATCCGTTACACCTGGTCCAAAAAAAAAGGAGAATGACGTCCCTGTGGTGACTATCGAGCTCTAAATAGGATTACAGTTCCTGATTGATATTCCATTCCTCACCATCCAAGATTTTTCACATCATTTGGAGGGATGCACAATTTTTTCGTCCCTCGATCTTGTTTAGGCATACCATCAAATTCCAATATGTCCGGAGGACATTCCTAAAACCGCTATCTCTACACTTTTCGGTCTTTTTGAATTCACAAAAATGACTTTTGGTCTTAGGGATGCTTTTCAATCGTTCTGGATGATGTACTTGTAGCATCAAAAACCCCTGATGAGCATCTTATCCATCTCCAAATGATTTTTCAAAGATTCTATGAAAATAGTCTCATTATTAATCCAGATAAATGCGTTTACGCTAAATCTGAGAATAAATTCTTAGGTCATGTGGTTAATGAACATGGAATTTTGCCAGATCGTGAACGTGTTCAAGTCATAAAAAACTTTGAAAGTCCTACTACAGTTAAGCAGTTTAAGAGATTCTAAGGAATGCTTAATTTTTATAGACGATTCTTACCAGCTGCAGCAGCTGACCAAATTTTACTTAACGACTTCTTGAAAGGATACAAGAAGAACAGTAAAATTCCTGTCACTTGGACCACTGAGTCCATCAATGCCTTTCAAAATTGCAAAGATAAGTTGTGCAATGCCAGTCTTCTTGCTCATCCGTCATCTTCCACTCGACTTACAGTTATGGTCGCTGCATGATACAGCGATAGGAGCAGTAGTGCAGCAATTTGTTGAAGAAACCTGGCAACCGCTCAGTTTCTTCTCGGTACGTCTTAACGATGCCCAAATTAAATATAGCGCTTATGATCGAGAACTTCTCGCAGCGTATTCCGGCATCAAGCATTCCAGGTATCTTCTGGAAGGTCGTGATTTTACACTATTCACTGACCATAAACCTCTAATTTTTGCTTTTAAACAAAATCTTGAAAAAGAATCTCTCCATCAATTTCGACACCTGGATTTCATTGCGCAATTGAAAACTGATATCCAGCATATTCCTGGTACCGACAATGTCGTAACCGACGCTTTATTTCGTATAAATTAAATCCTCATTCCAGAGAAAATTGAATATGCTGCAATCGCGGACGCGCAAACCAATGACGAAGAATTGTTAACATTACTACAACTATGCGCAGGTCATTTATTCCTGTAGCTTTTCGTCAAAGTGTTTTTGATGCATTTCATAGTCTTTCGCATCCTGGTGTTAAAGCTTCAACCAATCTTCTCACAAAACACGTAGTTTGGCCGTCAATAAAAAAGGACATAAAAAATATGGCTCAACAATGCATAGCGTGTCAAAAGTCCAAGGTTTCTCGACACACTAAGTCACCCCTTGGCAATATTAAATCAAATTCACAGCGATTTTCACAAATTCATCTCGATATCTGTGGTCCTTTACCAATATTACCTAATTGACCGTTATACGCGGTGGCCTGAAGACCTTCCTGTTCCAGACATCACAGCTAGAACAGTTGTTTTCGCTGTTTACAATACATGGATTTCGAGATTTGATGTTCCAGAATCAATTATAACTGATCAAGGAACCCAATTTGAATCTGAATTGTTCACTGAACTTTCCAATCTATTAGGCTTCAAACGATGTAAAACTACATCATACAATCCGAAATGCAACGGCATTATGGAAAAGTGGCATCGTACGATTAAATCTGCAATTATGTGTCACAACCGTAACGATTAGACAACAATACGGCCTTCTGTCCTATTGGGTTTAAGAACCTCCTTAAAAGATGAACTACAAACTACTTCAGCGGAACTAACTTATGGAAGCTCGATACAAATTCCGGAGCAATTTCTAAATTCTTCTACAAATTCATTCGTTCCCCAATCCAAGTTCGTCAAACAGTTGAGAAAACATTTCGATGAAATTGGACCTAAACCAGCGTTTGCACACGTGACGTCTTCTTCCTTTGTGAGCAAAGATCTCCAAACTTGCTCACACGTCCTCTTACGAACCGATGCTGTAAGGAAATCTTTACAACCTCCTTACACTGGCCCATTCAAAGTTTTAAGTCGTAATAACAAAAATTTCGATTTGGAAATTAATGGCAAAACAGTCAAGATTTCAATCGACAAACTTAAACCCTGTTATCAGGAAAATTCAGGCGAAGAACAATACAGTTATATCGTAAATGCTTTAATGCTCACACGAATCACGCTGATTCAAGTACATTTTCAAAATACACGCTAAAACGATTATCTACAAATGATCATTCTGATCCTACTATGGATCACAATCTTAACTTTTCGACTAACCTGATACCATCAGATATCAAGGGTACGAATCAACAATATTCAGCTCTACCCAAAAAGCCAACCAAAAAGGTTACTTTTAATGATCAGTCTCAAATCATTCCTCCCTTAAGAACTTCAAAATCTGGAAGGACGATCAAAACTCCAAAAAAATTACTAGATTATATCAGCATGCGCTTCGATAATCTAGCAAAATCCTTTCCTTCCAGTACGATTTTGTAGGATGTTGTGGATCTGTTTTGAACTTTAGCTAAAATCGTGATCCGCGTCAATTTTTCGGATGTTTTTTTCCGCAATCCAGCAACCTTTATGTAAATATTAAAAATTTCTATCATTTAGTACTTTCGGTACATACGTACCAACATTTTTCATTTCGTGTCTTCTTCGAAGCCACTGATGGGGGAGTATTTGTGGTGATGCTTCGAACTAAATTTTTGAAAAAGATTGCCTGGATTTTCGTTTTTTGTTCATAATAATTTTTTTTGTTTTTAAAAAATACTTTTTAAGGATACTTTCTTCCAATTAATACTACATATAGTTTTTCTGTATATTGTTTAAAATAATTTTCAAAACTTATAAGAATTATTGTAATTTATAAGAACTATTGTGTAATAATGCTCAATCATTATTTATGTAGTATAAATAATTATGTACAGTGAATAAGTATGTGCAACTAATAATTATACTCAATAAACAATTTGGCACAATAAATAATTAATGAACATTGAATAATAATCAGCATATCTTAATTATTCACCATAGGACTCTGGATTTAGAATAAGATATTATAAGAACACACAGTAATATATCGTCGCTTTAATAATGAAACAACGTATGCTATTTATACGTTGTTTTTATATAATAGGTGCGCTGCATTCCCCACAAGGGTATCTTTGAATTGGCGTTTTTATATTTTCGAATTATTTTATGACTGGGGTTAAGAATTAATAAATTATAAATTAACGTCCATGCAAATGCATGCGCACATCAAACTTTAAACTCAAATATCTCGAAACTATACTTTTTCGTATACGTCATTTCATTATTAAAGCGACGATATATGGTTCACTAACGAAGAATAACCATAAGTCCAAAATAGCTTACGTCCGTGCGTCATATACTATTTTTTATTCGCCGCTAGCAAAATATTTAAAAAAAATTGTTTATTCTAAATCAAAGTTATAATTTTGCATAAATTTTGAAATGAAAATACAAGTAACCTTTGACAAAATATTTGTTATTTTTTTCAAAATAATTGTATAACTACGACAACAAATAATAAGAATAATTTTAATTGGATAATGAAATTTTGAATTTAAAGGTTGCTTTGATAAAAATTTCTGTGTTTTATAGAATTTCAACAAATACAAATGTTTTTTACTTTTTTGGACGTAAATATGACAACAAAATATAGAGTTAAAAAGTGACACTTTACGGCCGCAAATCACAGTAATAAAGTACCACTTTAATATGTAGGCGAATAAAAACGTTCTTTTTATAATTTATATTAAGTGATTTCTATTTAAACATAAATGTAGCTTCACATTTTACGAAGAACTGATCTCTGGGATTTTAAGTTGTATTGTGTTGTCAAATCATATAATACGAAAAATGTCTTCAATGAGATATTCAATGTTTACTTGAAAAAAACGTCAAAATCTTCGATAAATGTAGGCGGAGTTCTTTTTTCCATTACGAAAGATACGAAAAAACTCCGAACATCTGTCTCAGATTGTGTTGTAGAAAATAAACATCGAATTTTTTTAGATAATGTTAGACAACCGAAACAGTTTCTACCAATCCGCGTTTTATCCATGTTTGCTAGATATGGATGGGGATTATGTTTTACGACTTCTTTTACGGTTCTTGATTGACTCATAATATCGTTCCATAAATAAATAAATAAAATTAAATTAAATTATAAAATAATAAAAAATAAATGCATGCACTGACTAGGAACAATATTAGCATCTTCAGTTGTCGTTGAAGTTGTTGTTATTGATTTTGTTTCAGTTGTTTCCTCATCCTCGTCATCATCATCCGTTTTATATTCTTCATCATAATCTTTTGCACTATCTAAATCAGGTACAACTGTACTAGTGGTTTCGGTTGGAAGGAAAACAATCGGTTTTCTTGTAACACCTGGTGGAAGAATAAGTCCAGTACGACTATGAACCTTATCACGATCATCATATATATCGTCCTCAGACTTCGTATCATTTTTATAATAATTCTCATCAAAACGTATATCATCATCATCATTTTCACTATCATCATCATCGATTCGTCCATCACCTGATCCTCCTAAATCCTGTTCCGATACTTTTGCACGATCCAATTTATTATTTAGAATTGTGCTATAATGTTTATTGTTGTTTGTATTATGCGACGTTGAATCTTCATCATCTGGTCCAAATCCAGAACCTGAATATTCTTCAGCTTCTTTCTCTAAATCGTCATGTATCTGGAATTAAAATAAAACAAAATTAAAATGATTCGTATACATTAATCTAAACATTTTTTTATAATTATATAAGCACAACGAAATTCATCTTTGAAATAACGAGTTTTAATGTATTTTGGTTTAATCTCTGTATGACTAGTCCGTATCAAAAACACTATTAGTTTAATTATCTTTTAAGGACTGGAGTTAGTCAATGATTAGGGTTAAAACTCTATCCACATATTCAATCACAGTTGTTTTGAAAAGAAACACCTCGTCGATCTTACCACCAGGATAAAGGTAATGCCTTAATATACTGTTCAGATGTATAAAGGAAGTTGAACATTTTCGCGACCTAAATGTCGATCACAACTGCCGGTTACTCACTCAAACATAAAAAAGCTTGTCATAAATTTTAGATTAGTCGATCAGCACATGTTGCGATTTGGATTTTTAGCATGTAGTACTACAATCTAAGTTGCGCAGGGATGTACAGTTACGGACCGACTACAAAGAAAAATCGGATACTTATTGTGATTGTTCTCTTCCATACGACTTCATTAGTCACACTAATGCTGAAAATAGCGCACATGTTTGACTATGCCAAGTATAAAAGCCCACATACCATAGTCGGCTGTGATGCCAATTCATAATATGTGGGTTAAGGGAGCGCCAATATCAACAGTAGAGGTCAGCCTCTTTTAGAGTATTTGGCTACTACTAAAATAAGAAAATTCCGGAGTAGTGCACACTTTTGTTAACTCCCAACGACAAGAAATCATAGACACCACTCTGGAGATTGTTTACGACAATATTTTCTAGTAGAGACGATTCCAATGGCAGATGGCGTTTAACGCAATTTATGACCGACGCGTTAGGTGCAGTTCAGGAGTTTTGTTGCGGAAGAACAAGAGAGCCGATTATAGATTATATATTTGGCCGTTGATCTGCTCCACCACCTGTTAGTCGGGCTTTTTAAAGTTAGCTAAGACAAACTAAGACAAATTTCTAAGAAACTTTTGAACATAACTTTGAAAACTCGATTGCGTTCTGTACAGTGAAGCTCGAAAGCTTTTCAAAAGTTTTTTTCAGAAATCAAAGAAAAAGTCTTACGAAAAATACTGTGAGAAACCTTAACGAAATTCTTGAAAAGGTTGATTGATCGTTTATCGAGAGTGTATAATTTAAAACGGTTCAACGACACTCAGAATTCTTTAAACAAATAAACATATGGGGCATTGCACGTGAACGGGAACAAACAAAATTTTTTTTCTCCAAATTTTGGAGATTAACAGTACTCCATCAGAACACAATTTTGGATTATTTTTAAATTTTCTGGTCAACCCCCTTCCCGTCAGTGACAGTCACGAAATTTGAAATTTTGTTTAGAACGACAAAGTGCTTCATTTTGTAGGAAATTTAATGCATAAAACAATTTTTAAAAAAATTGTAATTCCTTAGCATTTTTCTTGTAGAATACGATACAAATATTTAAAACATTTTTGAGGGTAGTTTTCTCCCTTATTTAGGGGTTTTGAAATTTAAAATCTGTAGTATTAAGTAAAATTGTAACCAACATTTTTTGAATTTTAGTTATGTTTCGTCGAAATGACACACAAGAGATGGCGCTTGTTTTTGGCTGTCAGTTTTTGAGTTGACGATGGAATATAGTAGTGTTGAAATAATAAAACGTTATCTAAATAAATTGTAACCATCGTATTCTAAATTTTATAAAAGCGCTCTCCATTATGTCCTACAATATCAGAAGTAGGATCAACATAAAATAAAAAAAAAAACGAACGATATTCGAAGCGATCGAAAATTAAAAAAAAACATAACCTCCAAACTGAAGAAAAAATTATTATTATTATTGATCCAGTACGAACTCTTGAACGATGGATGGGGTCAATATCCTAAGCGTAAAACAACTAGAAAAACAATTAAAATTAAGAATCCTGAGTACACCAGGAGAAAAATCAAAGTTAGTGCAACGTTTAAGTTATGCATGGCAGAGTGAAACGAACCACACTGGCAACATCGCGATCAGCACTAATAGCGAATCTAGCGACACACTTGATGTTGTGAACGCCGGTAAAATAATCGTAAACAATAGCTCACTGTTATTGTCAGTTCACGGAAAGCTAAAAGGTCCAGCATTATCATGGTTCAACCCGAACGAAAGTAAATTCAGAACACTAGATGATTTCAAAGAACTCTTGATCAAGGATTTCAAAATTACTTTGAGTAAAGTCGAAGTACATGAAAGGTTACGTAATTATCGACGTAACAAAGTTACTGATTATTTGACGTATTACTACGAAATGATTGAGATGGGAACGCACGCAAATGTATCCGAACCAACGATGATTCATTATATCATAAATGGTATCGACGATTATACGTTTGCTGAAAATCTTCGATCAAATATTATTCCAACACTAGAACGATTGAGACAAAAGATCATATGGCGTATTAGTACAAAACCGGTAGGCAACTCTGATACAAACGACAACGCACGAAAAGTTAACCAACATTTCAACGACAAAAGTACAAGAAACACAAGTATTGACATCTCATCGAAAAGTACAAATATACTAGCAAGCAGTAACGAAATGAATAAACAGCATAACAAACCAAACGTCAACACAAGAAGGGAAAATGCTTGCTACAACTGTTTTGGAACGTGACACCTTTCAGTGAACTGTCCAAAACAACAACGTCGAGATAGATGTAATACTTGCAATAAGATACATCCCAAAGGCACGCCAAATTGTGAAAGCACCAGTGACGAAAATAAACAACGTGTACTACGAATCGAGCCACTAAACGAATTTGTTGTCAACATCGAGATCCACTTTCCTCTGAATACGAAGCTAGAAGCAATAATAGATACAGGGAGTCCAGACAATCTATTATTGAAAAAGAACATGCCACCTGAAGTGCAATTAGAAAAATACGAAGAAGAACGATATAAGGGAATAACCAACTCTCCAATGAAAATACTGGGAAAACTAAATGCGAACATATTAATTAACGCTGATCATATTTCTATTTTATTTTTAGTTGTTCCTGACGATACAATACAATTGCCTAATCGGTCGGTCGTTTATACGGAATCCAACGGTAAATTTTAAGTTAGAATCAAAAGGTAATAACAACGTCATTAAATTTGAACCAAGTTCGGCTGTACAGGAAACAGGCAATAGGAAGTAAATGCTAAACAACAATGGGATTTAGTCCTAAAAGACACTGAATTTGTCATTAACAATACAATAAACTGGTCGATAGGAACGCCGCCTGCAAAAGCACTTTTCGAACTTAATCAAAGGCAAATGAATGACGAAGTTGAAGAATTCATTCAATCAAAGAACGAATATATAAACGATAGCAAATTTGGAAATATACGTCAAAACATGTGTCAAAGTATAAGAACTGAATCTAAAAAATTATGGTGCAAATTATGAAACTTTTTGCAATCCATACAATTTTCGACCGATATAGTTTCGAACCAATGAGAAAATTTTAAACTTTAAAAAAGTTTATCATTCTTATCAGGGCTAGCCGACTAGATAAACTACCCAAAAATGTTTACGTTAAATATAAACCAAAAATAGGGTTACAACTCTAGCGAAGTATCACCATAATTTTTTAGATTCAGTTCTTATATTATTCTATATGGGAGATTTTCCATCGGGGTGATGTTATATTACAAATAATTTACCGAATTAAATGTGTCAAAGTATTAAGAAAAACCAATTTAAAAACAAAGAAAATTTTGATCGAAGACGCATCGCGGACCCAAAATATATATTCGGTGACCTGGTTTTAATCAAGAATGTAGTTACCGATGCTGCCATAAATCACAAACTTATACCAAAATATCGTGGTCCGTATCAAATAACATACGTTCTACAAAGGGACAGATATGTCGTAGAAGACATTCCTGGTTTTCAACAGTCGCAACGGCGCGCCGCGTTTAATATGAAATTATATGTCGCGGAAGGACAATCGAGGTCGATTGGAACGTCAGGAGAGGCCGAATTGTAGTATTAAGTAAAATTGTAACGAACATTTTTTGAATTTTAGTTATGTTTAGTCGAAGTGACACACAAGAGATGGCGCTTGTTTTTGGCTGTCAATTTTTGAGTTGAAGATGGAATAGTAGTGTTGAAATAATAAAACCTTATCTAAATAAATTGTAACCATCGTATTCTAAATTTTATAAAGGCGCCCTCCATCATGTCCTGCAAATCAATTTTTTAAAATGTATGACACGTTTTTTATAATTATTTTTTTTCCATATTTATTTCCAAGTATGCATTTTCAAATAATTCTTGTCGCGTGATGGAAGTAGTATCGCTGTGAGCATTAGAGGGTGCCAAAGGTTAGAAACCTCCTCCTTCTCCTAAGTCAGCTAAATGTTATACCTTGTGCTGTAAAATGAAAATTAAAGTTCAAAGAATGTATCATAAAAAAATCCCTGTCATTGAACTCAAATCCGGTGTAAAATTATTAAAATTCAAAATGGCAGCTCCAATATGGCGGCCAATATTTTTTAAATTGACGACTTTTGAAAATCGACAAATACATTCGTAATCAAGGAGAGTTGATCAAAAAATCTAAAAAAATTCCAAAATTGTTTTCTGATTGAGTACTATAAATTGGAGAAAAAAATGTTTTGTTTGTTCCCGATTACTTGGAATGCCCCAAATATATATCATTACATCAACACCATTTACCTGTAGGCGTATTTAGCAAGATTCCTCAGGAGGAAAAATCAAACCGAATGGATTGGATAATGGAAAAAGGAATTGTATCACCCGCGGCTCTGTCTTGGGCTATTAGTTGCTCTCAAGTATCTTCGTGAACGAACGGCTGCATACCCCATATATATACCATCGGTTGGTACCCTCGGTTTGGAATGACATGAGGAACGTCATTATCTTAAAACCATAGGAAAAATTAAACATTGTAGGGCGAATAACTTCACACCGATCAGTCTTTTCTCATACTTTCTAGAAATGTCTATCTGAAGGAAAACCCGCTAAGCAATAGTCTACACGCTAATCAAACGGCAATGTTTAAGAACAGGATCCTTTCAGATGTGGATCGTTTCAATACCGCCATAATACAAAACACTTTTGGAAACCTCTCAGGAAACAGTGAATAAAACAGGATTCTAAGTTGCATCCAATGTAGGTTGGAAGGCCGATTCTGTTTATTCGCACGAGGGATAGCAACGGCATCCAAGGTGTAAAACGAGGATGTTCCCAATGAAAGAGTGGAATCTTTTAAACTCCAAAAAGGCTATAAACCTTACGTGCATTAACTCTCAATGGAGAAACCCAGATGAATATAAGGTCACCAAGATGTTCACTCCAGAGATTAACCGCCAAATCACCGGATTTCTGTTAAGTCTGGCATGTTCAGACTGCTGACTAATGGTAGGACAACAGGTCTTCATCATGCAGTTAATAAGCACATGGAGAGGCTGGGAGTAGGAAATAATCCAACATGCCACTTTTGTTTTGAAGAGGATGAAATAGTTCCTTCCATTGTGGTCTCAGGTCATGGTCATGTCACCAAAAAATAAAAAATAAAAAAACAATTTTGATTGCTTAACTCGGGATTTGCTGTTCAAAAAAATCAAATGCATTTCAAATGACCTCGTCTATGAATTAAACCGTACGATCCTTGGCGAATTGACAACGCAACTTTACCGAATCCTTCAACACTGGACTGCAGCATTTCGAAAATGTTACGCAATCACAATAAATGAAAAAAATAGTTAGATTTTTCGACTTGGGAAGGCCAAAGTCACCAAGCGCTCATTTTAATATGTTACTTGAGCAGAAAAATATACTTATGAATTTTACTTATAGGGATTCATATAAGTAAAATTCAACAAACTAACAACGCTTCGCAAATTGTAACAAATTAAACTAATTCAGAAAAAAAGAATAAAATTAGACAATGCTGCTACATTGATTTTCACCACTATTTCTAAATATACAGTACCATGACCAAAAAATTATAACAAACGAAAAACAAAAATAATTTAACCGGAAGTGACAAGCCAATAGTTCAAATGCAATGTTATTAATCAAAATATTTTTTCTATTTTGCGTCTAAAATAAAGTCATTTCGATACCCAAATGCGTATCGAAATGGCTTTCATTTCGATACGCAAAAGTTTTGTCTTTCAAGGTTGGTCACATTGGTCATACAAACGTCAGTGAACATTAAAACGAATAATTATGTAAATAAAATTAATCAGAATATCTAAATTAGTGTTAAATATTTTAATTAATTAAAATAATTAGTAATAATAACAAAATTTCAAATTGACTATTTTTTAATAAAATACACATTTTTTAAAATTTCAAGACAAAAAATGCAAAACAGAAAAAATAGTATAAAAAACTCGTTTCATAAGACGTTTTATCGCACTTATCATTTAGAAAACTCCCCGCTGCGCGGGTCGTTTTCTAAACAGATTGCGTGCGATAAAATCGTCGATTATGAAACTAGTTTCTTAATATACTATTATCAGTGTTCGAAGTTATTGAAGTTTAAAAAAACATTTGCTGTGACAGATATGTTTGTAAAGTGATTAATTTACTGACCAAAGAAAATTTCTAACGAAAATTAAAACAAAAAGTTGATATACAGAAATATTTTGTTTCTAGCTAACAACTTCCGTCTCCGTTTTTATCACAATTAGTCGATTTTTCAAAAAAACGTATCTATGGTAAACGTTCAAAGACTTACCGCCAGAAAACTAATCATATCGTACCAGATCTGCTCTCAGCGTCCGGTATATTTTCGAAAGCCTGAAAACGTATATCTACAATCACAGTGATTAGATTCGACTCGCTTGCCCCGTTTCACCCGTTAGTTGGTTAGATGTAACCAGTTAAATTAAATTGTCACAAAATTTCACATTTACTTTAGTTATTTCTTCTATGCGTTATGGCTACATATAGCTAAGCATAAAGTTAGAATATTTTTATAAACATTTCTACAAAAATTGGACATTTTGTAATGTATGCAATAGTAAATTAAATATTTTAAATGATCCGGTTCTAGTAGGCCTGCCTGATCCGGTTTGGATAGTTTGAGGCGTTACATAACTGATCAGGGCCTGCTCGGTGTACTTGATCCGGCCGCTATCAAGGTTAGGGAAAGCCGTATCCAGTCCAGATCTAAGCCCTTACATAATGCTAGTCGTGTTATACAACAGCAAAACAATAAAACATCAAACACTTAGAGTATATATAAATATAGAGAGAACATAACTTTAAAATTGTATGAAGAGAGACATAAGAAATCGTGTTTGCTAAAATGTCATATTCAATTTCTCATTTCGCCATTTGCATTTCTGTTTATTTACAACAACCAACTATTGTATTAAATTATAAATTAAAAACAATTAAATAATTTAAAACGAAACAAAAAGTACAATCTATTATTTTTAGTTGTGCTAATTTTTATAAAATGAATGAAAATAATTACGAGAGTATTTTACATTTATTGTGTTATTTCCAGTGATTTTATAATAGTGAACATTTTATTATTTTATAATGCAAATGTGCAAATATTTAAGTTATGTATACATCCTGAAAGTATATTATGAAAACTAACTGGCGACCAACTTTTCATTATTGTGTAGTTTATTTTTAATAGATAAAAGATTAAAATTTATATATTTGGTTAGAATCAAATCCTAATCTGTCATTTTTCTTATTTCTTTTTATATAGTAGCAGTGAGGGAGAAACTATTATTTTATTCTCTTCCATTTAATTATATCAGCTTTATTTGTATGTTTTTTCGATAATAATAGTATGTATTATTGTATTGTTTTCTAACCTATAGCCTAATGAACTTAACCTATTGCCTAATGAACATTTTATTCAATTGGTATGATTCCAATTGGTCAAATTGTTTTGATTTCATTAAAATTATTTTTAAATTATAATCACAATTGCTTTGATAAGTTTTGTTCAAAAATCAAATTTTAATTTAAATTCTCTTATTTCGTTTAGTTGAACTTGATTGATTGTATGAGAAGGGCGTTTTTTATGATCAGTGTGTTTTTATTAAGAAATTTGATTTATCAATTAAAACAATAAAGATTTATTGTTTTAATTGAAGAAAATGTTTTTATTTTTTATAATACACAATTCTTTTTTATAATAAAATCTTTGTCAGAGAATAAAGTATTGTAATCGATTCGTGAATAATGAATTTTATTCTCTCGCAAATTAAAATTCTCGCTCGTGCCTCGCTCAAATTTTAAACTTTTGCTTGAGAATAAACTACTTCATTATTCACTCATTGATTAAACTACTATTTTTGTGGTAGGTTTTTTTCTTATAGATTTAAAAGAAACTCGCAATAATTGTACAATTTTGAATCAAATGAAAAATTTATGCACGTCTTTGGGAATACAAACCGGTTTCTCTCTCAGAGAAATAAAGGAAAACAAACAAACAAAAAAACGATTTGACAGAAGATCAATCACCATTAATATTAGTTATGGTGGTCGGTTGATCAAACACCATTAATTCTCGAACTTCAAACGAAACGTCAAACAAATTGAGAAAAATACTTTGCCATTGTCTAATATGAAGTCAGTGATTGAAACCATAACAAAACGAGTACAAAGACACGAGTTTAAAAGTTTTCAGTATAGCCACAAGGTCTTAATTTTCGTTCAAGATTTCCTAGAACTAAATGCTACCACAAGAATTAAAATGTCCGTTAGGATAGGTATAGTGGCGGTAGGAATAGGACCAACACTAAAAAATCCTTTTGCTATTTTTATCGATGGTATGTTGTGATGGTGAGATTTTGTCGCCAACCCTGGAAATTCAATAAACAACAACCCATCATCATGAACAACCAAAATATCTGATCCAAAAACTACTACTTCCTGTAATTGTGTCCACCGACGCTACTAATTTTACCAAGCGTCGACTTTTTATATATGATCCGAATTCTTAAATCAATTTTCTCATTGCACAGGCGCTGATGTTGCAGTTGTAACTATTTCGATTTTCAATATATCTCAATCTCTCAAAAACATCTCAATTTTATTTTATCCACAGCTAATGGTACTCCAATTAGTACGTATGGTAATAAGTTGCTTAAATTTGACTTTGGACGAAGTCGAAATTTTGTAAATTCTTTTAAGGTCGCTTTAGTCAGTAAACCAATCATTGAAACTGACTTCCACGTTTCAAAAGAATTAACTTAGATTTAATTAAAATGGATACACCTAGTCGGATTCGCTTTCAAATCAGCGTACGGTTATGGTAAAATTCTTCAAAAATTTGCCACTCAAACTCTAAGAACCCAGATACGATCTTCCAATTCAACATATAGTTGTTCCTCGTATTCATACGATTAGACAACTACCAGTTTTTCGCTCTCAGCGAATTGAATCAAGTAAATATAAGATTTTTAAGACCGAATTCGAACAATGGTGCCCATGGGGTGCTGATTTTTTCTAAAATAGATATAATTCGGGATTACAATCAAATATATTCAACATCGCTATTACGACACCTTTTGTGGTTTTCGAGTTCACAAGAACTCCCCGACTAGAAATTAGATCAGTATAGGGTCCGATCCGGATCAGGATTGCCTGAAGACTGATCAGGGATGAATCAGGCCTCCTGATCCGGACATGATGAAAAATCGTCACGCCGTACAGGATCCGTTTAAATGATCCATGCCGGATACATTTCAAAGATCCATTCCGGATCCATTTCAAAGATCCATTCCGGATCCATTTCAAAGATCTATTCCGGATCTATCTTAAAGATCCATGCCGGATCCATTCAACAGTTTCATGTCCGGTCTGCTCAAGAGATCCATTCCAGATCCGTTCAAAGGTTTAGAATTAATTTTGTTCTTAAATAGTAATTTGACATTAAATAAATGAAAAAAATATTACAATTTTTCCTTAATTTTGTTCATAATTTCAAGTACACTTCAAATGCTTATAAATTTAAACACTCAGAAAAAAAAGATAGCTTATTTAACGTAAAGTATATGTAAATTTAACTGAAAATGGCGTACGAATTGAACTAAACAAAATTGACTAAGTAAAATCTACTTAAAAGCATGTAAAACATTTTGCGCTGTTATGCTACTATTATGCTACCATCTTGTCTCACCAAAAAAATGAAAAAAATTTAGTTTTTTGCAATTATTAATCGTTTTTTTATCAATTCAGGGTGAGAGAATTTTATACACGGCAATGGATTAACAGCGGTTAAGAAGGGCCCTGTAAAGATAAAATGATATTTATTATTAATATTTATTTTGGACTTAACCCGCATTCGATCCCCAGACATCTGTGTACAAGGCAGCAGCATTAACCATTCGTCTATCTAAATAATTATTTACATCAATTTATTTATGAATATTATGTTGATGCTTAAGTTTAGGACGTTCGAGGGTTCGATTCACAGACTGACCACTATTTATTTTTATTACATTTTTATTATTTTTTTAAAATAACATAAAAATGATTCCTTTTTATTCATAAAAATTCAATTTCACAGCATTTCAATTTAACGATACTGTAGTTATTTTAAAATTATATAGACCTAAACATTTCAAATTTATTCCGACAATAATAATAATGTAACACAGAAATAACAATTATATATATGTCAAATTCTTTTTTCCAAAACATTGTTCTGACATTTTTTGCTCTCAGATCAATTTATTATTTGACATTACGTGTTAAAAAGTGAGTTTTCACCCTAAAAAGATAATTCAGTTATACCAAATAACGAATTTATTGTTTAATGAGCAATATTATATACATAATGGATCAGGTAAAAAACTAAATTTGTATTATTATCCAACTTAGGACATCGGATAAGATGAGTTTTTTCGATCAGAAACTGATCGTATGACTGGATCACCGGATAAAGTACTGCACGCTGATCAGTAACTGATCAGATAGCCGGATCAAGGGAAACGGTACTGTACGCTGATCCGGAACTGATCAGATAGCCGGATCAAGGGAAACGGTACTGTACGCTGATCCGGAACTGATCGGATGGCCGGATCAAGGGAAACGGTACTGCAAGCTGATCAGTAACTGATCAGATAGCCGGATCAAGGGAAACGGTACTGTATGCTGATCCGGAACTGATCAGATAGCCGGATCAAGGGAAACGGTACTGTACGCTGATCCAAAACTGATCAGATGGCCGGATCAAGGGAAACGGTACTGTACGCTGATCAGGAACTGATCAGATGGCCGGATCAAGGGAAACGGTACTGTACGCTGATCAGGAACTGATCAGATAGCCGTATTACGGAAAATCTGATCCGGATCTGATCATAATCCGGGTTCCCTGAACTAATTTCCAGTCGGGTCATGCTTTATAAAAATGCGACCCATATATTCCAACTGTTTATGGTCGAAGTTGTCATGAGACTCGACACTTGTCTTTGTCGCCATGTTGGTAGCGAATTCGGCGAAAATAAACAAAAACCAACATTTAGAAATCCTTTTCGAAAGGTTTGAAAGGTTCAGAATGTTACTTTAGTGTACAAGAAATCGAGTTCTTAAGCTATAAAATCACCCGAGAGAGTATTACACCCGTCTGGTTCAAATGTTTCTGGCGATGGTAAATTACTACCGTCAGTGCATAGAACACAATGCTCTACATAATTATTTGTCGGTATTAAATCAGAAAAACACGCCAAGTAAAAGTTAGTTTTTCTTGACCAACGCGGATTGCATGTTGCATTTGAGAAAACAAAACAAGCGCTTGTTTATCATTCCATTCTCTTTATCAAATTCTGCACTTGTCACTTCGACTGACGCCTGGAAGACTATACAGTGAGAGCTGTTTTAGAGGCGGAAATAAAATATTCAATGACCGCGAATTACTGGCTATTTATTTGTTTGGCACTATTGCATTTCCGTCATTCAGGAAATTTCCGTCATAAAAGATCAGTATAACGTAGTCGCTGACAAAAAGATACTAGGTGACAAATGCAGAATGCAATTGATAAAAAGGAGCGAAGATATGCCCAATCCACAAGATATGTCCGAAGATATGTTACAATCCAAAAGAACTACAAAATCGCTACAGTTTAATGTGTGGTAAATATTGCTGCATCTACCTCCGGCATAGATTTAGTGGAAAGTCAATGAAAAACTTTTTAAACCGATTTGAAACCGATATGTCTGAGTACAACGATCGTATCGTGAGTTTTGTCTATAAAAAGTACTTTAACAAAACGGCAAAGAAAAAAAGGTGAACGAACCAAATAAAAACTCGCCCAGGTTGAAAACATGATCAAACTTGTTCAATGTAGGTAAAAGTCTGTTATTAAATTTTTTTAAAATCAACTAATAACAAACTTTTATTTTCAGACTTTCAATATCACTGCAGTTCAAAAAAAAAATATTAAAAAAAAAAAATTAAAAATTAAAAAAAAAAATTAAAAAAAAAATATAAAAAATAAAAAAAAATAAAACAAAAGAAACAAAAAATTTAATAATTTGTTTAAGTATTGTGAAAAGATGATAATTTTCCCATTGAAAGTCTATGGGAACCGTTTTTCGGTGATTATTCCTCCGTGGTATGTCTAATTTTCAGTATTTTTTTTGTAAGCCATCTATGGCTAGATGTCGTCTTACATGCAAAATGTCATTTTGATATCTTTAATAGTTTGGGAGGAAGCAAGCGAAGCAAGCAATTTTCCCAATTTTCCCATTGAAAGTCTATGGGAACCGTTTTTCGGTGATTATTCCTCCGTGTTATGTCTAATTTTCAGTATTTTTTTTGTAAACCATCTATGGCTAGATGTCGTCTTACATGCAAAATTTCATTTTGATATCTTTAATAGTTTGGGAGGAGTATGCGGACAATCGAATATCCGAATCGGGGAAAAATGGAGCTTCGCTCGCTCGACATCTAGCCATAGATGGTTTACAAAAAAAAATATTGCAAATTAGACATACCACAGAGGAATAATCACCGAAAAACGGTTCCCATAGACCTTCAATGGGAAAATTATCATCTTTTCACAATACTTAAATAAAATTATTAATTTTTTTTTGTTTTTTTGTTTATTTTTTTTTTTATTTTTTTATTTTTGTTTTTTTAATTTTTTTTTTTTGAACTGCAGTGATATTGAAAGTCTGAAAATAAAAGTTTGTTATTAGTTGATTTTAAAAAAATTTAATACTTAACAGACTTTTACCTACATTGAACAAGTTTGATCATGTTTTCAACCTGGGCGAGTTTTTATTTGGTTCGTTCACCTTTTTTTCTTTGCCGTTTTGTTAAAGTACTTTTTATAGACAAAATTCACGATACGATCGTTGTAGTCAGACATATCGGTTTCAAATCCGCTTAAAAAATTTTTTCATTGATTTTCCGCTAAATCTATGCCGGAGGTAGATGCAGCAATATTTACCACACATTAAACTGTAGCGATTTTGTAGTTCTTTTGGATTGTAACATATCTTCGAATATATCTTCGGACATATCTTTTGGATTGGACATATCTTACATATCTTAAGTACCACAACTGAATTAAAATTAAATAATTCAGAAGAAGATCATTCTATCGATTGCCGTTGCCCTCATAACAACATATGTAAATAATAATAATATAAACCGAAATCAAACAATTCAGAATCAAACTGATGATGATACTTGAGATTAGTGTAGACTCCTAGTCAATCTAGGAAGCCACAACGGTGGAATTAAATCATTTTAATTAAATCACTTAAAGTTTGCATACTTAAATAAGCCACTAAAACAACAAAGTTTCCAGCTAGCTAAAGAAAAATTAATTGGTGGAGCTGCAGATCATACCTTAGTATGATTATTTGTTACAACACCTTTGAACCTTCGAAATTATAAAACGCCATAGACTTGGCTTGAACCAATGTAATGACAAACTTGAACACCATGTCGGTTGGTTATTAAAAGGTTCCAAACTTACAAAGATTATAAATTTATAAAACAGGTTCCATTATGATGGATACATTAGGATGGATACTCTCAAAAAACTTCCTTAGCATTCAATACCATCTCAGCCAAAAGAAACCTTGGCGCTAGGTGGAACGCAAGTTTCAAATATTGATAATGCACGATTCAGCTATAACAATTATTCTCCGGAATTTGCATTTTATGATCACCGTGCTGATATATGTACGCAATGATGTTAAATATACAAGGCTATTCCAGTATGAAACAAGTAGTATTTCTGAATTCAGCTTTATCTGGCTCAAAATCGTCGTAAATAAACACGATATATATGTTATTTATGCCGTAGCCCTATTTACCACCATAATCACACCCTTGAAGCATTTAATTCTCATACAGACACAATCGATGACATCTTCATTGCACCTAATGTAGAAATTATATTAGCTGGTGATTTCAACGTCCACTACAAAGATTGGCTACGTTTCTCAACCAAAACATCTTTAGATAGGCCAACCCATATTCCTAATATTGCCAGCTATTCTTCTCATCTACTTGATCTTTTCATGGCAACACATTCTGCTAAATATACTTGCTCAGTCGATGCTCCTCTTGGCACATCAGACCACTGTGTAGTTTCTGCCTATTTTGAAATAAGTTTTCGAGCGCAAAGTCTAAAATTGTAGAAAGGTTTGGCACTACAATAGATGTAATTGGCAGACATTTAATAAATTTTACAACGAAATCGACTGGCGTTTATTTCTGCAGAATAAAAATGTTAACCAAGCAACTGCATTGATCACGTTTATTATTCTACTGGGTATGAACATTTTTATTCCAACCAGTATTGTGAAAAAGAAAAATGGGTCCAAATCCTGGTTTTCTGATGAATGTTCTATAGCCAAAATCAACAAAATGTTGGCGTTTGACAAATACCAGAGTGATAACCCAGGTAACAATTTAACCTAGGTAATTATTGAATAAAGCTTTAAAAGAGGAATTTAAAATGGAAGGGGAAATTTAAAATTCTTGAACTATGCATGATAAAAGTTTTATACAAGCTCTACTCAAGGAGAAAAGGCGTATGAAAAAATATTCTTTATTCAAGAAGACATATATAATGCTTTATACATGTTTTATATAAGTGTTTGAATAAAGTGGTACATAAGTTGTTATTCAAGGCTTACTCAAATACTGTCAAAATGTTACTTGAATAAAGTGCTTGAGTAAATCTTTTCTCAAGAGAATTACTCAGTGCCTATTCAAGAAGCGATGCCACTGAAAAAAAAATTGGTGATTGTTTCCTTTAGTTATTTTGGTTAATTGGCGCATTAAACTCCTTTTTTTTGTATATTGCTGCTATTGAGTTAATCTTTTATCAGAAATTACAATTTATTTTACACATTTCGCATCTTTACAAACGCCTGTAGCTGGGGTCGAACTCGTAACCTTTGATTCTCCAGGACCGCACGCTATCCACTTCTCTATTTAGCAGCTGTCATAAAGAAAATTGAAACTTAATCACTATTGTTTAACAAATTATTTGTACACATTTCAAGTTTCGGACCACTACCACGACTATGAATTAATTTTTATTCAAACATTTTGATTAGGAATGCATATAAAAGTGTACTAATGGTTTCCTAAAATAAGAATATATGGGTTTTTGTTAAAAATAATATTGGTTATGATTGAGGACAATCTCGAAATGAAAATAATTTTGCGTATTCATATACGATATCTACGCATGTGTTTCCATTCAATTGTACGATTAAAAATGATTAAAGAATAAAAATAAAATAAAAAAAAGGAAAATAAAATTCATAAATAAAAACGTGCCTGGCAGAAATCGAACACAGACCCTCTTCCTCATCGTTTACCCTTACGCACTCGTTCATTAAATCAATTTCCACGACAGGAATAAAACGTTACTCAATACAGAACAAAAGTGTTACTCAAGCTTCGTAAGGGGTATAGTATGCTGTGATTGGCATTACTTTCAGTTGCACAATTTGGCTGGTTAATACATAAATGTTAAATGACCATATTAAATAAAAGTTCTACGTTATATTTTCCATAAGTCAGTTGCAATCTGTTGCAAGTTTTGATATAATTTTTTCCCAAGCAAATTGCGCACAATATGGCGATTACATACATTTAATGCAAAAATGAATTGTATGACAAATTATCATCAGTTTATTTATTTGTTGACCAACTCAAATCATTATATAAACCATCATCAGAAATGGTAAATCTCCATCAATTTATAAACCATCATCAGAAACGTTTGATTAAATGGTTGCGGAATAATGGCAATTGCAAATTTCCATTGACGAAAATATGTCCACCATTTTGAAATAATCTTTTGTATTAATCAATAATAGTTTGTTAAAGTTCTTAAAGGTTTGTTAACTTTTTAAACACATCGATAAGTGATTTAATAAAAAAACACACAATCGCGAATTAAACAACGAACTGTCAAAAATATTGACAGATCGATTTGTTGTAAATCTTTTAATATTCAATGAAAACAGCCGTATATAAGAAATATTACTTGAGTAACAATTTTCTTGAATACTACTAAAATTATTATACATAAATAAAGTCGTATACAAGGAACTATCCTTGGGTAAGAATCTTCTTGGATTCTTCCTAAAAGTTGTACTTTAATAAAGGTTTATATAAGGAATTGAATTCTTGAGTAAAAACATCTTGAATACTACCTTAAAAGTTATATGTGAATAAAACCTTATAAAAGGTATTATACTTGAGTAACAGTTGCTTGAATATGCCCTAAATATTTATTATTGAATTAAGCTTTACTTAAGGAATTATATAAGAAACTAAGTGAATCTAGTCTTTTACAAGCTTTTTTTAGGTAAAGCTTGAATAATATGGTCTTACACAATCCTTTTTCAAGTTAAGTTGGAATAATTTTAAAAATTTAGGCGAAATTGTTACCTGGGAAATCTCCCAGTAGTAGATCTCCTTATATCAGGGCTAGAAACAACTGTCATAGTATATTTAAAAAAGCTAAATTTCTTTTCGACTCCAACGTTAAGCGCAAAATTTTACGCGCCACAAAAGGCAGCCGGTCATATTGGAACTTTATTCGAGAGGGTGGCAATAACTTTATCAAATCTTCTATTCCACCATTAATGGATAACCAAAAAATTAATGAAAAAAATTATTATTTATAAACTAATGGCATATCTCGAAAACAACAATCTTCTCCACGACCGCCAATATGGATTTCGTAAAACACGGTCTACTGGTGACATCACGTCAGTCCTCACGGAGAAATGGGGTAAAACAATTCATGACTTTGGTGAGTCTCATATTGTTTCCATTGACATATCCAAGGCGTTTGATAGAGTTTGGCATCGGGCTCTTAACAATAAGTTAATTTCATTTGGAGTCTGTAAGACCTTGATCTGTTGGTTAGCAGATTTTTTATCCGAAAGATCTATCGGAGTAGTGCTGGATGGTGCCATGTCAGATAAATTCCCAATTCAAGCCGGGGTTCCCCAGGGTTCGGTTTTATCGCCAACCCTTTTTCTGATCTTTATCAACGATTTGTTATCTATCACCACAAACCCAATATATAGCTTTGCCTACGACAGTACCATTCTTATTCTTTTAAAAAACAGCCATCTAGTCTAACTACTAACTGTCATCGTAGAAAAATGGTTGAATCGTTGGATGTAGATCTTGAATTAATCCTGGATTGGGGTAAACCTAGACGGAATCTTATGAAATTTAATGCTATGAAGACGAAGTCGTGCGTTTTGTCCCATGAAACCTCGCTATATAGCTGCAATGCAACGTTTTTCAGGCAACCAATAATAAACTCGCCTACGCTTAAGCTGTTGGGTACTAATATCAATCACAAACTAAAATAGCATGATCATATTCTTTTCGTGGCAAAATTGGGATCCCAACGACTTGGCTTCCTACGTCGCTGTAAAAGCGTTTTCTCTCCATCTGAAAATCCTACGCTTTATAAGGCAAATATACGACCGATCCTCGAATTCGACTCCCATTTATGTGCTGCAGCTCCAGAAACCTCTTTAAATTTTGTAGACAGAGTTCACAGACGTGCTTTAAAGCTGATTGATGATGATGATTACACTATTCTAAGGATACTACTACGGTAAATGCTCTAAAGAAGTTAATGATTTAATACCTCTATTACGTAGATCGTCACGAGGCACAAGACAATCGTTACATTCCCATAAGAATACCTTGAATGTCTCATATATGAGAACATCTAGCTATAATAACTCCTTCCTGCCACGTTCGGTATACTGGTGGAATCGATTACCAAAAAATGTTTTAACTGCTACATACAATCCCCAAGCTTTTAAATCAGCAGTACATCAACACTATCGCTCCAGTCCTATCCCAAGTCCCTAAATAGCAACCCTTTGTCTTTCCTTTCCTATCGTTAACACGTGCATAAAGCATTATAGGTCAATAACCCAAGTGATTAGCTCGAACTATAAAATATAAAAAAAAAATAAAGAGGGGCTGAAATCTCACAGCTCTGAGATATCAAGACTTCGGTCTGGTTAAGGATTTTGATATAGTTTTCGGCAAAAAACTTTTATGAGGACATGGTTTTTAGTTTTGGGCAGCGATGTATATCAAACATAACTCTTTGTTAAAGTACAAGTATTCAGAGATAAACTCTGTTTAAAAATTTATTACAAAACTAGCACGAACCATCAATACGTTGCCGGAAAATTATAATCAAAGTTCCAAAAATATTGTTAAATTAAATAAAATCAAACTTTTTCAAAATTCCAAAAATATTCCAAAAATTAGAATAAAATCAAATATTTAAATTTTTTGTAAATTCGAATAATATTTAAAAAATTCTTAAAAATTCAAACTTTTTAAAAAATTCTAAAAATATTGCAAAAATTATTACAAAATCAAAAATTGAAAATTTTTTTACAATTCCAAAAATTATAAAAAAATCAAATATTTAAAATTTTTCAAAATTCTAAAGATATTCCAAAAATTCTTACAAAATCAAAAATTAAAACTTTTGCCGAAATTCTAAAAATATTGCAAAAATTATTACAAAATCAAAAATACAAACTTTTTCAAAATTCCAAAAATATTTCAAAAACTATAACAAATTCAAAAATTTCCATGTCCAATTTCATTTTAAATTACATTTACGTCATAATAACAGCTACATTTTTTTCCAAAAAATTGGCTAAAAAAAAAAAGAAATCATTTTTTGACACACTTGACAACATTTTTTGACAAACTTATAATGCCATAATTCTCGATGATAATAATAAAATTTTTATTTCAAACAAACAATTTTATTTTTTTCTAAAAAATTGTATAAAAAATAAATAAAAATCTTTTTGACACACTTGACAACATTTTTTTGACAAACTTATAATGCCATAATTCTCAACAATAATAATAAAATTTCATTTCAAACAAACAATTAATTTTATTTTTTTTTCCAAAAAATTTGGTAAAAAAATAAATAAAAATCTTTCTTTTGACACACTTGACAACATTTTTTTGACAAACTTATATTGCAATAATCTAGTTTTTGATCTCACATACCAATCCCGACCATCAAGATTTCTCCAAATTTAATGTTCCTACTCGTAATCACTTAAAATGAACGTTTTGTAAGCCAAATTTGCAATTTTTGACACACATAATGATTTTTTTGACACACTTCCGGTACAGTTATCGAACACAGCGTTCTTTCAGACCTGTCCCTTGAGTATACCTATTTTTAGAAAAAAAAATTTTTGAAATCCCTTCAGCGGTTTTCCCTGCAGCGTAGGTAATGACGGCCGGCCTACAGACAGACATACGTTTTTTTATCTTTTTTAGAATCAGTTTAGTACCTAAACGTCGAGAAATGTCAAAAAAAGTGGGGGTAAGAATTTCACTTTGAGCTCATGAATGTAATACTTTCTTTCAGACCGAAGTAATACGTTTAGGTGGAGGGTATTGTCACGAATATAAACAAATCATTTCAATTATTTGAAGTTGTTTTTTGAAGGAAATAAATTCCCTTTTGTAATACAAAACACTGAAAACCACGGTAATTTTTCTTAATTAGTACCAATTTCATAAAATGACAATCAGTCGTTATTTCCTATTCAGTTCAGTTCAAGCAATGAACCACCCTTTACGGAATCACAAAAATTAAATATTTTGATTTTTGAACGATCATGCAGAGTAATGACAGAAAAATCTTTTTTTTGTTTGAAAATTTTCTTTTATTCTCTTACCTCGCCACGTCCACCTGATCCTTCAATTGTTTCATCGTCAATATAAATTTCTTCTTTTTGTCGTGATGGAACACCATTCGATGAAACAGATGCTGATAATGGTGTTTTCCAAATTTCCTAAAATAAAAACAAAAAAAAAGAAAATCCATAAATATTTGAATTGACCTAATTATAATTTTTAATTTTGCATCTCTTCAATTTTATGCAAAATCCAAATTTATAAATAAAATTTATTTATATAATTAAAGTTTAAAGAACAATAAATGCATATACGTAGTAATAAAAATTTAAAAATTGCATAATAAAAATCAATTTGAGGTAGTCCAAATTTACTTTTATAAATAATTAATTTCTGCACACCTTTAAAACACTTTTTGTAAAAACTTAAGATTTTTAAATTAATCAAATTTTAATTTTTTTTTCTCACAATTTTCATTTTTTTTATTATAAAATGACATTTCCAGAAAGATTAGTATACAAATTATTTAAAGAAAAAATAATACACAAAATATCCTTGATTTTGAAGGATTCGCAATATTGCTGTAGTATCACGTAAAATGATGCTGACAATCCTTGTGATAGTGAAAAAATGAAACAACAATATAAAATGTGTCTTTATTTAATTCTTTTTTACACAAAATAGTGAGTTGATATGTATATAGATAGCTTATTAGCTCTTCCGACCAATTATATTCAATTTAATACTAAAAAAACAAAATATGATAATTACTTATCAACCCACAGTCGACAAAGAAAATTTAATAATTCTATTTTTATCTCAAAGAAAATAGAGATGGAAATAACAAACGAAATAGAAAATAGAATATTCCTTCGAATTTTATTTTAAGATAAAAAAAGAATGAAAAAAACGAAAGCACACCTTGAAAAATGTATAAGAGAGTAAAATACAAGAAAATTTAAGAAAATCAATAAAAATAAATTTTCTCTAGCAGTTTTTCCTTTTTGAATTGGTGTTATCCTGATTTAAAAAAAGCGCCTCTAGTTTTTAGTAGTCGAAATATTCGATAATTTAAGATAATCTATTTCATTTTGAACTGTTTCGTTATTATTAATTAATATGAATCGAATTGTAGTAATTAATTATATATGTAAGTAATTTTGTACACTTTTTAGCTTGTATAATTACTTAATTACATACATGCGAGTTTTTTTTTGACTGCACATATTTTGTTTCACACGTTGCGTGTAAAATTAATTTATAGTTTTAGAGTAATTTATAAATTTTTTATTCTGTGGGACGAACTTCCGTATGAGACACGAAAGGTAATTAATTATAAACTTAACGTATGTCTAACATATTTTGTTTTGAATATATTATTAAATGTCGATTTAATGCGTTTGTGGAATTATTATTTGTGTTTGTTGATAACGTTTGCAGGTTAGATTGAATCAAAATGCAAGTGAAACTCGTGTGTATCCCGATTTGGTGAGACGGTTAGTAGTGGAACCATATTAAATTGGCTCTATTACCATTTGAAAAGCCTACTTATGTCGGTTTGTGGGGTAACAAATCAATTACCAAACTGATGCAGATCTCACGCTTTCATGTATATTATGATTATCGGTTTAATAAAAAGAAAGTTTTCATAAAATTATTATTTTAAATTAAAAATTTAAATAATGTTGTAAGGATGACTGCCTAAAAGGAGCACAATAAAAAATAGTATATCATCTCGGAAGACAAATTATCGTGTATTTGATCTCCTGGCTATTACAGAGAGAAAAACAAGTTTGAAATGACACACCAAAATCAAAATGAAATACAAGAAAAATCGGACCGATAACAAGAATCTATCAATTGAACATTGAAGGATCTAGCAAATCGAAATGCGGAAATTTATCGCATCAATTAAGAGATTACAACATAGATATTGCAGTCATTGAAGAAACATTGCATCAGATAAAACTTTAGTTACCAGAGGTGAAATTACTGGATATGAAATCATCGGAGCAACAATTCAGAAATTGTATGGAACTGTAATTTATGTAAAATGTGGTCTTGAAAATGTAAAACTAGTGGAAACCTCTTCAACATACGATATTTTTATCGTATCAATTGAGGTTGGCGGAACAAATATTATCAACGTATATACCACCAAACACAGCCTGACCGATTAATATTCTCCCTTCATATGATAAGCCGAGCAACTATATTGATGACTTTAACAGCTAACAAACATCAATCCAAATTTAATAGCGAACAGGATAGTAAATGTGTCAAGAGTTGAACCACATAAGGAACTTTCAAAAACCGTTCTCTTAAATCTTAAAAGCTTGAAGCGAAACACACCAATCTCTTCCGAATATTGTCGGCCTTTCACCATCGAAGACATTACAGCTTCATTATCGGACATGAAATCGGAAAAGCAGCTGGCTTCGATAATGTCTATCCAGAATTCCTCAAACTTTGTGGAGAAAACAGGAAATGGCTTGCTCGCTTTTACACCAACATAATGGAAACTGTAATATTACCAAATGCTTTCAAGAAAAGGAAAATTATAGCATTGTTGAAACCAGGAAAGATAGTAGAAAATCCGGAAAGTTTAAGATCAATTGCACTGCTAAGTGTCTGCTACAAATTATTTGAACGATTATTAACAACCGAATTGTAACGAAAATCGATGAGGTCTTACCTCCAGAATACGCTGGTTTTCGTCGTGGACGCAATTGCACAGATCAAGTTTTGTCACTAACCAACTATATCGAATTAGGTTTCCAAAAAAATTAAAAACGTTTGTTGTTTTCATAGACCTCACAGCGGCTTATGACACCGTTTGGCGAACAGGCCTAATATATAAACTGCTCAACATTATTCCATGCCTAAAAATTGCTCAAGTAATCAACGATATGCTCACAAATCGCCTTTTCCAAGTCTATCGAAACAATGAGAAGAGTTCTTTTAGGAAATTGAGTTATGGTCTCCCACAAGGATCAGTATTGGCTCCATTATTTTTCAATATTTACTTGATCGATTTACCAACAACTCAATCATGATATAGCAATTTCAATTAAATCAAATCAATTTTCAAATACTGAAAATATTTTGGAGGAACATCTAATAATACTGGTAGATTTTTTCAAGAAATGGAAATTATGCCCAAGCATGGATAAAACTAAAGTTTGTTGTTTCCATAAAGAACTTACACATAACTTCAATCTGAAGCAAAGGAAATTGCTTGAAACTTGAGGCCAAATTAAAGACAAAAAGTAATTTCATAAAAAAACTTGCGAGATCAACATGGGAAGCTTCTGCGAATGTATTGAGAACATCGGCTATGGCTCTTGTTTTCTCCTCAGCTGAATATTGCGCGCCTGTTTGGTTGAAAAGTACTCACGCAACCAAAATCGATGTACAACTAAGAACAACAATGTGTATTATTACCGGAGCAATTGACCCGACACCAATAAAATGGCTTCCAGTTTTATCAAATATTGCACCTCGTCATTTGCGACAATCTCAGGCCTTATTAAAAGAATATGATAAGATAATGCACAATCAACTACTTCCAGCATATCAAGATCTCGCTACACCAAATCTTCATCGATTGAAATCTCGTAAGTCACCTTCGTTTTTCTTTGAAGAACTCAAAGCAAGTAAGTTGGACAAAAAAGAATCATGAATGATGATGGAAACGTCTCACCATATCATTTGATTGCGAAATATTTGTTTCGACAAATCTGAAAACAGCTTTGATTCGAACTGGGTTTCTTGATCGATCGAATCAATGGAATAAGACAACGAACATTATATTTGGAAATGAAAGTTTTCACTATAGTGTTGACTGACAAATCTGTCTGCTATTGTTAACAGATATGAACATCCATGAATTCAAACATGATTTTGTCCATTCTTTGCAATCTTTATTCATTTTATGTTACAAATATTTATCCGAGATATATTTTTAAGTTGATCGAACTCCAGGGTGGAACCAAATATGCGTAGCAAGCATGTCCAATAATTTCTTACGAATTGGTTTTGATATACAAACAGTCGGGTTTGCCTATAGAAAATTTGCACCAAATAAATTCATCTGAATTGTACGATTTGATAAGCTTTTTTACCGTCAACATTAGTCACACCAGGATATCCTAATCTTAACATAAAATCCGCCAAAACGTTGTCATTTCCGCTAATGTGACGTACGTGGTAGGGGGAAGTGGGGATGGTATAAACAGTTTTTACTTAAAGCTCAATAACTTTAAAACCATAAAACATTTTTACTTAAAAGCTGTTTCATTGTAAAATTTCATATCTTTACTACAAAAAACTATTTTTTTTAATTACGTAACTAAACATTAAGTATAAAATTTTGAATTTCAAAAAATTTATGTTTCTCGTTTAAAGTATCCCCACTGGTGGGGCACTTATAAACAATGAGCATTTTTGTATGGGGCACATATAAACACCCAAAAAACACCACAATAAAATTCATAAAGTACCTTTTTTAAAATTTTTTATTATTTATTGTGCTTCAAACAATATATATAAGCATATAACATATATATTTCTTTAAAAAAAAAACAATATTTTTCGATTATTGTAAAACCTCAATAAATTCAGGTAGAAAATTATAAAGAAAAAAGCAAAAATTCAATCTCATCGTATGTTTAGGTTTTGCAAATCAATATCAAAAGTGAAACGGGAAACCACACGTATACCATATAACCATACCATGCTTCACATATAAACGCGTTTATACTATAAAAATTTTTTTTGTTTATATGTGCCCCACGTGGCGATTTTAGGGTTATGTTTTGAAAAAATATTCCAAGATCTAAAATTTGGCTAAAACAAAGAAATATTATGTTTCTTGAATATTTCAGCTATCAAAACATGTTGGAATATTTTTAAACATATGATGGTAAAAAAAGTTATTCGAGTTTTACAAAAAAAAAAAAATTTACTTTTGGGTTGCCGAAACACCTATTCACCAATAACTTTTGAACAAGACTGACTTCAGCTGTCAAATTCTCCTGGTGTATGTAGTCGATCGAAGCGACATCTGTGATATTTTTGTCGAATTTTTTGATTGATGTTTTGTGAGGGAAATTAAAACTTTTTACAGTTGCCCCATGTTTATACTATCCCCACTTCCCCCTAAACTGTAAAATATAATCTAAATGCCGAGCTTATCACGGGCTACGCTCTGTTTAGATGTTAAAGCGGTTGTAAGTGGTTTGTGGTCGGTATATATAGCAAATTGTCTATACTCTACCCTTAACTTAGTATTTAAATTTTAAACTGTAAGAGCGAGAGATAAATTTCCAATAGTTCCCGGTCAAATGCTGAATATTTTGCCTCGGGTGGACAATGGACATAGGTTTTTTGAAAAGAATGACAATAGTTTTATATGATATAGTTTACCCTCGTTGAATTGCTTCAATACTCCTCCAACAGCTAAACTGGACGCATCAGTCGTGACACTACAATCAGCATCAACATACGGATGGATAAGGAAACTAAAGCTACAGATAATTCTGGCATCTCTGAAAACATTTTTCAGATTCACACAAATAAACTATAGGCTTGTCTGATTTTTCCCTCTGCCACATGTGAATGTAACGGTGCTAGGAAACGGCAATGCTTCTACGTTAGCATTTTATCATTCCAGTAAATTGTTGCGGTTGTTTAATAGAAGAGGGCGATGGAATCTTAAATATAATTTCAACTCGACTTGTCAAAGGTGGTATTCTATTTTTAAAAATAGAGATGCCCACAAATTCATGTGACGTGACGGGACACCAAAAATGCATTCTAAACAAGAAAAAAAAATCTGAAATGTGCTTGTGTTCATATTCATTCTTAAATCGCAACTAAAATGTCATCGATCTAGATACTGTGCATTCATTTAAACTTAGGGAAAAAATTGAGGAAATTGCGATTACTATCAATCTGGTATTGTAGGAGGATCTGGTATGAGACGTCTTTAATTATTACACGAACTCCAATCACTTCAATTTTTGCTTTTGCAATTTTTGCAAGACGCATAAAATGATGAAGGTCTACAAATCCTGATTTGAACCATATCCTCGAATTCTAGTTTAGCTGCGTTTTGTGTTATTGGATCCAATCTTCGAGAATTTCGGATCGATAGGTTGCATGTTCACATCGAGGTCACCACTGTTGGTATATCGCCCTATAAATCTCCTGTTGGTATATCGATCTTTCAATCTTTAATCTTCAATCTTTACCAACGCCAACAGGATTGTCAAGAAAATCCACCACTGTGCACTGTAAGAAATACTCACTAGTTTCATTCTGGGACATAGATGAGTTCGTCAACAACATTTGCAGAAGTAAAGGAGAAGTAGTCACCCAGCGACTAGATTGATGAACTTGTCATTGAGCTACCTATAAGGGAGCTCACACATTCTCAGTTCATTATTCCTACTGTAAATGGGAGTCAAAATTAGCAGTGCCTAGTCCTCTAAATGGGAGCAGAGACTACACTTCCAACGTTAAATAAATTGCCTTTCTAATTGAATGTCAGAAAACTAATCTCGAATTGGCTCAGTCGTTATTTTTCGTGGGTTTTTTGGCAACCAGTTAGTCCTTGAGCGTGAGCGGTTCGTTATAACTGAATAACCAAAGACCATAACACAGTACCTTGCAGATCCTTACAACCACATTCTCGATGTTGCACTAGAAGCTATTTATGAAAACTTGTGGTTACTGGTTCTGTAGTAACACCAACCTGAACCAACCGTTACCCCAGCTACTCTAGTCATATTTACACTAATTATTACTACTAATTATTAATTTAAATCAAGATATAACTGTAAGGCTTACTTACGTACTAAATTATTATTTTCCAAATTATAATTCTTCTATTTTGATCCCCTGGCTTTTTAAACAATGAATGATTTCATAAATAAACTCAATCAATATTTGCCAAATTATAGTTCTAAATTTTTGGTTTGTCCTTGGGACGAAAGAAAGTAAAATAAATTGTTGACAGAAAAATGAGGTGTCTCAAAATGTCATTTGTCACAAATCGTGGGGTCACCCCACACCATGAGTATAAACATTTGAATACCTAAATGGAAGACTCCTTATATAATTTTGGCAAATATGAAATACTCGGCAGAAATTTGGATGACATAAGCCATACAGAACATCTCTTGCAGACAAAAACATGTAACCACCGTTGCACGGATACCCTTACTTTGGAAGCAATGGACACTCTTGTTTTGATATTTCATGTCATTTTTTATTCCACTAAGGTTGGTTTCGTTAAAACTGTAATTGGCGGCTACTTCATATTGTTATTGATTTTTTTTTAGGGAAAAGCGTTTATAAGGTTCATTATCTTCCTTAAATGGATGAACGATAGTAGTGAGAGAGTGAGAAGGAGTTTTAATATAATGCATGAAAAATGGACGCCTTCAAACCCTGATGTAGATTCGGGGGTTTAACTACATTTCAAGTGAGAACATAGATCACTATATTTCTCTATTGGTTTATATTTATATCACTCACAACCAGGACTCTCTGGCAGTCGAACAAATCTAAGGGCCCAAATGATTGAGTGAAGTCGATTGAACGAGTTCGGATAGCAGTTAAAGAGACAATTCGCTAACCTTAGGAGGTGCAATCTCTGCTCCCACAACCAAAGCTCTTAAGAAAATCCGAAATCAAAACAATGATGGTCTGAACCAAAACGCTCTTGTACGATGTAGAATCATTTTAGTCGCACTCGACCAATCATTTAATACAGTGAAAAGTGTCGTACGTTGTCCTTCTGAAAGACATCTTACATTCATAAGACATCTTCGTCTATTACGTCTAACAAACCAATAGTTGTGCAGCTATCTTGAAGGTCGCCAAACATTTTTTGAGTTTCGTAACTCAGGTATTATGCACTAACAGCACTACCAGAGGTCAGATACGGTACAAGTGGTTGGCAAACTAGGCAATTTATTTGAAGGACGCAGAAGTTATGAAAATTAAATGTATTTTTGAATTTTTTTAGAGGAAAGAGATGGGTAGAGGAGTAAATTTCATTCTTGGCTAGGGCGAAATTAAGCCTAGTCCCAGCTTTGCGGCAGAGGTTCATGTGGAAAATATAATAATAGAATTATAACAATCATCGGACCCATCCTAAACAACGCAGCATAGCATCTATATAGACTATCAAAGTCTCCTTAGGAAGTTAATGGAATTAGATAAAATCTACACAAATCGCATACTTGTGAACCACAATGGATGCCATTCGATGGCTCATATAGACCACCTGCATGAGTAGTGTAACATGTTACCGTTCTGAACATAATGAAATGCTAAAACAAAAATTCGAAGACAAGTATTTACGTGAAAAAACAGTAGTATCTCAACTTAGGCACCAAAGAGTTAGAAGGTCTAGCCAAGTAGATGCCTTATGCGTCTAAATTGGAGATTTAGGAAATACACTTTCATAAACTCACTTTGTTAACAACGAATGGCCTGATTTCAACGAAAATGATCACAATCGGTTTCTACAAAAATTGGCTCATTTGGTTTTTAATGGTTTCCAAAAAACTGAAAATCTTCTTTTACAAATATCAACAGAATGAATAATGCAATAAAGGTCATTAACCTAGAATTTTGTTTGTCATCATATCAACTATTTATACTAAACAATTGCACTCCTGAGCAACTGTTTATTTAAAACTATAGCAATAATTGGATAGTAATAAACGCCCGACCTAACACGATCAGATTAGGGCTTTTTTAAGAATGGCAAACCAGCACGAGAAAAAAGCAGGAATAGCTACTTATGCTGTTAACGAGTGTTTAAATGCGTACAACTACAACCTTAAAATAAGGTTTCTTCCTTCAAATCGATTTTGTTTTTGTTTGAAATTCTGTTTTTACTTTTTAATGGGATTTAAAATCACTGATTTAGGCATTTCTCCAATTGTATTCTTTAAAACAAAAACCAAACTCAAAACTCATTTTAACCAAATCCCCATTGGTCTTACGAATTGTTAAATTAAAACAAGGTTGATTATCAACGTAAAATAAAAAAATTGAAAAGATTTGGTCAACCAACGGTAAACTGTTTTTGCTGTAAATGTGTAGAGGTTGGATTATTATCTATCACGTTTTTATTTTTATCTATTTTCCTGATGTTTTTTAAGCTTTAAGTAAACCACAATAAATACAATTATTTTACTTTATTAGCTCTCTAGAGGATAAGGTATGAAAAGTTGTTTAAATTCAATACAATTATTTGAATTGAAACTGAAATTTATTGAAAAAATGATTGATTTTTTTGTTTAAAAACTGACGGGTACGATTAGCTTGGGGAAGATTTTAAGAGGAAGGAAGGTCTCAAATGTCAGAAATTAGTATATATATTGTTTTTAATTGTTATTGAAAATAGCGAAAAGATAAGTTTTTGATTTGTAACGACGGACCTATTTCGAGTTTTAGCCTAAAACAAGAATATTCATATCGAAAGAAATTTCCTAAATTATGTCGGTTCCGGCCTTATTTCTGTTCATTAAATTAAAATAATTCATGCCAATAAACATAAAAACATTTATGTGTGCTACAAGTCAATCAACTAATTTTTAACATTTTGTTATGTAAATTTTTTGTCATAATATTTTATGTAAATATAATACGGTTATTCAAATTTATAAAAAGTAGAATCGTTGTTTTTAGTTGTAGAGGAAAATATTTTCTCGTTTGACTAGAATTGTTTATTAAGACGATATGGAGAAATATTAAATTTGTGTGCCGTGGAAAGTATAATTGAAAAACTATAGATGGACAATTAACTATAAATAATCTATTACAAAGTGGAATGTAAAAATCAGTTTGGGATATTGGTGGACAACCATTTATATTTATATTATAGATGTATTATTATATTATATTATAGATGTATAAGATATAGATTAGCAGGGCAGATATAAAAAACCAATCATTAACAACCGATTCATTTAGTTCATTTCTTTATTTATTTTTCTTTTCACTTTATTTCATATGGTCTAAAACCACAAAATATGTAGATAAGCGAAAACTTCCCCTATCTTGGCATGACTCTTCAAATGAAGCACCTACTCACGTATGATATCGAGGGTCAACTGCCCAGGTGGGTCAGTGGTGCAAAATTAACTGTGAAGCATCCCGGACAGGAGCGGCCAATATTAAACAACGGACCAATTTTGGGCCCGGATCGGCGAGCCAAGCCTTGGCTAGTACGCTTTGGTTTCAGTATGGGGCAGTTGTAATTGCCTAGACTGAACCAAGGTTCAATTTATTGTCTTACGCGTCATTAACCAGTGCAATGCATTGTAAACATGTGCAAGGCATATTATATTTAGCTATATTTTCATATATGTTACTCCTCCTACAACGTCTTTGAACACAGTTAAAGGAGGTCTAGTTTGATAGACCTCTTATTTGCCATACTTGGCCCCAGGACATCCGTCCAAGTTGTGCTGAATAAAAACTTTAGTATACCAATTAGAAGGCTAAACTTGTCAGATAGAACGAAAACTCTCAAAAAGCAACACTCGTCGGGAAATGTGAAGAAGTAGCTACCGACGTTGTAAAATGTGAACAACAGCACAGAGTAAAAAGTGAAGAATCAAACGCATAAAAACAGAAATACAAAGCCCTCAGTAGAAATGGACAACAGAGCTTACTGAAGAAAAAAAGAATCAACAGCCAACTAAAGAATTAATATGGTGAAACACAAAATTGAAAAGAGAGCAGAGACGCCGATTCGCCAAGCACCAAGAAGGTTACCATTAAAAAATCAGGAAGAAACTGATAGAATATCAAAGGATAGGTAAAGGGCTGGGTTATCAAGAGGAACTATGAGATTCTGCGGCGACTACAGAAAAGTGGATGCAGTTACAAAGAAAGATAGCTACCCATTACCTCGAACCGATGATACCCTGAAAACATTATCGGTGTGATTGTTTAAAATATTAGATCTGCAAAGTGGTTATTGCTAGATAGAAGTCCAGTAAGAGGATCGAGGCAGTTTAACATTATGCCATTTGGGCTGTGTAATTCACCAGCAACAATTGATCGTATAAAGGAACCTGTGTTGAAAGGGTTTTATTGGAGAACGTTTACGCTTGTTTACTTGGGTGATATAATAAGAATGCGTAAAGAGTTCGACGATCATTTTAAGAATTTAGAGGTCTTCCAGCGAAACCAAGTAGAAGGACTACAATTGAGACCAAAAAAATACGCTTTTTAGAGGGGAAGTAAAATACTTGGAGCATAAGGTGAAAACAAATGGTATACACACAGATGTTGACTGGATCTCAGCAGTAAAAGAATGGCCAAGACCCAAGAATTTACATGAGCTTCGCAGTTTTTTGGGATTGTCCACATACCACCTACATTTTATACCAGGATTTGCAAACTTTGCTAAGAATCTGGATAAAGGATAAAGCATTTGAATGGGCCGAAAAGAAACAACCGAAGAAGGTTGTGCACTGCACCAGTTCTTGCTTGCAATATACCAAATTTTAATTACAAATTATAAACTGATGTCAGCAATGGTGGTATAATTACCTCAAGAAATTGATCGGGAAGATAAAGTAATAGCTCATTGCCCGAAGAAACTGTGTAGGAACCTGGAAATAATTGCTGGTTAGTGGAATGAGTGAAATGCTTGTAATGTCAGAAACACAATTAAAGAATACGGAAGGATAAATATGACGTTTTTTGAAATCTTATACAAGCTTATGATATCGACATTCAACATCGGAGGGCAAGTGCGAATGCAAATACTGATGCACTGCCTAGAAGGTCATGTTAAGTGGAATGCAAACAATGTAACCGGGCAAAGGGTAAGGAACGCGTAAGGAAAATTTAACGTAAGGATTCTGCAAGTACTTCCTAACGAAGACTGGACATCTGAAATAGTAAGAAAGGAGCAATTAGAAAATTCTAACTTGGGAAAAGTCAGAAAAAAAATATGTGGTGAAATTTCAGATAAAGGTTCATCATTGAAGGGATATTTGGTACAATAGGACAGCTGATGTATTGAAGATGAAGTCTTGAATAGAATTTGGGAAAATCCTAAGGGTATGTTTAACAAATCAATGATAGCGTAGTTAGAAAATAAGAATACCTCAAGTATTAAACGAGTATCATGGAAGAATCAATGGCATTTATCTTGGCATTAGCAGAACAATTGCTAAAGTACGACGTAGATTTGATTGGTCAAGAGCCTGTCAATCGATAGTCAAATGGTGTCAAACATGAGATTAATATGAGCATGCAAAAAGACCCGCACGAAGAAGTAGTGGTAATATGAGGCAGTATAATGTGGAATTCGAATTCGAGAGTACTGCTTTGGATGGAGCTGGACTACCGATAGCAACAACAAATGTGTACTGGCTGGATTATTTAAGCTCTTGGCCAGAGGTCTGTCCAATAACAAATCAGGAAACGAAAACCATCGGCGAAGGTGTGATAATGTTGTGGCCAAGATGGTAAGGTTAAAACATAATCAAATTTAACGTTTGTTTATTTATTATAATGTTCATTTACAATTTATTTAATTTTTTTTATAACTAATTTGTTCGTATAATATATGTTTGGGTTTTTATCACTTATTCTATTTTAGGTCGTCAACACAAACCGTTTTAGTTAAGATGAGCGTTTACACCTATTTCCTTTGAATTTAATATTATAGCTCTCTTATTTAAAAGTTAGAGTTCAAAACGGTTTAAATTTACAAGCTTCACTGTTTTCTTGTGATTTTATTAATTCAACTACTTAATTTTTTGGCACAATTCTTTTAATTAAAATTTAAAACATCATTATAATTTAGTTTTCAAGTTCCACACTACTGATTTATTTTAGAGGCACCAATCTACTTACTTAATTTATATGCCCAATTCTACCGATATAATTTATAGGCACAAATATACTAATTTAATTTATACGTACAACTCTACTGATTTAATTTATATATGAACACTTCTCTTTTTAATACCCAAAACACAATTCACTGGATTCTTTTCGATCAGCTCACCTTACTCGTTTTATTCTTTAATTCAACTCACACGATTAATGTAATTTCCTTTATTTATAATACAAAAATTGTTATAAGAAATGTTATTTGTTTAATAATATTTTAACAAACAATTCATTTCGACTTAACAATTTTTCCTTTAATTTTATAAAATAAACCAAAATGAAAGTTTCATTAACAAAACAAAACATTTTACTTCTTGCATTTTGTAATATGGAAATAAATAATTATTTACAAGAAGTGTTGAACTTGAGGAAGTCGTTAATCGTTTCCTATATTGGTTTTCTTAATTAATTTAATATTTAAGTGAATATGATAGAGGGGTTGATAAGTTGGTTCCCAACAATAAGCAATTCATGGAGGTCAGAGGAGATTGAGCGATGGAGATGGAGATCCATACAGATCAAAGAAGGAGTTTTGAGCCTACAATATTTCAAGAAATCTGTCAGATGCTTGGAATCAATAAAACCAGAACAACTTCTTCACATCATCAATCAGATGGTTTGATGAAAATATTTAATGCTACTCTGGAGAAATACCTAGCAAAAGTAGTAAACAAGAATAAACGTGATTGTGACTGTCATATTTTTTTTTAAATAAAATGTGTTGTGTAGTAGGAACTTCAATATTACTCTTTTTGTTTTTTTTTATATTTTTTGTTAAAGAATGGATAACTAAACAATAAATCCTATCACTGACAAAATATGACATAGGCCAATTTTTTATGATAGAATAGAGAAAATAAAAGTAAATTAAAAAGTAAATAGCAAATTTTTACAAAACTTTGCTGAAACAAACAAAAATGTAGTTGCCAATAATCCAGCCGGTTGCATATTCCTTGATCCTGTGACGCACCGTATGAAAATAAAGTAATTAAATTTATCCTTCATGGTTTGCCTCAGATGGATCCAGCTACAATAATTGATGAAATTAAAACATATGGATTTCTACCAATAAACGTTACGCCTATAAAACTAAAACATCAAAAGTGTAATGACAATGCCGTTTACCTTGTCTCATTTAAGCATGGGTCTCTAACTCTTAACTAGCTTAAAACAATCAAACATATTTCACACCTCTTATGTAAATGGCAGGGCTTCAGGCGCACTCAAAACCAGCTTACACAATGCTATAAGTGCTATCTTTACGGTCTTGGCTTATCCAATTGTCACATGAAAACAATATGTGGATACTGTTCACTAGATCACAACCTGGATAATTGCCCAGTCAGGGAAGAAACAGCTAAACATTGCTGCGCAAATTGTGGCAACAATCATCCAGCAAATGATATAAGATGCCCAGCTCGAACTGAATATATCAACATCAGGCATAACATATCTATCAAGGATAGAGCATCAAAACAACCAGCTCGGAGAGACCAGAACACAAATTTTCTTCATGGAAACTTCCCACCATTAACTAACAATTTTCATGCATCACCCCACACCACTACGTTAAACTGTCGTGATGCACTAAATTCTACAGCTTCTACTCTACAAGGTAACAATCATAGCTTAATTAACTCTAATGAACTCATAAATATTTTTAGTGAAATTTAGTGAAACACTGTAATAATAATTTTGAGCAGCTGAAGGTGGTGGCAGAAATTGCTTTAAAATATGTTGGGCTCCCATAAATACATAATTGCGACTTGGAATGCTAGAAGCATCAAAGGAAAAAAATCGAACTTGAAACATTTCTCGCTAAACATAAAATTGACGTCATGTTTATCACCGAAACTCACTTGAATCCAAATATTTCCGTAAGTTTTTCTAATTACTATTTATATCGTAATGACAGAATGGGAGGTGACTTAAACAGCCGCCACCAATCCTGGCACTGCCTTAAGTCAAACAAAGGTGGTAGAACTCTTCACAATATATGTTCCAACTCGGATAACCTTACAATTTTCGGGCCAGATAAGCCAACATATTATAGCCGTTACGGTACTCCAAGCTACTTAGACCTGTTTTTCACCAACTCTTCTTGCATTCAAAATATAACAACTGTCGAAGAACTTAACTCTGACTACTATCCAGTGCTCTGTGTGATCTCTGGGTCCCAGTATAAACTCGCTGAGCCGCCTAAACATTTCGATTATACCCATTCTAACTGGCAGGCAAATTATAAGAGCTTTCTGGAGGACCGCTTTCTACCTTTCTATGACAACATAGAATTCAAATATCCTCAAGAAATTGACGAAGCTTTAAACATGACAACGCATAAAATACTTGAAGCCAGATCGATGCACCTTCCCCTTAAAAATGTCACGCCTAACGAAAAAATAATTCTTCCACCACACATCCTCAAACTTATTAAAGACCGAAACTATTGCAGACGACAATGGAATAGACAAAGAGTACAATACTTTAAAACTAAAACAAATCAACTGAGCAAATTAATCAGCAATCTTATAAACGAACTTTCCAACTTAAAATGGCAAAAAAACTTGAGAATATAGAGTACTGCTCCAAGCAATACTGGAGGACTGCCAAATACTTTCGAAATAGACCTAAACCGATTCCTTTTTTCAATATAAACGGTAACATCATCCACTCCAATGATGATAAATCTGAAGCATTGGCGGTTCACTTCGAAAGGATTCACCAAATAAATAATACTATCTCTTCACCAATTGCAAACGATGTCAACTACACTTATAATGATGTACTGACTACCCAAATAATCCATTCCGAGATCATACGGGTAACAACTAATGAACTCGAACAAATTCTCAAACATCTCCGCCCTTTCAACGCCCCTGGTGATGATGGTATCCCAAACATTCTCCTAAAATACTTACCAATATCTACTATTACATTTATTAAAAACATATTCAATAGCTGTCTCTTAATCGCTTACTTCCCCGATAGCTGGAAAAAAACAAAAGTGGTTCCAATTGCCAAAAAAACAAAAGATCCATCTCTGCACAGCAGTTATAGACCAATAAGTCTTTTAAATTCTATAAGCAAAGTGTTTGAACGTCTCTTAAAAGATCGCTTGATCGACCACTTAAATGATTCTAAAATTATTATACCTGAGCAATTTGGATTTAGACAACAACACTCGACTACCCATCAAATCCATAGAATCGTAGATGAAATAAAACACAATCGAAAAACTCAGCTCTCCACGGGTATGGTAATGCTGGATCTTCAAAACGCTTTCGACACGGTCTGGCCTGAAGACCTTATTTTCAAAATGAAGTATTACAACTTTCCTGCATATATTAAAATTTTACAATCGTTTCTTAAAAATAGGCAATACAATGTACAATTACAAAAGTCTCAGTCTCTATCCAAACACGCAGTAGCTGGAATACCACAAGGGGCGGTACTAAATCCAATTCTCTTTAGTATTTACATCAATGACATTCCTAAGTCAAATCTTGTCCATATTGCCTCCGATGACATGGCTATTTATAAATCACACGAGCTAGGACAGGTCATAGTGGAATCTCTAGAAGAATACTTAAATATACTATCATCATATTTTGACAAATGGAAACTAATTCTAAATGTTTCCAAATGTAAATCGATATACTTTACAAGATGTCGTGTGACTCGTAAACTCCCTAACCATAACATTCGCATTAATAATGTAGACCTTAATACCATTAATAATGTGAACCCTGTCCACCTAGATTCAAAGCTAACCTTTAAAACACATATAAACGAGATCATCCGCTAATGCAACAATCTGCTAAAAATGCTATACACTCTTATAAACAGAAAAAGCAAGTTGAATCTCAAAAGTAAAATAATGATATACAAAGCAATGGTTCTACCTGTAATACTACATGGGACCCCAATTTGGTCGAAAACAGCCAACACCCACCTTCAAAAGCTTCAAATACTGCAAATCAAATTTTTAAAAATAATTTTAAATAAACCTACTAGATATCACACAGTTAACGTTCACCAAGGCACCAACTAGGGCTTCCAAAAATACCGTTTTTGCTAATACCGGTATTACCGATCTAAGTTACCCTCAATACCGGTATTACCGCGGTACTACCGAGATTCCAGAAAAAAATAATTGCATAATCTTGGTTTGAAAATTGATTGAAATAAATAAATTAAAAAATAAATTTGTCAGTTTTTAGTAAGATTTATTTAATTCAATTGGTAAAAAGAACTAATTTTATACAAAATAGTATTTAAGAGTACAAAAAAGCAAATTAATTAACAAAAAATAAATTAATTGCTACCTTTTATAAATAATAAATAATATATAGAGGTTTATTAGTTGTAACATTAATTATAGTTCAGTCAGTTACAATAACAAAACAATCACGATGACAGTACTTAGTGACTTTGGAATGTTTGTATAACCTTTGAAGTAGACTACGAATATCATATGACGTACATATTTTAACAAACGGGAAACCATCCCTCGCTACAAAACGCTAAATAATTGCCTGTAAAGAGTCATCTACTGAATTCTTAAAATATATGGGTATTTTTAACGAACTACAACATTTGATTTTTCAGCAAAGTTTCTTCTTGGTAATTGCTAACGTCTCTTTTTAATAAGTTTATTTTGTGTTTGCTTTTTAAATGAACATACAATTCACTAGTACTTCCACCAGCTGTTCTAATTTGCTTTCGGCATTTATCAATTTGGCATATACCACCGTCATTAGTCCGCTTGAAATATTTCCACGGAGACTCTTTATCTCTACTCATATTTGTTATGACTGTAAGTAAATATTTATTTGTTTTTATTAAAGTATTTGAAAACCTTATTTTACTTACATCAAATCAAATGATTGATTTATTCGATAGTCTATTCCCCATTGACTGATTGATTGGATAGTTTAGTAACTTAAAAATTATTATTTTGTTTAATATTTCCACACAAAAGCACAAGTTTCATTTAAAGATTAGATCGCAATAACATACTGATTTGAATGGTGTAATTCATCGTTCTGCGTATTCTATATACATACTATCTCTTTTTAACTCATTTGAAAAAAACAACATAAGAAAATAAGAAAAACCGTGTTGCAAAAACGTGCTGCCTAGCTCAAATTATGGATATTTAGTAGTAGTTAAAGATGTTGTTAAAGTTTTTTAGACAATATCAATTTTTTTTAAATTCGGTATTACCGAGGCTAAATACCGGTAGTACCGAAATGGAATTTTAAGACCATTATCGGTATTTTCGGTAGTACCGATACCGGTATTGGAAGCCCTAGCACCAACATGAATTATATTAAGCAAATTATACAAGAAATTAATTTAAAATACTTATCTAAACTAGCCAACATAAACAATGAATTGATCCAAAACCTAACTATATCTATTTAAATAAATCTAATTAATACCGTAGTATAGTTTAGGTTTAAGATTTTAGAATTAAGTTTAGATTTTAAAATTAGTTCTTAGTCTTAATTTTTATCTAATTTAAGCTAACAAACAAAATTCATTATATAAAATAGAGTACTATTGAGTTAGGAGCTAAAGTTGTACTTTTTGTGTTGAGTCTTTAGTGTGGCGGCCGACCGTAAGGAGGCCGACAATTATACACGAAACACAAAAAGTCACTTTAGCTCCGAATTCAATACACTATTTTTTCGGCAAACGTTTAAATTTGTTTAAAAATATGAAATTAATGCATCAAATTTTTTATAAATATGATTTAGGTAATAAATTTTCTGAAATTAATTTTTATTAATTTTAATTCATTAAAATGAATTGAAATGCATTCGTTTTTGAACAAATTAATAATATCATGTTATTTTACTTTACTGCCGCCGTAAAAATATGAAAATTATTTTACTGCCGCAGTAAAAATATGAAAATTACTTTACAGCCGCCGTAAAAATATGAAAGTTACTTTACGGCCGCCGGCAGATAAAATAAAAATAACGTTCCTTTTGCAGCCGCCGGCTAAAAAGTAAGACTTTAGCTACTCCCCAGCGGCAGTAAAGTTAAACTTTACAGCCGTTTGCCGAAAAACATATAACTCTCGCCAAGCGATTGTAAACACATTAATGCTTTAAATCAATATTTTCTGCAGTAAAGCTTGATGTGCTGAGATTTGCACCCACATTAAGTCCAAAATAGCTTACGTCCGTGCATCATATACTATTTTTTATTCGCCGCAAGCAAAATATTTTAAAAAAATTTGTTTATTCTAATTTAAAATTATAAATTTCCATAAATTTAAAAAAAAAAGTATGTGGAACAAGTAACCTTTGACAAAGTATTTGTTATTGTTTCCAAATTATTGTATAACCAAGACAACAAATGATAACAATTATTTTAATTAGATAATGAAATTTTGAGTTTAAGGGTTCCTTTGATAAAAAATTCTATTTTCCATAGAATTTAAACAAATACAAATACTTTTTACTTTTTTGGACGTAACTATGACAACAAAATAAATAGTTAAAAAGTGACACTTTAAGGCCGCAAATCACAGTAATAAAGTAACACTTTAATATGTAGGCGAATAAAAAATTAATTTATTTCAAAAATAATTAAATCAAAAAATAAATTTTCCAAAACCCAAACAACAAGAGAAAAATTTATTCAATTGAAATTTGAGTACACATAAAAACTAAATAAAACTAAGGAATTTTCTTTTCCAAAAACAATAGAAATAGTATTTTTTTATTGATTTTTCCTATTCCAATTTGATCTCAATACGAAAAAAAACATACTTTTAGCTTTATTAGATTTAATATTCTGAATATAAACATTTTTTATTCTATTATTAAAAATTTTCTTCAAAATAAAAAAAAAAGTTTTTGTTGAAATATCTGAAAAAGTTATAAAATTGAATTTTAAAAATTTTTGTTTTTATAAATTGAAAATAGTTTTTAGTTTTAGATTTTATAAATAAATAATTAAGTGATATTTATTATTTATTTATGGATGACAATTTGATTTTATATAAATTTGCTTTGGGTTAATGCATTGTTGTAGTTTTACTTTTATTGAATATAAACTTGGATAGAAGCATTTGATTGATTTTTTAATGAATGAAAATATTTTGCAAATCGACGGAAGATGTGAGGACTGACAAGGAGTTGCAGTTTTTACCAGTTTGGTAATCTACTTCAGATTATCATCAATGTTGTATTTGACTAAATTTAATAAAACAAACGTGGTTTCATTATAAAATCAAACATTTTATTTTAAATTAATCCAAGGAAATTTGATAGATTTGGGTCCAGCTTCACCCTTGAACTTAAAAGATGACTAAACTTTTCACTGTACAGTTTTTTTTTTGTGAAATTAACTACGAGTATATCTGAATATTTTGTTGATTTTATAATCAGAGCAACGAAAAATTGTTCAATCTAAAATTATTTTGTAAATTTTACAATTTATAAAATATAAATTTTTTAAAAATGAATTATAAACGAACACAAAATATCACGTTTATAATTCATTTTTAAAAAATTAGAAAAAAATAATCATAAAATGTGCCTCTTGCACAAGCATTTCAATTTTAACGTAATATATAGCTGAAAGTACGAGAGAACATGGAAGTAGGTTATTCAGATAGGCAGTGGTAATGTTTTTTGAGGACCAAGTGCTTGGTTTGTATTTTATAGCTAATCCCTAGAAAAGCTTAGACAACTTGATCGCGTTAAAACCCGATCAATCGCGCTCAGCTCAATCCGTATAAAGAGCGGCTTGGAGTCGAATAAAGTAGAATTTTATATTCGTTTCGGAATTTATCGAATTAAAATAAATTTTTTGTTGAAGTTTGTGGGTTTGAACGACTGTTCGAAATTTTATATAGGACCAACAGGAAGAACATTAATGAAGAGATAGATATAACTCATGAATGACATATGAAGCCAAATCCACTGTCAAAATTTTGGCATTTGTTGGTCTGTATGTCAATTCAGTACACACTTTTCGTTATTACTACGTTAATGCGAACCTTCATTTTCATCCAAAACTTTTTCATGACGTCGAAACAACGACATTTTAACGCGCTAAATTCTTTACATGGTGCCGGCAAAAAACAGCTTGTTTTTTTACTGTATGGCGAAATTTTCCAAATTATTTGACATTGCGTCGAACAAAAACGAAATCCTTTTTTTGTGTTTTTGGTTAAAAAAATAACGGTAAACCCAAAAACCGATATATTTAATATTTTTTCCTGATTTTAATATTTTAGTTTTGAAATATTTTCTTTTGCAAATTTAATAAATCGAATCATTTTATAAGCTTGTTGATTATTTTTGGAAATGTTTTTGAAGAAACTTAAGGATCTGGTGCCTCTAAGAAAGGATCCAGAAGGGCTTCACCCTCTTAAAGATTTCCGTTGGTTTCTAGATTGCCTCTGTCTCTGATATGCGATCGAACAATTGTTAGCTTTCCTCTATTCTTGTTGGGAAGAGCAAACGCTCAACATCAACCTTTCTCCACCAATTTTAGTCGTCTTTAAGATAATCCATCATCATTGCAATATTAGTGCTGTTAAGGAGCTCGCGGTCTGCATTCGACAACGATGTTAGTTTTAATATTTTTTGATTGGTTAGATATAAGTTATAAATTTTTTTAGATTAGGGTTGAGAGAATTTAGTGACTGGTTTGTCGAAACAGACATTTGGGCTGGAATTTAAACCAGTTGCTGAGGTTCTCTCACATTTTGAGAAGGACTTTAAGATTTTAACCTATATATTTCATCTGAGTCTAAACTAGTTAACGCTGGTGTACTTCAAGGCTCAGTATTGTCCCCAACCCTATTTTTGATTTACGAATTTTTGAAAATCAACAGCAATCCAATAAATGGTTTTGCAGATGATAGTACTCTGCACATGTCGTTCGAGCCCCTTTCTTCAAAAGGTAAAATGCACGAACAAATTAATCGCGCCCGGAGAGGCGCTTCCATAAACGTGAATAAAGACCTTAAAAAACTCGCCGATTGGGGTTACCAAAACCTGGTCAATTTCAACTCTACCTAAACACAGCTGTTGATTGTTTCCGAATCAAAGACCAGTTTCCCAAAGATATTTTATTCAGTATGTGAAACATTCGTTTATTGGGTGTCACAGTTTCAAATGACCTACTCTGGAACGATCATGTAATGGCGATGGCAAAAATCGCGTCTAGAAAACTCGGCCTCCTAAATAGATTTAAAAAATTTTCACTCCATACCACTTGCTCCATTTTTATAAGTCCTCTATTCGTTCCTGTATGGAGTACTGTTGGCAAGTTTGGGGTGCTGCGTCTGTTTCCATCTTGGCCCTCTTGGACTCTCCGTATAGCGGGCTATACGAATGGTGGGTGATCGAGATTTGACATCAAAACTTGATTCCCTACAACATCGTCGCACTGTGGCTGACCTCATTGTTTTTTACAAATATCGTCATCAACGGTGCTCAGATGAAATCAGCAGCATCATGCGTCAAACTTACTTTTACCCCCGTTTCACTCGGCAATCGGCTAGCGCAAGCAGTCAAACGGTTGAGAACCCGCGCTGTTATACTGGCAGATCGCAGAAAGACTTCTTTGTTCGAACTGCATAAAAATGGCATAGTTTGCCGAAATCTATAGTCTCAGGTGGTTTCAATCCGCAGAGGTTTAAAAAAAGCGTTCATCAACACCTTAGAGCTGTTGTTGTTGTTGTTCAAGTTGTTGTGGGACGTAGGTCTTAAAAGGTGTTTATGTGTTGTTGTGACACATATTGTAAACCCTATAACACAACAATTTTTATTTAAAAAAAATATTCTCTTTAGGCCTTACATATCGTTTCCGAAGAGAGATCGCAGCTTTGATCTTGTTCATCGGTCCTTCTCCAACAGCATCTCTACGTTTTAACAGTTTGATACAACAAGGGTTCTGATCTGCAGGAACTCTTTTATTTTAAAGATATATAAATAAATTTTAAATAGATAATTTGATAAATAATTTTATAGATAAGTAAATTAAAGATGGATAAATAAAAAAAATTTTAAAACAATAATTAAATAATTAATGTCGTATGAATAAATAAATATAATAAATAAATAATCAAATTTTTAATAATTAATTAATAATGTATATACACTGGTCGTTAAAAGTAAAATTTTCTAAGACGCCCTCTAAATAAATTCTTTGTGGTTAAAAAACCACAACGGTAGTTTTTTTTTAAATCAAAACGTATTCCGTTCCGCAAAACCGTCGAAGTTGATTTTTTGATAAAATCGTAGATTTTTTAAATATCTCATAAAATATGCAAATTTAAAAAAGTATTATAAGCATTTTTGTAGGAAATTAATTACTCTACAAAAAAGGTCAAATGATTTTGCGGCACGTGTTCGTTTGATTTAAAAAAAAACGTTCTCATGGATTTTTGACCACAAAGAATTTTTTTAGGGGTCATCTCGGAAAATTTAATTTTTAACGATTAGTCTAATATATATAGGTACATATATTATTTTGTACAGTGAGGTTTTCGATTCTCATAGATCCGTTATTTTAGAATAAACAGCAAATGTGGTAGTCATCTCCTCATTATTTTCGTTTCTTCTAGCATTATAACTACGGCCTTTTTCAAATTTTACTCTAAAACAAAAATATTTAGATAATATGTACACGTTTCTATCTACATGAATAATACAAATTTTTGTTATGTAAGGCGTAGTCATAATATTGTATGTTAATATATTACGGTTGTTTAAATTTATAAAAAGTAGAATGATTATCTTTAGTTGTAGAGGGGAATGTTTTCTCGTTTGAATAAAATTGTTTATTGAGACGTTATATGGAAGTGGTTGACCTGCATTTTATATTGAGATGACGACGGAGAACATTCAATTTGTGTACGATGAAAAACATATTAAGAGAAAAGAAACAAGAGATGAAGAATTTTAGTATTTATACTCGATCCAAAGTTCGATTGGGACATTATGTAATTTAAAATCAGACACTTATGTTGTAAACTTAAATCAAACAAAACAAAGATTATTATTATCTTTTATCCATAAGGATTTCAAGTTTTAAAATGTGGAGATAAATTTGTAATTATATAAGTGTAAATGGGGAAACTGAACCTAAGATGACCTGGGAGCGTAGGAGATTGCTAGCCAAAAGTAAGAAGAAAACGAGAGAGGAAGGGCTGGAAGGATAGCCATGGCCCAAGCACGAATGGCCATGGCCCTTTCATTTGAAGGAATGAGTGTATTCATCTCTCATCTCGTACCTCTAAAAAAATATTCAGGAGAGCTTCGCCTTCTTAACGGTTTCCTTTGTTTGCTGGATCGCCTCTGTCTCTGACATGCGACGACCAAATGGTGTTTGGTTAATAAATTTGGAATGTCATTTTAGCTTTCTTTCCAAGATTGACTACGGCTTTACTCAGAGGAGTGTTTGGTGAGGGAGGGTGGCACTGAGTAATCAAACCTAGTGGCAGTCAAGTGTCATTCTCCAGCGCAAAGGACTGTTCCATTGGAGTGGCAGTCTAATCTCAACATTCAGCAGAGCAAACGCTCAACACCAATCCCCCTTCACAATTTTATTTGTCTTTAAGACAGTCTATCACCGTTGAAATAGTTGTAATAGGAGTGCTGCTAAAGAGGTCGAGAGCTGGGAGCTGGAGCTCGTAGTCTGTCTCCAGCAATGATATTAGTTTTAATGTTTTTTCTTTTGTTAGGTTAAGGATAAAAGGGTTCAGTATCTGGTTGGTAGAAACAGACATTTGGGTTGGAGTCCAAACCAGCTGCTAAGTCTAATTTTATTTTGATAAATTTCACGTCCACATAGTGGTATTTGTTGGTAACAAATGGTATTTGTTTTGTTAACCAAGGTTTCGATTTTGTCGGTCACAAGAAATTCTCCTTCTTTAGGTTGGAAGATAATAAATTGGCTGTGGAATGCTGACTTCTGGGTGTCCAGACTGATAACGGTAACTGGGTGAAGGAGTTAAGGGATCATGTCTCTAATACAGCAATCCTAATTACACAATCTCATGCCATTGATCTATTAGTTGAATCAGAATTTACAGTTTGGGCGGGGATTTGAATCTCTAGGAAGGTGAGGCAGCTACCACAACCAGCTGAACTCACTCAAGCACCAGGGTTAATGAACCGGATTAGGCATTGGGTGGGCCGCGCTGCTAGATTGGGTAATGGGATGGATATACAAATTGCAAATATGCAGCAACACTTTTAGGTGCAGCATGTGAGGCTTGGAATCGTTTCTACGACAACCGAATGTTAACAGCAAGAAGCGAAGCATACCAGACCCCACGCAATACTCACACTTAAACCCTCAGCATCGGTCGACCACGCTCGCACCGTTACGAGAGGTGTTACATCTACTAAAACATCAACAATTTATGGAAGGCCTCATTAGCAGAACCCCGAGGTTGATGTACTGGAATCTAGGTCCAGCTATGATTGGTAAATGATTTGTTTAACAACCCACTAGTGGTTCCTCCACCGTATCAACGAACACCATAATCACGTGCTGATACAGCTGCTATTATGCAGATTGAATGGGGTAAAGATGTTAATCAACATGTGGCAGCGCTTCAACCAGCGCAAGCTCCTGCTATGCGTTACCAACGTTATCGGAACTTGAGTGAATTTAATTCAAATTGACTTCCTCTATTTTCTGGGACTGGGTCATCACCTGATGCACACGAGTTCGTACATAGGATTAAAGCGGCTGCCCGAAGAGATCGGGTGTACTGGGATGATTTAAGGTCCATTGCTGCCCGATACTATCGTGGAGTAGCTATTAACTATCTTAACCTTACCCATTAGTAGCGGATGATGACCTACCCGGTACTCAGTGAGCATTTATTACGAACGTTTGGTACCCTCACGGATTATAAAGATGTACTAAGAGCACTGCCGAACAGAGAGCAAAAGCCAAGAGAGGGAATTTATGAATATATCGTGGAGATCAGCATCTTTAAAAGACGATTAGCTCGGTCATTTTCGGAAAGGGAGATGATTGAGTTTGAAAGGGAAGGCATGACGGCAGAACTAAGAAACACTACATTGGTGGCAGACGTAGCTACTTTAGAAAACCTGCGGGTATTATGCCAAAATTTGAGAAATTGTGGTCAGCTCTACCATAAACAGCAAGGACATCTGGTCAACTAAGGATTAGTTAAATACTACCAATTGATGAAGGCGAACCAGGTACATCAAACAATCAATCTTATTTGGTAGCCTATAAAGCACCATCACGCCTAACTGGAAGACCCTTGAGGGCTCCAAGATTATCCATGCTAACACCGCCACCAAGGAACTAGCATTCGATATGCTATCGATGCAAGGATCTAGGGTAATTTCAGAACGGGAGTGCGGCAGCTGTACCCCCGAATCAGACATTTCCATCCCCTCCAGTTCAGATAGACACGTAATCAAATTTTGGAATTAGATGACTTCCCCATCTCTCAAAATCTTTTCGTTTCCATGTTGTCCCAAGTCTGCATGAGGATCTTTACTTGGACATCGATTTCTGGAGGGAATTTGGTGTCACTTTTTCATTTGTTAGTGAACTGATTCTGAGTGAGTCTGACGACACATTAACTCGCGATCGCACTCCTGACCAGCTACAGGAACTAAAGGATGTCAAGGATTCTTTTCCTTCCTTTGAAGTATTAGGTCTTGATAAGACTATTTGGTTGAACATGTAATCGATGTGGGAGAAAGTGCACCTGTTAAACAGAGGCATTATCCCACATCGACGGCAGTTCAAAAAACGATCTATGTCGAACTTGACCGAATTTTATATTTGGGAGTGATCGAAGAAAGTTCTAGCTCCTGGTACTCACCAGTGGTGTTAATACAGAAATCTTCTGGAACAAAAATCGGTTGTGTTTGGACTCCCAACGTGTCAATTTACTGACCAAGAAGGATGCATACAGACTTCTTTTAATAGATGGCAGTTGCTAGGTCGGTTGAATAGTACGAGATACACTAACAGTATTGATCTCAAAGATGCTCTCTGGTAAATTCTTTTGTCAGGTTAATATTTTGAAAACGTACATAGAAAAAAATCGATTATTTTTAAAAGATCTGAAATGTTGATTTATTGTGATATTGACGAAAAAAAAGGCAAATTTTTGAATTTTTACTCTGGCATACTATCCAAGTATTCAAAATCCAAAAATTCTATTTCTTGAAACGGTTCCGTCTGTATCAAAAATTACACTCAAAATAAAACATGCACTTTTTCATGGGTTTGTTAAAATCAGCTTCTTGTGTTCTACCATCGCCATCCACAGCGTCGTTTCTTCTAATTGAAATAATCCGTTCTTTAATGATAAATAGCTCTTTGATGTTGACATGATGTGCCTGTTTCTTTGCGCTTTTTCTTTATTTCAACGCATTTATTTTTAACTCGTTTTCTGTTATAGACTTAATTTTAATTCTAAAAATATCAATACACAATATATTAAATCTAGAAATTACTACAAATCAATCCAATATTTTCTCCATTGGATGCCACTTTTGCTTATACCACCTAAAGAAATTAATTGAATACTGAAAGTGTCCCACATATCACTTTGTTTGATTTTTACATCGTATTTTTTGCTAGTGGGAATGTATCGCTTATTGTAGATCATTAAGGCACCGAAAATCGAAAACTAATCTCCACTTCTTTGTATTATTGGTAGATTTTAATAGCGGTGAATTCCAAGGCAACTACATTGTTTTCTAACAATTTTTAACCTGACTATTTATTCAGTATAGTATTTTATTTTGTATAGAATTTTATATTTTTAGTATTTTGAAAAAGTTTAAATTTTTGATTTCATTTTAATTTTTGGAATTTTGAAAAAAGTTTGTATTTTTGATTTTGTTATAATTTTTGCAATATTTCAGCCCCTTCATATTTTCATATTTAATTCTGAAAGGATGTTTTCATATTCGCGTGTATTGATTAGAAATAATTAAACAAACATTAAATGAGCTAAACTACGTAAACTTCTAGAAAGAGAAAGGGATTTATTTTATTTTAAAATTGAAGTGTACAGTACAACGGAATTTGAAAAAACAAAAGAGTTGTAAATTTAATAGCCGTGTTCGATTTGCACTAAAGAAACTGAAACAACGGAAAAATTGAAAGAAATTGTTGTTGCTTTTTCAGTTATTTCAGTTAAATCGAACGCACCCAAAAAAATTTTTTCATTCCCTTTTTTTAGTTTTGATTTAAGAGTATGAATTCAAATATTTATGGGAAAAAAAATCAAAGGTTTGCCATGCCTGACACTCTTTTAAAGATGGCAAGTTGTTTTCCGTGTATTTGGGATCATTGCTGTTAAATTTTTTGTAGTTTAAATTCTTAAAAATGTTCCACTCGTAGTTAGTTTTCTAAATAAATGCCATTCACTTGTATTCGAAATTGAAATTAAACACGTTTTTTTTTTTCAAAATAATTTAATTAATTTATTTATTTTTTGTTGTTAAACAAAATTATTGAAGTATCATAGTTGAAAACAAAAATAAAATTAAAGAATTTAAACAATAACTTTCCTAAAAAGTATCGTTTCGTGCCAAATTTTCTTAAAGAAGAAAATATTTTAAGTATTTTCTGATTATTTTTTACAAAAACTATTAGCATAAAGAAAATATTTTCTATTTTCAATATTTTCTCGTCTTGTTTTACGATTAAGATAAACATGGAAAAGTTTTTTGAACTACATCTTCTGCTTCGATAAGAACCATCTGTCAGTTTAAATTAATATCTCTTTGTGCTCTTGTCTAATATTTATAAATTGAATCTTGTTGTAAAACTTGTCAAAACGTTTTCTGTGTTTTTTTTCTTTTAAAGATTATGTTTAAAAAGAAATTTAAATAGAATTTTAAAGAAAAACCGTTTACGATAAAACATAAGCAGTGTTGGTACCAACCAACCAACCAACCAAAAACCACTCCTTTAATTTTTTTTACTCTATTCATCACTATCAAAACCAACTTTCCATTTTTTTTTCTTTAAAATTGTGTGAATAGATAAAAAAAAAATAAGACGACATAGAATATAATAATAACAACAACAACAACAAATAAGCTTTCGTCCATGAAAAATGAATGAACATTATCGTCTTATCATCGTCAGATACAAATGATGTTTTTCACACGTTTATCCTTTTTTTAAGTATTTTTCCATTTTATTTTCTTAGAAAATTTCCGCCCTTGTTATTTTTTAATAGTTTGTAGTTTTTTTTATTGATGTTTATTCAGTTTGATTTTTATTGTGTTTAATGCAGGATAGATTAGTTAAGTTAAAATTTATTAGGGATTGATTTTTTGGGGTGGGTGTGATAATAGAAAATGTGCTGTCTTGATTAAATTGTAATTCGCAATGTTTTGGAACAACTCATTTGGATACTTTTGAAAAACTTCAACTTCATCTATCTGATATATATTTATTTGCCATATTAGGAAGTAGTAGAAGTAGTTTTTAAAAAAATTATTGGTGTCATAAACTAAGCAGCAGTTTAAATAAAATGTTGCATTACATTTTGTATATAAATCTGTTAACCTTTTTAAAGTGGGGAGGTATGTTGTGCATGCAATGCACATTTTGCAATGTAGACTTAAAAGATAATTTCAAATAACCTTTTCTTCTTTACAACCATATTTAAACTTTTTTCTGCATACAAACCGCATTCTGAAAACTGAGCCACAAAAAAAAATTTATTGAACCCATATTCTTTGATCGTTCGAAAATATTATCCCAAATTACTTTCATCTTACAAACTAAACTAAACTAAACCAAACCAAACTAAACTAACTAAACACATCAAAAAACATAGGTTGAATTATTTTAAATCAGTGTGTGAAAAACTTTTTTTCTGATGTTTTCAATCACAATTTCCAAAATATTGTGGCTAAATGATGAGAAAATCAACAGATTTTTCCATTTTCTTTATAATTTCATTTGAACTGGTCAACGATAAATTGTTTTTATTAACTTAAAAGAAAATAAATTGAGTAAATAATAGATTGGAAAATAAAATCAAATTGATTTTTGTGAATATTTTTTAAATTCAACAGGAAAAAATGTTAAAATGAAAATCTCCACACCATCCTTTTCCTTTTTACGCTTCACTTTTCTTCGAATAAAAAACAAAGGAATTTAATTATAATTTTTAGGGATCAACTTTAAGACAGTTGTTTGTTGTAAGTTGAAACTATTAGACAAGCTGTTGTCAAAAAAATTAAGGGTAAAATAAAACAAAACACTACAGACATTCAGGATGAATTGAATTAGTAGCTACAATCAACAACATCATCTTTTATTACACAACCAAACTGTTTATTACCTAACCCTGTTTATATAAAATACATATTTTAAAGTTATATTTAAAAGGGGGAACAAATTTATTTTTGTCTATTAAAATAAAAATGAAAATTAATAAACTAAATATCTTGAATATTTAATTTGATGGAAATTAGTTATAATTTTGTGTTTATGTTATAAATTAAGAAAATAAATTCATGAATTTGGTTAAAAGAAATTTATTTTGATTTGTTTTGTTTAAGTTTTTTCAAACAAAAAGATTTACTACTGAATATTTTTTGTTTGGGGTATATGGAATTGTGTTAAATTTTTAATTGAATTTATTTTGATTTTTGGTTACAAAAGTTTTTAAAATAAACGAAAGTTAAACAACCTAAAAATTGATTCTGTAACTAAGCTTATGTGAAATTTGGTTTAAAATATAATAGCTAGAAAGAAAAAGAAATGGAGAGTAGAAAGAGATATTGAAAGAGAAAGACAGAATGGCTCGATAGTTCACAGTGCGAGAGATAACGCAAAACTGTAAGAAAGACTAAGGATAGAAACAATGAAAATAAATATAGAAAAGGATAAAAGAACAAAGTGCGAGAAGCTTAAGAGATTTACTAAACCAGAACGTGAACGGACGGGTAGGAGGCAGAGATCAGTAAGAAAGAATGGGGTAACAAGCAAAATTCGAGATGCAAAAAATACATAATCAAGAGATTATCTCACTAGAGATAGACTCACTATAAGTGGAAAGTTTCAGTCGATGGACTATCTCTGTCGATGGCAAGTCATCTCATAACAACTAAAGACTCCCTTGAGTAGAATTGAGCTGAGACCAGTAACCCAAGATAAGATACGTGCACTGAAGATTGCCTGGCAAAGGGGAGTTCGAGTGCATGGACAGAATTCTAGATATATGATGTTCGATCTATCGACGTCTTACCACAGAAAAGGGGTTATGGATGAGAGTAAAAAAAAATAAAATTTGAAATCGTTAGTTTTCTAATCAAACAAATCTCAAAAACCCAAAACAAAACTGTGTTCGATAATTTATAAGTGTTATTGTATATGCAACCCTTTTACTGCGTGCTATTTCTTTGCTAATATAAAACTCTGTTATGGCAATATCGCGTTCTCTCTCGTGAACTAATCCACGACACAAAACCAAAAACTAGAACAGTTTACACTCCTAGATTCTTCTTTCATCAATTTCGTTCATCAAGAATTTTTTCCTCCCTCATCTTCAATACTGTAAACGTCTTGGAAAACAATCTGGTCTGAAGAACCGCTGAACGGTTCTTTCCCTTTTAACCGTCTCGTTCACACTCTCAACATAATGATTTTCAACCCTACAATTTCCAACACGATCTTAAGAGCAGTATCAATACTCTCCGCTTATCCCACAATAAAAACTAGACTCAGACTTTACCAGCATATCCTCTCCGGTATCTTAATTTCTTTTCTTTTCTCACAACACCGAAAATTTAACAATATCATCACAAAAAACCAACTACCTCCTCCACAGTCTCCTCCGCACATCCACTATGATCTTCCCTATATCATCAATCTTACAAACATGAATACTCCAAAAGACATCCAAAAGCTCATCAGCTATGGCAAAACATTGTTATGCCCATAATTTGACGTGATCTCTACCAGGTAGCATTTATAAGAAGATCTACATCAACTCCGGAACAAATTCAGGTTCCGTACCGGTGAATTGACAGGAATGTAGACTTTGGTAGTTAACGGTTACAGCCTACTAACAGTAAAAGCCACATTCCTGTTCAGTCACCACACTTTTCCATTATCTTACTTATAATATGACTACTCGACATTTTTTATTAACACTTCAATCACTCAATAACAACAAAGATTAGATTCTCGTCAATGCATTTCATCTCACATTGTCGTAATTGAATAGATCCATATCATAAACCGATCCCTACAAAGAATCTATTAATCGCTCCTGCAACTATATTATGATTTTCCGAAATCAATATTGTTATACATTCATCATAACATTATCGTTTTCCTCTATTTTTATCTGTTAAAGCAAACAAATAAATGCGAATACGAAAACTCTAAATAGCTGCATTTTTACATCAAACATTTCTGTTAATATTTATTGACACGACCTGATATTTTTTGGTTATATCGGTTTGTCGTTATATATTTGCATTTCTTTTGTTTACGTTAAATTTTTAATTGTTTCCCCTCTTTTAATGAGAACAACCGAAACAAAACAATTGATTCATTTGGATCTCTTCTTTCATTTTTTTGTACAAGTAACAATTAGATAACAAAATGCAATATTTCTATCCGGTATAACCGGTTTCCTTCCTGTATATTAATCAAGAAAGAAGATAATTGTGAATATCTTTTGTAGGTTTTTTTTTAAAAACGTAAATGAAATGGCAACATAATTGTTTCAAATGGCCGATCTTTTTGCTCGATCGTTTATTATAGAATAATATAATATAAATATTGGTTTTCAAAATTTTAATTTCAGTTCGATTTTGATTTTTGAAATCAAAAAAATAAAAATAAAAATTCTCGATCAGTACGCGTTGAATACAAAGAAAATATATTTATAATAGAAAATCGCGGTGCGCGTTTCATTTTTTTATGAAATTTAAAGTAAAAACAAGTGATCTCGCTCGCCGTTCGTGGTTTATTTTACAAATAAAAAAAAAACAAAAAAATCAGTTTTGAGTCGTAATTAATAATTTTGTTATTAAAAAAAACAAATTATTTTCATAGTTCGTATTTTTTTAACCGACTACAAAAAAGAAGGAGGTTCTGTGTTTCACTGTAGGTTTTTTTTTATGTACGTACACCGATTTCTCAAAAACGGCTCGTTCGATTTGGATGATTTAAATTGTATTCTATATGGGTTTATTCCCAGAGGGTTTCTATTTTTTCTATGATGTGAAAAATACCGTTATTCAGAAAATTTAAAAAAACCATATTTTTTATGCATTTTCGTTGGTTTCGTCAAAACATATTATTCTGTTTGGGTGTTATGGGCACTGATGAAAGTTTTTCTGGTATTTGAAGTTATTACTTTTAGAACGCTTTCTAGCCGACATTTGCTTTATGACTACACTAAAAATAAAAAAATAAAAAAAAAATAGAACCGACTTCAGAAAAAACAAAAGAGGCACAAAAAAGTGAAAAATAACTCAACTGTTGCTTTTAGAAACAAAAATACGTTACATTTTGATTAATTTAATTTAGTTATACCTATTACAAAATTACGCTATTAAACAAAGTTGCTATATTTAAATAGTTACTTTTTATTATAAATATTACAGTTATTATAGTTGTTATAATAGTTATTATATTTTAAAAGTTATTTGTAGTACAAAACTGTTCGAAGTCGGTGCCACATTGACGAAAAACCGACTAATATGTCTCGGGCTATGCACCGATTAAATGTTTAGTGCAGCTAAATAATAAAAAGGGGAGAAAATATATAATTGCATCGATCGTGAATTGACTGAAGCAACATCTAATCTGGTGAAATTGGATTAACGTAACTCAGGGGTATAATTTTATAATAATTCCACTGGGACATACACGGACGGAAGTCCCAGGGACATCTACAAAACTTCGTCTACATCAGGGAGGAAAACTCAACTCGCAACACCTAAACTAAGTTTTTTTTTTAATTTCATTATTAACACATATTTCAATGATTAAGGTATATTTTATGAATTGTTCTGTGACCATTATGGTCGGCTAAGTTTTCTTTTAATTAGAGATTTTTCTGGGGCGTAGCCCATATTGAATTTCGTGGGTTCTTTTTTTTTGTTGTTTTTGAATTATGAACATTGAATACAAAATTGTGATATACCCTTGGAATAACGGTACTGCGGTGCCTGTTATAACATTTGTGCCATGCACCCCCTGCACCTCAATACCAAACCCAACAGTCTATCGTCCATGATCATATTTTTTTTTCAAACGCCCCAACCCCGATCTCAAATCCTGCACAATTGATGATCTTCTTAGTTCTTTCAACAGATAGCACACTCCTTCAAAAAACGACATTTAAACCACACTGAGTCCACCCTGATTCAAGCCCTCCACTCTTCCTGTTGATTCCTTTTCTGCCACCTTGAGATAACTATTTTCCCTGCAGACAGAGGACCCATTAGTGTTATTATGCTTTCCTCGTCTTACCAAGAAAAAATAGACCTACTCCTCTCCGACATTATCACCTACAGCATACTAATAATCTATCCTACTTGCTAGGCTGTCAAAACCAAAAACAACGACGTAGACTTCCTTTTCCACTCCAAGTACATTGATTCCCAAACCTCATTCCATATCTGTTGCAGTGGTTCCCCTCTTCTCAAAATCTACGGTCTCCCAAAAATACATACGGAAGGCATTCCTCTTCGACCGATCGTCGCCAACTACTAGTCCCCTTCGTTCAACTTTTTAAAATCTTTAAACACGATCTTTTTGCAAGTATGTTATGTCTCCCTGTTCAACGTAAAAAAACTCACAGGAATTCAAATAAATTCTTTCGCCCTATCACTTTCTGGTTTCCTTTGATATCGTTTCATTGTTTACCAATGTGCCCATCCAAATGGTTTTAAATACTATCTGCAACCGGTGGAATGATATCAAAATCATCACTCCCATACAGCAAATGATCATGTTCTGCACGGTCAACACTTCCTTCATTACCTTATAAAGCGCCCACTTAAGCGCTGTTAGTTTAATTCAAACAGGTTAATTTGATGCGATGTACACTATAATCGTATTAAACTATAGTAATAAATAGCGCTAGAGCGACCTACAGTCCCTACAAACTTTTCTGCTTTCAGGAACCATAAACAAACAATAAAATATTAAAGGATCTTCCGACCACCAAAATCACATAACTGATCTACTTCTCAGAAAAAGACGGAGAACTGTGATTTTTATCAACAAACGCCTAATACTATGTTCAATAACTTAATTTATTTTTAGAGATATAACACCTGTAAAGATCAAAATTGAACTAAAAGCCTAGCACGCGCGTTGATTTTATAGCACTTGCATATTTTACAGGAGATTAGAAAAACAACTAGGAATAGCAAGATAGCTCATTCAAAATTGCAACAATAGTTCTGTAACACCAAGATCAGGAAGATAATAAAAGAAGACTAATCATACTTGATATGATTATCACATCCGTCATATATACTTTAAGTAAAACTCTTTCCACTCATGCAAGTGTGTTTATTAGTTCGGGGAATCTCCTGGAACAGGCCGCCACCAAACCGGGAAAAGAAATTCAAAGTGAACAAAAACTGAGTCCTGAACTACAAGACGACACTTGTATGCATACCGAGCAAATACTGATAACTGTTGATCTACTAATAAAGCTGAAAATTTTTGAAATAAAAAATACGGTACTGAATTAGCAGCTATACGGTAATAACTTAGCGTTCATGATCAGAAGTAAATATGAGTTTGCAGTGGGTGGATAACTTCAGGTTGTTCATAACCTTGTACAAGGTGAGATTGAACTGCAACCCACAAAACCAAGGTGTGTTGACCTTAAGAATAAGAGAAGAAATTTTAATTTGATCTCATTTAAAAACTTCTAAAGCAATACGATACTTAGATGTTGCCCATGACCCTGAAACTCACAATTGAAATTCATTTAAGAAGAGAGCTACAAAGCATTTTTTATTTGCCAAAACTGATTTAAAATGACTTGAGGTATTGGTCCTAAAGTGAAACGATAAATACACAAAAAAAATTATTTTTCACTCAGAAAAAGTTTAAAAAATTACAGAGCGCCAGAAGTGCTTTTACAACCACGCATAAATACCACTACGATTTCCTTCAGTGCTCTTACGTTTAAGATCAGAAACCATGTCAAGCACTCATGAAAAATCGGCGATGATAGAGTCTGACACAGACAACTCCAGAGCAGAAGAATTTCTAGTTCTAGAACTAAAAAAGCTCTTTCGATGGCTTATCGATATATTTTAACCAACACTGTCGTAAAAATTGCATCTATAGCTTTTGCGCACTGAAAGAAAGAATATTGAAATACAATTGTCTTTGAGAGCTAGTATGCAACCTTGACTTTGAAAAGTTTGAAACCCATTGCATGCAACAAAAGTATAGTACTTGTTATTTTGGGAACAGGCCCAGCTGTACAAGGTTTTTTTATTTAACTTTGCCCGTGGATGATACCAAAAAAAAGCGCGAGTTGTAAAAAATAGAGGTAAAATAGAGATAAAATTTGTTTTTTTATAAACCTGTACTCACATATTTTTTTTTGTTGGTTGTGATGTACGGGTAAAATTTAAAAGAAAAACTTTGGATGGCTGAACCTATCCCGATTATAAAATACTAGGTACGAGAAATCCTACCGCGCGCAAAATGGCGCCGAAACAGGGAGTCGATAGATAATTGGTTAGTTTTATGAACAAGTTTTTTGTTTTTTGAACAAAACTTTTTGAAATGAATTTTTTTTTGAAACAAAGTTTTTTTGGAAGATCAAATTTTATTTTTGAAACAAAATTTTGAGAAAAATAAATTTTATTAAGTTATAGGAAGAGACAATTGTTGGGAACAAAATAATGGAAACAAAAGTTTAACAAATTAATTTACTTTTACGTCTAAGTTTACTAACAAACTGATCTAGTTTGACTTTCATATTTTTTTGTGTGAGAGAAAAGTAAAAATTATAAAAATTAACTTCTCTTCTCATTTTTGTTTATATACAATTCAATTGGTTTATATTCAATTGTAAAAAGTTAATCCATTTGTAAGCAATTAAATGTTAAATAAAAAATTAAAATATACCAAAGGAAAACAAAATAAAACTTAAATTTCTTTTGTTTATAAATTTGTTTCTAACACCAAAATTAATCAAACCTATTGTAATAAACATCAACGGTACAACATTGGTGGAGATTTTTGTCCCTTACCCAGCAATAGAAGAAGTGGAAGCTGCCATTAAAAAACTGAAAAATGGCAAATCACCAGGTTTCGATGGAATTCACGCAGAACTTCTGAAAAATGGAGGAGCAGCTCTGGTCTCACGTATATACGATCTGATTCTTGCAATTTGGGACCAAGAAGAACTACCTGCTGAATGGAAAACAGCTCTCACTTGCGAAGTGGCATAGCAGGTCGCGTGCCTAGCGAGATTTATTTATAGCCCCATACTAGCTTCAGCCCATGGGATCGAGAAATGATTCCTGCTGCTCCATTACAAATAACAGTGTTGTACGCGTATTTTGAGACCAAATGAACGGATAGAAAAAAAAATAAAGCAAGCGAAATGAGTAGACTCTGACGACCCTTTTATGCGAAAGAACCACGATCACCACGTCCAACCTCCCCTTCACAGCACATATGCACACGTTCTCATACCACCAGCTAGTAATATTACTATTGCTTATATGATCATTAGTTTGGTTATTATTATTATTATCATTAGTCAATTTTACAAAATTATTGGAAAATGTAGATAGTTCGTTAAAAAAAACTGGACTAATAAAATTATGAATATTGTTACTGTTGTTATTGTTAGAAAGTGGTACAGGATTATTTGTATTCGATAAAAATATGTTAGAAGTCGTAGAACATGAAATAATAGCATTTTTGAAAAGATTTACCTGATCATTCGTTATAATAGTATCACTTAGACTTATAAGTGTGTCATTAATTTATGCATTCATGGTTTCAGTTGCAAGTTTCAGTTACTTCGAACTGTTTAGGTTTAATTATACTAATAAATTATTGACATATCCCTTTTGTTGAATCTGTATATGGTTCCGGTAAACCTCCATAATCAGTACAAGTGCCATCCGGAGCCTTGTAACGGAAATACTTAATCCTGTTAGTAACTCAGAACACATAGTAAGTCTCACCATTAGCTATCATTCCCCTTTCTTTTCTTTTATAGTATCCATCAATAGGTTATTGTTAATAAATGACTAAATCCCACAATATAATGCACTAATGACAATTTTACATAAAGAAGAAAGAAAACATATACTGGTAAAGTGTCAACTCCTACCATGCCAATTTATAACCTGTAAATTTATTTTCGGAAAGAAACCATAATCAAGGCTCCAATTATAGATTCATTCACCCACATATCCACATCCCGTGCATACCCACACACGTACACGCACTCACGCACCCTTTCATACATACATACACACCCTCACATACATATATTTAAAAAAAAAAAACTCACCCCATAGATAGTCCAGATCCCCCCTCTTAATGTCCTTCGATTTTAGCCGCTCATCTTCCTCAGGTCTATGTTCGAATAAATACAGCGCTTAATGATGATAAGGTTGGCATAGGTGGAATTAAGCACCAATAAGACGGGCGTAATACCGAGACAGTAATATATATAATTGATAACCCTCGTTACTCCGATTAAATACGTCGACTCCCGAAGTAATCCTTATCCAGATCTCTAGAAACAGGGAGATTATCTATGCGACGTCTAATACCAGCACTAATCTTATGGATATTCATACACTGAACGATTTATACTCCACTTCAAAACAACTAACAATTAAACAGTGACGACCTAGTTAGCTATCCATCGTTGTTAAATTTCGTATGATTGCTGCAGGGGTGTTTAAGGAATACCACCGCTAATAACGGTCAGGTAAAAAAATCATCATCTTCCACACAAGCAAGAAATATACAACTTAAATGTGATTTATTTGAACAATAATTTCCAATTTATTTGGGTTATGTCTAGTTTCTCCCGTTACACAAAAAAAAATCACGAAGAACTTAATTTTAGGTTCAAACTATTTAGACTGTCTATTTTCTCAAATTATAATTTAATAAGTTCATAGAATGATATTGAATTAAATTAACACCAATTAGTCTAGTAACACATAAAATTCAATATCAAATAATATTTTTCTAAGTTCATAGAACGATTTTAACAAAACTTATATTTTCCTAAGTTCATAAAACGATTTTGCTTTAAATTAACAAAAAAAATTAGCCTAGCATCACAAAATATTTGATCTCAAATTATGTTTTATCAAGTTCACAGAACGATTTTTAATTTAAGTTAACAAAAAAAACATTAGCCTAGCAACACAGAATATTTGATCTCAAACTATGTTTTATCAAGTTCACGGAACGATTTTAATTTCATTTAACAAAAAAAATTATCTAGTAACACAGAAAATTTAGCTTTCTATTTTATAAACACTAGTTTTACGCAACAACACATAAAATATTTTTTTCTTTATATCAACTAGATCAATGACGTTACAACCAGTCAGACAATTAATATTTTATTTCTTTTTTGTTATCAGCGTTCTTTAAATGGACAGAATCTACAACAAGAATTTTTTTTTTAATGGAGGTTCTGGCTTGCATTATTTTAATTTACTCAATTTCACTAAGAAAAACTTTTGAGTCTATCAGATCGAAATAAGTGAATTCCCTATTGAATTTTTAATTAATAAAATTTGTTACCTTTGGCAAAGAAATTAGTGCTAAAGCATGCTATTTCGCCAACGGCGAAACATTCCTGGATGTGAATTTCATCTACGAAGAAGATTCATAACTTTCTCCGGCTAGCATCTAAACATATAGTGATGTTTACATTTTTATTCTTATTTCCTGTTCGTTTCGATTATTTTACTATTATCACTCGGATTCATTAACACCGAACCACATTTTAATTTTCTGCACATTTTTACAATCCAAAAAAAATCGCCTGATCCGCCATCAATCTTATTCTGTCAACCAAACAAAACAACACAGCTTATCATCAAAATTTAATGAACGACTAAGAGAACCTCTATACGAAAATATGCATATTTATAAGCAAAATCCCGTCGTGTTTACATCACAATTTAATAAACGCAATAAGCCTGTTTATAGGACATTTACCTTCGATAATTATCTGTACTAAAAGTGTCTTCACTAAGAAAAAAAAGACATCTATTATGAAATGATTTCAGGAATTTGCATTTAGTAGTGTATCCACTAAGGAAATATTAATACCAACAGGCATTAAAATTGAAGACTACCACCAATTTATAGCAGAATATGGATTGTAAGAATTATACAGGAACATACCCAAGCAACAAAATAAGTCGAAAATTGGTAACATTGTAATTAAAATTCGACTTTAAAGTTATAAAACCTTAATAATAAGATGTAAAATTACGTCGAATCGACATCGAATCGACCAATGTGGGGAAAAATTCGACGTCGATTCGACGTAATTTTAGGGGTAAAATATTCTATTTAGGTATTTTTCTTCCTACTTTTTCTACCTATTTAAGTAAATTTCTCACTAATTTAGGAAGATTCCACGTCAAATCGACGTCGATTTAGGTTGCTTTGCACCTATTTTCAACCTAATTAGTTGTAAGTTACTAGGTAATATTATAAGCAATTTTATCTTCTCTTTTACCAATTATAAAATAATATGTATTTGGGCATCACATGTCAAATTCGAAAAAGATGAAAAAAAGTAATTTTCACTTAATATATAATTTATAATAAATTTTAATTTTATATTTCTCAATAAAATGGTTTAAAAATGAATTTTTATAACGAAAAAAATATTATTGATAAACTTTAGGATTGTACTTCTCAAAATATTAATGGGCTTCAAAAAAAATAAATAATACAAAAATATATTTTTTTCATTTCTTTGAAAATAATTTTCTTTTACCAAAAATCTCACTTACATAACAATATGGCGGAGTAATACTTTAAACAAAAATAAGTTTGAATATGGCGGACTAAGCAAAATCTACTTTAAAGTAAATTTCACATAATTTTTCGACTTTAAAGAAAATTTTTCTTAATTTTAAGTTGACAATAACCTAAATTAGGTCGCAAGCTTTTATTTAAGAAATTTCTACTTAAACTGGTAACATTCTACCAAATTGGTTGCATTTGAATTTCTACACGTTCTATTTTAGTGAATTTCTACCGAATTGGTACACCAGCATCGTTTTGTATAAAAATTTAAGTATTGTTGCTGCTAATTGCACAAGTATAATGGCATATTCAATTAAACTTTTTTATGGAGATTTAATTTTCCATCGTCTATTGAATTTCTTTCTAAACCCAATATGTGTTTCATTATAGAAAAATAAATATAACCCAAATATATATGAAAATCTTATAATTATTTAATCTTTAGTCGATAATTTTATTAACGGTACAAATAATGAATAATTACTCAGTTTCATTATTTACTAAATAACTTTGGTTTAATTTGTTAATAATTAATAATAATTCTATCTAATATGTAAATTCAAATAAAATTTACAAAAATTGCATCAAACAAAATTGTACATCATCCTTCAAAAAAATGTTTTTCCCAATTTTTGTAATTACAGCAATAAGATATTACGTATAATTTTTTTTTGTTAAATTACATCCTTTAAATAGGTAACTTATTTCTTATTTAAGTAAATTTTTACTAATTTTCGAAAATGAGGTCGACAAAAAAAAGAGTATTTTTGGTATAATCGACTTATAGATTAGTTTTTAAGTTATTTTCTACCAAATATTTGATTATAAATTACCTTACAAGACTTAAGCTTACTATGAAGGGGAAAATTAGGTAAAATTAGGTGTAATTTTCCTTGTTTTTCAACTTCGAAAAAATGTTATTTGAGGTTGAAAATAGGTGAAAAATGTGGTAAAACTCTCCTCATTTTGCGACTAAATTACGTGTTCAAAATAAAATTGACTTTGAGGTTGATTTTAGGTAAAAATTAGGTATAGGTGTGTGCTGGTTTTGACTCAAATTCTACTATTATTTTGATATAATTTTTTTGGGCGAAAAATACGTATAATCAACCTAATTAACCTATAAGTAAAATTCATTTAAAAGTCAAGAAAACTGGTTGAATCGACGTAATTTTTACATAATTAGGTAAATTTACACCAAACTGTAGTTGAAAATCACCTATTGTGTTGCTTGGGTAGCGGAAATATGAATTGATGATATTATTCAGCTAATTCTACGACAACTAATGATCACAAACTGAATAAAGGAAATTACACTGGTAAATATTACACAACTGTTTCCGGACAATCTTTGTTATACTGAAATTATTGTAGATAGTAAACAATGCAAATTTGATGCGTATGCGAAAGTAGCGAATCTATAAATCAGGGAATTACACAACGCTTCGTTGATCACCAGACTACGTCATAACAGAAGCTAAAAGGGGATGGTTTCCAGTTCAAAGCATACCTAAAAAAAGAACCTGTTACAACCAAAACAGGTATTTTATCAGAGGCCAGTCGCATATTTGATCCTTTAGGATGGCAAGGTCATTGCCATTGCAATTAAAATATTTTTTCAAGCGCTATGGACTCAAAATCTGGGCTGGGATGAACAACTACCAGACAAATTAGAAGTGGAGTGGTTAACGTTAAGACAAAGTTTACCAAAAATAGAAAAAATCTCAATAAACAGATACCTGAATGCAGCATACTGAACTTGTATACTGAATACAACAGCAAAATTATTCTACATGCTTTATCAGACGCCTCGAAATATGCATATGCAGCAGTCATATATGCGCAGATAACAATCTGCAAATCAATTCCACGTTTGGAACTATGCGGTGCGGTACTTTTAAGTAAATTTCTGGTAAATATCAAAAGGATCTTTAAAACAGAAATTACCGATATGGTGACGTAGACTGATTTCACCATTGTTCTAGACTGGTTATTATCACATCCCACCAAATGGAATACATTTTTGGGAATCGAACTGAAAAAATCTTATTTTGTATGAGTAGAACACAATGGAGGCATATCAATGCCAATGACAACCCAAGTGATTGCTCTTCTAGAGGTAAGAAAACAATCTGAAAACCAGCGTTATCGTTCTGGTCAAGGATACTAATTAGCCACCATCAAAGTGGTTAATGGGTAAAGTAATAGAGCTGTTTCCAGGAACAGACAACCTTATGATGATATGATGTCTCTTTTTATTAACGAACTCATCTAGTTTGTCTTTCATATTTTTTTTTTTTGTGAGAGAAAAGTAAAAATTATAAAAATTAACTTCTCTTTTTTGTTTAAATAATATAAATCAATTTAGTCATTGGGCCCACGCCGATTTCATGTGATGATTACCACATATTTTATACTTCGTGAGGCGTCTGTCCTTTGTTCTGCCATTTTTCTCGATTCGGCCGTTTTTTCGTTCGAAAAGCTCCGAAAAATGCCGATTGCCCGCGATCTTATAAATTTGCTACCACAATTTTTTTTTCATTATAGGAGGAAAGGAAAATTTATTAAAAAGACCATGGACGGCTGAGCCTATCCCCATAATAAAATACTATCAGTGAGACATCCTACCGCGTGCAACAAAAATGGCGCCGAAACAGGGACGTGATAGAGAATTGGTGTGTTATGAACAAGTTTTTTTGCAACAAATTTTTTGAAATACGAAATTTTTTTTAAACAAAATTTTTAAAAACATGCAATTTTTCTTTCCTGCAAACAAATATTTTTTGAGATGAGATTTTTTTTAAATATCAAATATTTTTTTGAAACAAAGTGTTTTTGAAAGATCAAACGTTTTCAACCTTCAGTTGACTAGCTAAAGGAAGTGACATTTTGCCTCACAGTCATTCTGAAGTAATCGATCTGTCTGTGTCCCAGTGATAACAGGGAATGGATTGTGGGACCTGGTTGTACCAACGTCGGATATCCATCACAGTTAGTTTAATCTGACGATTGCTGTGATGGAAGCTCGCAGTGAGACACCCTACCGCGTGCAACAAAATGGCACCGAAACAGGGACCTGGGTGGTTATTTTGTAGCGTTATCTCACTAGGTGAGATAAAAAATGAGATAAAATATTTGTCTTTGATCGATTGTATTAGATAAAAGAAATCATTTAAACATAATTTTTTTATCTCACTATTTATCTCACCTAGTGAGATAACGCTACAAAATAACCACTCTGATATATAATTGGTATGTTGGCATGACAGTGAGACACTCTACCGCGTGCAACAAAAATGGCGCCGAAACAGGAACCTGATATATAATTGGTATGTTTTATGAACAAGTTTTTTTTACAAAGATTTTTTTGCACCAAATTTTTTGAAATACGAAATTTTTTTTAAACAAAATTTTTAGAAACATGCAATATACCTTTGAAACTAATATTTTTTGAGATGAGATTTATTTTTGAAAGATCAAATATTTTTTTGAAACAAAGTGTTTTTGAAAGATCAAACCTTTTCAACCTTCAGTTGACTGGCTAAAGGAAGTGACATTTTGCCTCACAGTTATACACATACCTTACAGATTTGTCTGAGCCAAACTCTAGCGATCAAAATTGGATATCCACCTCAGCCAGTTAAATCTGACGATTGCTGGGATGGAAACTCAGCCTCATCATCACTACTATCACTATCAATTTTGTTTTTTACAAGTATTTGCAGTTTCATGTGGATGGTCACTATATCTTCAAAATAACAGCCTCGATGATAGGATCAGCCACTACCTTACTAACCAGGCCAGATATTTTTGAATTAGTTTGGAAGTAAATTGAAACGCGTGAGAATTATTTTTGGTTTATTTGTAAATTTTTTGATAGTTTTTAGAGGGTGTGACAAGTGTACTTCAATCTCGGTTATTAAGATCTAGAAATATGGCACTACCTGAATTGTTGACAACTACATTGTAGTTTAGTTACTGTTAATTATTAAAAAAATTCTTTTTACCTATTCTTTTATTTTAATTCCACCATTATCCCTACATATCATAAAATATTGGCCTATGTCATATTTAATTATGTGATGGAAGTTATTGTTTGGATAACTATTCAATAAAATTTTATGCCCGCCCTATTGGAGAACTCTTTCAGGTCATGCAATAGGTCCCACAATTTTGTTCCGACGAAAATTCCAGATCTGAATAGTCTCGGTTTTTGGCCCCAAAATTCAAGATCTCAACAGTTTTTTTGGGCTAACAGGTTTTTTACGTCAAAATGAGTAACATGGCCAATATTTACACTTACTTGGTTTTGCTGTCCCAAGACATCATACCCCTAACTGAACTTTTTCGCTGCGTTAAAATTCTCAAATTCGAAGTCTTAAAGTCGCAGTGAAACGTTTACTAGATTTAATTTTTTTAATTTAAAACTTGGATTAGCTATATCGTTTGCTAAAAGATACAGCAATTTAGTTTTCAACAACATTTCTTAAATTTTTGTTCGTTGTTGCATTATGACAGAAAAACTTCATTCTCAGTATTCTTTTATTCAATTCGTCTTTTTAACTTAAAGAAAATAATAAGCAAAAAAAAAACTTTTGTTTGCAAAAATGAAAAGATTATTCTTAAAAACTTTAAGCAGTTTATCAGTTTATTTTTTTTTTTTTGTTGAAAATAAATACAATTCAAAAAACTTCTAAATTAAGAAATATTTTGCAACAAGGAAAAACTTAAAACAATAAACCACACAAAAATGTAACGTTTAAATGTTTCAACTGCATTTATTTTCCTTATTCAAATAAATAATAGCTTAAAGCTTTTGTTTCTTATTTTAACGAAAATAAAAACTTAAAACTTACAAAAAAAAACTACTTTTCAGTTAATGTTAATTTAACTGTTTAGCTGTTAAAATTTAATCTGTTGCAAAAAAAGAGCAAAATAAATCGTGATGTTTTTTTACTTGCTGTCAGTTAAGACAAAAACTTTTAAAATTAAAACATAAAAAAGGAATAAAATATAAATTCCAAAGATTTAATTTTTTCTTGTTAGTTTTCTTTAATTGTACGAAAAAGAAAATCAATCATAAAAAAACGGATAAAACTATGAATTGTTTTTGAACGAGATGTACAGTAATGAAGTTTGAATAGTTTTTATTTTATTACTTTGAAAATGAAAAAAATGAAAGCTTTTTTTACTTGTAATCAAAATGGAAGCTTTTAGTGTTACAAATTCCAGATAAATGGGATATTTAAGAACCCAATGAATAAGCAAAGACATTATTATTATTAGTATTCAAGTATTATTTGGGGATTAAGTTAGGGAATCTTTGAGAACGTGGGTTATCCAGTAGCAGTAATTCAAAAACCTTAAAAGGATGTTTGTGTTCCGACTCCGATTTTAGAACACTTAATAACGTAAGAAACATGATGCCATAAGAAACCATTCGTACTGTCTAATGCAGTGTTTCTCAACTGATTTCATGCTACGGACCAATAAATATTTTAGAATTCTATTGCGGACCTTGCGAAATATTTCATGTTACATGGATGAAAGTGCAGGTTATATTTTGCTTGCACTTACATACTAATAGTACATTATGATGCTAGGACGTAAAGCTAAAGATTTTGGACGGATGTAGAGTTTGCAAATCGAGGCGCTAGCCGAGATTTGCACCCACATTAAGTCCAAAATAGCTTACGTCCGTGCATCATATACTATTTTTTATTCGCCGCAAGCAAAATATTTTAAAAAATTTTGTTTATTCTAAATTAAAATTATAAATTTCATAAATTTTAAAATAAAAATATGTGGAAAAAGTAACCTTTGACAAAATATTTATTATTTTTTCCAAATTATTGTGTAGCTATGACAACAAATGATAACAACTATTTTAATTGGAGAATGAATTGAATTGAATTTAAGGGTTGCTTTGATAAAAAATTTTATTTTTCATAGAATTTAAACAAATACAAATGCTTTTTACTTTTTCGGACGTAGCTATGACAACAAAATAAATAGTTGAAAAGTGATACTTTAAGGCCGCAAATCACAGTAATAAAGTAACATTTTAATATGTAGGCGAATAAAAATGTAATTTAAACAGGAATGATCGAAATAAAGATTCAACAAACCAAAAAAAAGAAAAGAATGAATTTTGATGTGTAACAAACAGAACTTAAAACTCTTCTTATATCACTAATTTACTCCGTTATTTTATAGATAAAAAAATATCGTTCTTACTCCTAAGCCGAAGTAATAGTAATTTATTGTGTAAGTGTTTAATGCTATATTTTATTTTTCGAGTCAAATTTTGCATTTGCGAGAGAATAAAATTCATAAAACAGGAACTCAGTACAACGTGTTATCCATCCAACAGAGTTTAATTTTTTAAAAAATTATTTTTTTTTTTAAATTCATTAGTAAAACAATTTAAACAAAAAAAAACAATGAATTTTATTTTATTTTATTGTACCAATAATTTCAGACAATTAAATTAACCTCTTACCATTTAACTATGTGATATTTTGAAAATGAAATGACCTACAATGAAATTAATTCAATTTAATCATATTGAAAATGCAAAATTTGAGAGAGGGACATGCGCATTAATTTGAATTTATTGTTTTTTGTATAATCAGAGCAAACATGTTATTTTAAATTTTTATTTATAAAATACAATTCAAAAAATTTATTTCAGAGTTTAATACAAATAAATTGTTTCCGGCATTTTAATATTTGTTTATTTTTGTTTTTAACCACAATTGTGTACGTTAAAGTCTTAATAGAATAAAAATAAACAGCTGTTAATTTTATTCTGTTGCGTGAATGCTGCAGAACACAATAAAACAATTTATTTGATTGTGTTGAACTCAAATCTAAATTGTTTTGATTGTATATTTTATAAATAATTTTATTTTATTTTATAAAGAAATCAACAAAAACAATTCCGCTCTGATTATACAAAAAACAATTAAATTCAAACTAATACGTATGTCTCTCACACGAATATTGCAAAACGCAAAGGTTACTACGATTAAATTGAATTGAACTTTCATCGTGAAAATTATAGTTTTTTAAAACGATTGTTTTTTGGTTTCTCTATTCTCATTAGTATAAGTAATTAAAACTTTGATGTCTGTCATTTAATTTTTAAAATACTAAACCATTAAAACAAGAAATTGAGTAAAATTTATTTAATTGTTTGGAATTAATGGTATGAAAAACATAAAACATTTTTTTTTCGTTTAATTTGTTTTACTAAAGAATTTTAAAATATTTTATTTATGTAATTAATTCATTTTACTCTGTTGGGAATTCAAACGTTGTATTGGGTTCGTGTTTAATGAAATTTATTCTCTCGCAAATTTGCAAATTTGTAAGCTTTTGCTTGAAAAATAAACTATATCATTAAAAACAAAATAAAATACTAATATTGTGTTCAGCAGCAATCACGCAATGGAATAAAATTGAAGCCTGTTTATTTTATTAAGACTAATAACGCACACAATTATGTTTGTAAAAAAAACCAAAATAAACCTTTATTTGTAGTTGCCGGAAGGATACATTTTTTTGCAAATACTCACACTTTTAATTCTGCTTCAAATTTGATGCTTTCCATCGTGTTAAAAATAAAAATAGATTTTTTTTCTGAATGGTTTGTCCAATTATGCAAGTATTATTATCTTATGCAAATAAAAAGAATGAGGAAAAAGGACTAAGTGCTTTCTTGCATTCCTTCTTTCTGCATATAGAATAATAAAATAAAATCAGCTCTATAGAAGTGAAATAAAAAAAATTAAAATTTTACTCATACGAGTGAGAACGACATTAAAAATATATAGTAGATTTGCTGTTTTTTTAGAGTGAAAATTTGTTCACGTAAACGTAAAACGTTTTCATCGCGCATAGGAAATAAAATTTTTTCATTTTCAATCATGTAAACGATATTTTTTATAAACTATTAAATTAGAAATCAAAAACATAAGATCCAAAACTGATATTCAATTTTTCAATGGTTGGTTTAAAAACATTAATAAAATTACATGAAAATACCATAGTTAGAACAATTTATTATTTAGCGAAAATGATTTTACACTAGTTGAAAAAACATTTTCAAAAGGATTAAGCCTGCATGAAAATAAAATTTTATATGCCAACGTAAAAAAAATTTCTTGATATGTGAATTAGTATTCACAAATTAAATATAAAAAAATTTGCGGACCATTAAATTTTTTCTGCGGACCTACGGTTTTCCGCGGACCAACGGTTGAGAAACACTGCTCTAGACGACGGACGCTGAACTCGGCCGTTTTTGATAGAATTAACTTTGCAAACAAATATTATAGGTGAAACGTTTTGTTTAGAAAAAGTTTTAAGTGTATAGTTTAAGAACAGGGTGGTCCGAAAGAATTTTGTAAATTTAAATTCAGAATAACCTATGAAATCAAATTGCAGGAGCACAGCTTATCCGATATTAACGGTTTATGTGTATAGAAAAGGTATAAAATTGGCATAACAAAAGAAGAATACACTGTTGATTTTTTGCTGACACTGTTAAAAATATTAAGAAATAATTGTTTTAGAAATGGCACTGATGCCGTAAGTTTAGGTTTTAAAGCATTTTTAATTTTTTTAGTAATATGCAAGTTCCAAAATATTTCGGGATCAGCGTCATCTTTAAAAATATTATTTCACAGACTACAGTCAATTACCTTTCCAACTCACATAAAACCGTTGAGATCGGATGAACCGTTCTCTTGCTCTTTGATTTCAAATTTTGAATTTACAGAAATCTTTTGGAACATTCTGTTCTCAAACTAAACGCTTTTCGATCGCGATCGCAGGAAGTAGATTACGGGTTTAGAGTCGGTCATCCAGATCATGAATTTCAATTATAGTAGACAGTAAAGGACGGGAAACAGACTTATACTTATTGGAACATATTCCGATTATTTTATTACAATATGTCAGACTGTCTAAGCTTACAGATCACTTAGAAATTTTTTACAGAAATGCTTCGTTATCCACCTTTAAACCTCAAATTATATAAAGTGCGATAGCTTTTCTTTCAAATCAATATTATCATGAAAAACTTCCTAACAAAAATAAATAAAAGTTAAATAAAATTCCTTTCTTTGAATATTTCCCATAAATTTTCCTAAATTTTATAAAAAATAAATAATAGAATTTAGAAATATACGAAATGAGTTTGATTTAACTCGATTTATTTAAACAATAGTGAAATAAAGTTAAATATGGAGTTAAATGGAGTAATTCCTTTCGGCTCCAAAAAAATGTTGGTATTTTTCTGTTATTTTTGTTTTTATGTTTCGATGAATTTCCTTTTTTACCAATATAAAATAAGAAAACTTTGATATTTTTTGTTCCGTTTTCTTTTTCTCGGAAGTTTATATTTAATCGATTTGCTTAACTAGGAATGTAAAGAGAAAGGAAAAAAAATAGTTTTAATATACTTTTGGGACTTGTAAATTTGTAATTTTTTTTTATTTATGGTTTTAAGTTGTTGAAATTAAACGGGATGGGCGGAAGGAAGGAAAGAAAATGAAAATATGCTAAAATTGTCATGAAAAGAAAAACTTTTTTTTTTTGAATAATTTTCATGTGATAAATTTATGAGAGATATTTGGATTAAAATCGTTCTCTTTTATGGATTTTTAAGATTTATTATATCGGATGTTAGTTAAATATTTTATGTCCAAAAAAGTTGTTTTTGTTTGAAGATTTTATTGAAAATTCGTGTATAAAATATAAGATGATAGAAATACTGTAAGCTTGATTATAGAAATAAAAAATAATTTCCTTTTATATTTTAGCTAAGCTTTTAGATGGATTCCATACGTTAACTTTATGTAGGGGGACATTGAGAGTAGAATTTATTCAACTTTTTATATTTGGGTCAAATTTTAGTAAAAGTAATTGAAATAAAATTTATTTTGTGTTTAAGTTTGAGAGATTGAAGACCTCTAAGAGTTTTTGGAGAACAACGGTTATCTTTACGTCTTACTAATTTGCAATTGTCATCTTTTTCTATGGATTACTTTTTTACCCAATCAAACTATTTCGATTCTCGCAGTGCATACAATTTTTTACAATTGTTGTTTTTTCCATACTAACAATTTTGGCTATTACTTTGTTGTTTTTCGTTTCTAAACAAGAGTAATGCCGCGAAAATGATTAATATATAATATAATTACCATGGCATAATTACCATAGCAGCATATTTTTTTAAGGACGTTCATAACGTCCAATTTCAACTGTAGGCATGATCTACCTCGTCCACTCCCTGAGATATTATCGTATATTTTTTTAATCATTCCAGACTGTGAACCGGGTCATAGAACATGCCGAAACCAAGCAATCCTATTGGCACGAATACTTCAGGTTGGTGTTATTTGACATATACGGTGATCCAATGTGTTAAAGTTCATTAGTCTAAACAACCTTCTTCTCCGTGAATCAATGCATTAAATAAAACTGATTCTCATTTTTATTCATATTTTCTCTCCACCCGGTCCGGAGTGACATTTTTTTTTATTTGCTATCTCATTTAGTTTTTTGCTGGTTCATGAAATTTTCTTAATAGTTATTTGGATTTTTGATAATTTTTAGACAATCCATCGGAATAAATTGAAAAAAACAGATTGATGTTTTTTTTGATTACTTGATTAATTACGGTTACTGAGCTGGAGGATATTACTGTTTGAACACACATGGCTGAAGTTCGTCGGATTACAACTCCGCAAGGCACGCAGTCCGCAGATTGCTTCCTAGTAGTAGGTTGCATGGGAAAATTTTGAATTTGGGCTTTTTTAGAGAACTGTACATTTTTTTTGAATCTTTGAATTTTCTTGTATTTTTAAACTATATTGAAAACGTTTTTGAACTTTTTTTTGGGAATTTTTCAACTACTCAACGTACAACTGCCATCATCCAGCTCAATATTTTGAATATTTAAATTTTTTTATTTATTTTGATTTTTAGGCAGTTTCGATCTTTTTTAATTTATTTTAAATTTTTGAAATTTTTTGAAGTTTTTTAAAAATTTGTTTTGAATTTAGTATAAGCTTGACCAATGCCAAACTTCAGCTATACTGCGTCCAACTACCATCCTTCAATTCATATTTTATTTATATTTTTTTTGGAACTTTTTGACCTTTTTAGTTTTGAAAGTTTTTATAAATTTCGAATTGTGTTGATTTTTTTTAGATCACTTATTTTTCTTGCAGTAAATTTTTATTTGAATTCTTGAATGTTTAGTTGGAAAATTTTTGAATTTTTTTCTTATAATTTTTTAAGAATTGTTTTGAAATTTTGGAGTTTTCTTTTTGTTTTGAATTTTATTCGATTATTTGGTTTTCCTCTCAAATTTTCGCATTTTTTGGTTGTCTTAACTCGTACCTTGTTTTTCTTTAAGACATCAGATCCGTCAGTCTCCTACGCTACTTATTCCACTTTGGTGATACCCCATCTTCGTCATCCTTTTTTCCATTTACTTTTCATACGGTTCCCATTGAGTTAATATGACCTCAAATCAAGACGTCACATTGGCCAACAGCAGCAGTGCCGCTCGAAAATGGATGGGGTGAGCGCGGAAATGACTTTTTTGGGGTTTTATTTCTGTTAAATTCAGATACTTTTTTTGTGTTTGAATTGCATTTGAATTTCTGTTAATTTTGATTTTTTTTTTAATTTGATATGAAAATTTGTTTTTTTGTTTGGTTTGGATTTTTTATGAGGGGTGAGTTGTTTTTGTATGTGTGTAGTTTTGTGGGCGGGGACAAGATATCCTATAAATCCTGATGCGCTGACAATTTTTTTTGTTTATTTAGTTTTGTTCTGTGGACGAAAGGCAAGCTTCTTTTAAATCCTGACGTTCTGTGGGTGAAAGGCAAGATTTTTGTAAGTTCTGACGCGTTCTGACGATTTGTTTAGACAAATCTTGTGCTTTATTTATATTTTTTGTGTGTTTGTTGTTGAGTTGTTGTTCTGGGGGTGAAAGGCATAATATGTAAGTCCTTGACATACGGACAACATGTATGTTTTAAGTTTTTTTGTTTTTAATTTAGAACCGCAAAGGAAAGGTCCTTCAGACGTGTTCCTAACGGTGATTACGTTCCCGCGTACCTTAGTTGGGTGGAAAATCGGATCTGGCCGGATTTTGTTGACCCCTGATGGTTTATCATCTAGGTCATCTCACCATGGTTATTTCACAACGTTCACTGGATCTCAATGAGGTCATGACCACCAAGTGTTACGCTCAAGTAGTCGAACTGCGATGGTCTTCGAAAATTCTGTTCGTTAGAGCGTAACCTGTTAAGCGACCAGTGGATGATAACAGGGAAATGGATCGTGTGTCGTTTCGGTCACTGTGACTGGCATTCTCTCTACACCTATCCCAACAACTTGTTCTCAACACAGGGTGTTCCAGTAGTGTCTTTGGCTTTTCAGGAAACAAGGAGTAAGAAAATGCTGTCCCTTGCCTTTCTGAGCCATAGCTAGATCATCTCTGTCCTCTGGTCATCGATCGAATTCACCGAGGCAACCTTCCATCCCATTTGTTTATTATATTAAATTGTTTTTAAGCTTTCGATTTCGTTCCGTTTAGGAATTAGCTTGGTTATTCTGTTCCCACCTATCCCGATGATATGCTCGTTTTCTCTTCAAGTTTTTCTTGGATTTGTTTTTGTACATATTTTTTTAGCTCCTTATATTTTGTTGGTTGACCTTAGTTTTGTGTTATTTTGGTCTTTATGTTTTTTTTTCTTTTAGTAGTTTTTATTTAGTCCGGTTAGTTCAGTCGGTAGAGCCTGATGGTCTATCCCGGGGTTTGGGTTCGATCCCATACTGTCAATGTGAACTCATAATATTGGATGTTTTATTCAATGTTGGATGTGTATTCATTTTCGTATTTACATAATTAAACAGCAATCACCTGTTTACTTTGGTGCCACAATTTTGGAATTTTATTTAAAAAATTTTCAGTAGTCACCAGTGTATTTTGGTGCAACAATTCATTCATTCATATAATTTATTTGATGATGGGCCGACTTTTAGACCAAGCATGAAGTGAGGTAAATTTATTTTTAGTTATAGATTTTTGTTCCTTTCGCCTACCTCTTTCTATCTTTTGTTACAGTTCACCTAATAATTATCGCATGCATCCAGCATTTGTAAAGTTGACCGAATCCAAACTTGTATGGATGGGAAATCGTGAACGGAAAATCGTACTATTGTTAAATGAAAGACCAATTATCAGATTACGTTCTTGATAATAATTAGTCAAAAACAGTAACTTGAAGATGGAATCTGTTCAATTTGAGAATTGACAATTGTCTCAAAATACCAAAAGCATTTTATTACGTCAAATCTTCAAAAACAAAACAGGGCAGCAACATAACTCAGATTTCTCATCATAACCTAAAAAACTGTACTCGAATTACAAATATAAATTAATTGAGGAGGAGATAAAGTTCAAGAAAGTGGTCAGGAAAACACCACAATGTTTTAAACAGGTTATCTATAAGCAATAAAAAATATTCGAAGAATTCCTAACTGATTGAAAGCAAAATGTGACACAATGAAGGGCCGTTTTAACTGCCTCATCTTCCAAACGGATAAGGAAATATTTAAGAGTATCTTTGCGAGTGCTTAGAGTTTGACTAAAGATTCAAGGAATCGCTCTCTCAAGTTAGATGACTTTTGTGTCTGACCCAATAGGAATGAAAGTGGATGACATCAGGAAAAAGCTTAAAATTGCAAGCGGATTCTTTCTCATAGAGATATGATGTTATTCTTTGTGTTTTTGTGACACAAAATGTAATTTCTATTACACGAAACCTATTATGAAAAAAATATTTTGACACAGTTAATGCTTTTTCACCTCTTACTTATCGAATTCCTGATCTTGAATAAAACTGGCAACAATCAACATTTTACTCACAACTTTAAAGCAAAAATGGATGAAAAGCTTTTTTTGGACAAACTTAATGATTTTTTGCCACACTTACAATTAAGGAATTTCATGAACTTAAATTTTCGGTTAAAATTTGTTCGTTGAATTATGGCACCTAAATTATCTAAACCATTTAGGATCCTTGTAAAAAAATCTAAATGAATCAGAAAGTCATACAAATCCTTGGAGGCTGCGATGAATCGGATTCATGAAATCGTACCGGACTAGATGAATTTGTCACGTACGAATACCAAAAATGCTATTGAATCGGATCATCAAACCTAAAGATGTCTGGTTCAGGAATGCAAATTTTGTATATACTTAAGTTAAAAATCTGTTCAAAATCTTTTCAACTCATTCTAATATGTGTTAATAGTAATTACAATTACAAACATACTATATCCAAGAAATTACTTAAGATTCAGTTTTTGTTGTTGCTGCTGTTGTGAGTAAAAATTAATGCGATTAAGTTCATTAAATTTTATTTATCATTTGCAAAGGTTTGTGATATTCTGATTATATTTGTGGTTAGGTTAGAAAATGTATTATTTCGAGTATTTGATATGGATAATCTAATTTTGTTTGTTTTGGGTATGATTATTTCTGTAATTAGAGAAAACTTGGTTGATATCGTTAGTATGGATCAATGAACTTGGTTTCGAAAATTTTATGTTCTTCATGGGATACAAAACAAGCATTAATTGAACAAAATTTTCGAAAGATAAGATCTACGTTTCTCAAAGGCAATTTACAGATCCATTTATTTTTTGGGGAAAAATATTACTTCATTATTCAATAATTTAAATCAAATTTAAACCATTGTTCTCCTGTTTCTCGGAAAGTCCTTACGAAAAATCAAATTACGTTATTGTATCCTAAGTTTTTGCTTGTCATGAAATTGCTTTTTCTTTTCAATTCTTCTAAATTAGGAAGATAAATGAAACAATATCGAATTTAGAATATTGTGTCTTGTCAAAAATTGTATGGTGATGACAGGGTCAAGATTTTAAAAGATAATATTTAAATTTCAAATTCAATTTAGATAAATTTCTATTTATGTTTGATAGATTGTCTATAGCTTTTGTTGTTATTCTTCTTTGCAATCTAAATTTGAATATAAATCAAACGATTAACTGATGAAGTGGGGGAGTTGAATTTTTAGGAATCTTCTTTATAGATTTATTTAAAATTTATTTGAAGTTTATGATGATTTGCTTTTAAGGATACTTTTTCAATGGATAAATTAGCCCATAAAATACGGATTATTTACTTTTAAATACAAATGTATATTTTCTTAAATGGTGTTGACAAAGGACAACCTAGAGGAACTATTTTCAAGCAAAGGGGATGGATGTGGGTAATTTGGTTTAATATGTCAGAGATAATTTCATCAGGTTGATACCAAAAGCCGAGTACTGAAATGAATAAAGTACATTTTTCTGTTTTCATACGCTAACTTTGTAATTTATGACCCTGCAAAGAGCAAAACTACGGTCAGACAATAAATATTAAATTGTGTGTGTCAAAGAAAATAATAAATCTTCAAAATTATAAAATGGGCGCCACTGTAACAATATTAATAAAATTATGTCTGTCTTTGGCATAATGAATAAAATATTACTTTGAAACAGATGATACAGCATTTGAGCGATGCTAGTCTGTCCAGATGCTGTAAATAGTTAAATCACAGCTTAAAAAATTAAAATATATATATTCGGTTCGGTTTCAAATTTTCTGAATTCCATCTAGCTACCGTCAGTCTATTAGAATAGATAGTAAGAAACAACCACGCTGATAACTGGAACGGAGTACCTTAGTCATTTATTTATATTTATTTTAAATCCTCATGCTACTAAGTGGGGCAGCTACGAAATAACCCTAAGAACAATTAGCCTAAAACGGGTAACAGTGCTGATGATGATGCCAACATAACTTTTCAAATTCTACATTTCGGGGTCAAAAACAACCAAACATATTACCTACGACTGTAAGGAAAACGTAGTCTGAGATTGAAAGATTTTATTGTGAGGTCAATAACCTACCAATCACATGAAGTTTATGCACATATTTATATTTAATTCTCCTGTCATGTTGTTTTATTATCTTAAATCGGTCATTAAATTTTATCTCTAACAACATAATTTATTTTTTTCATTTTTCATGTAACAGTAAATTCTTTTTTTTATTTATTTATTTTTTAGTACATTAAAATCTCATTTTTACGTAAAATTTCCTTGTTTGTTAATATGATTTTTTTCAACCATTTTTCTTTATCACCTTTCCCTATTCCTCGTCGTCTTAACTTTAAGAAAAAATAAGCGTTAAGCATAATTTTGTATAAAAAAGAAATAAATTTCGGTCTCCATAGTTGTTGTAATAATAGAAAAAGTCATTAGCACAATTTATTTGAAAAAGTAGTATATTTATATATCATCATCATCATAAGAAATCTGCTTAAGAAACTCATATTTCAAGATATAAAACGAAAACTTATATTTAAAATAAAATGTCATTCGCTCTCCCATCAAAACATATTTTGATTATTTTTTTTTCTTCAGTTTGACAAGCTTTTGAGCAATAACGAACATCGACGTTTGAAAAAAAATTTTTATTCACATCAATGTCGTCATATTGGTGACCCCGTCATAATCAAGATTCAATCGTATATTTAAATTCATTTCTAAAAACTAACAAAAACAAATTTAATTAAAATAACAAATTTTAGGATCTTTGTTTAAGTGAATTAATTTACAAGACCGAAAAAATACTGAAATTAAATTTGTGCCAGACAATCGACTTTAATTTTGTATCAACGTTTTTTGTGTTTTTTTTATTATTGTGTATCTTTTCTAAGACTAATCTACACCTTAAATGAATTAGAGATGAGAAGATGAGGGCAGAAAATAAAAAGAAAACAAAAAACGAAGAAAAAGAAACAAAAGAATAATAACCGAAAGAAAGGCTATTATTGAGATAAGAAATAAAAGTGAATAATGTAAGACGAAATCAAGTGTTTGGTTATAAAAGAAAAGGTTGGAAAATTTTATAGAATTTAGATTTTTGTTTTATTGTGAAAAAATTTGTGGTTATATAAATCAAGTTTTATGGGAATATTTTGATTTGATTGTATATAGAGTGAGTGCACTTAACACATCTTCTTTTTTGACTTTTCAATATACGTTAAAAAAAAATATTTTAGATTGAATTTGTTGGCATAAAAGTATTAAGCAGAATTATTTAAATGTTGAAAGTAATGGGAATAATATTGTTGTGTGCGTATAAATAAATAGAGTAACGAAACGATCACCACAGATTAAAGACCATCTTGTCCGTACACAGGATGGAAACGTGTGAGGAATACAGTCCTAATCATTACAGGGCAGGACGAAAGGAGGAGACCTATTGACTACGTTTGCTCATAACATAAGAAAGAACGCAGTTTTAACAGAAATTTGAACCCAAACCCAGCAGTATCACCCGATACCGCTTTCACTAACTATTGTTTGTAGGGTGGTACACATGTAGTTCAGCAAAAACGTTGGGGTTTGCGTGGATTAAGCCAAGTGCTAGAGTTTTTCTGCTCTTTGTTTCTTTACAGACTGAAGAATATTTAGATGTTATGTTGATGTTTGTGGGATGTCAGTCTTCAGACGATCATGTTTTTTGGAATTCGGCAATTACATTGGAACAAACACAACTGTGAAGGACACAGCTTGCTTTAAGTATAACGAAAAGGAAGGAATTAGCAACTAATTCGGTTAGATCGCACAAAACCCTGGCGACTGTTGAAATTTTCTCAGTTTTTCTACAGAGTCACACCAACAATAGGAATGGTGATGCACATCCGATACCGTTCACTGTCTCCACTTGTTAGATTTGTAGTCACATCGAGCAAACTTATGCTCTTTGGGATTGCAATCAAATCAATTATGTCTTTTATAAAATAATTGAAATCTATATCATTAACCAATTTAATTTAAAAATATAAATAAAACGAATATATTTATATTTAAATTAATTGAATCTTTTTAAACAGACAAACATATGTGTATTGTGTAATGAGCATGCTAGCTTATATTTGTAACCAACAAATTGAAAATTGTTTTAACCGCTTTGATGAAGATTGACGTTTAAAAAAAACAAAAATCAAATTACAGCTTAATTATTTACATTTCATTTTTGACATATTCAATTATACATACATCTTTATAATTAAATAAATAGTTATAATTCTCATTGATTGATGATAGATAACTTTTATTTGTTATAGAGAAAGAAAATTCGTTCATGATTGGTATCTGACAACTCGCTGAGAAAAATGAATTATTTGGATGGAAAAAATAAATAGTGTGAACTGTAGAAACGAACCTAAAAAATGCAAATTGCGGCTCGATTAACCCTAGAACTAAGAAATAAGTGGTCTGTATTAGTATCATAAGAATGTTCACAAAAGACTTCCTATTTTTATAGAAAACAATAATTGTACCAAACTCAAAATATTGTTTTTACCCCATAAATAATTAATTGGACAGGTTAAGTATTTTCAAGATATTTATCTAATCGTAATTACATAAGATCTATTGTTTTCTTTATATTTTCTGAACAATAGAATAATTTAATCCTTTATTCACAGGATACATGTTAAAGATTTAGGACTTATTTTATCTATTGTTAATCGATTTTGAAAATAAAATAAATTTATACATAATCATCTTATGATTTATGAAAGATAAGTTATTTAATTAAAATACAACATTAGTCCTATTATTTGAAGAAGAGAATTATTTATTCAAATTTTAAGAAATGGCGCAGCCGTGTTCATGAGAAATCAACAGATGCCAATAAAAACATTTAGATAATCTTTAACCACCAATAATCTATTTATTTATAACAACAACAAAAAAATGACACACCATTACACTATTTAAATGCTAATTCTATTTTCAAAAATAAATATTTTATAATCCCTTTCGCCATTTTATTATCATTTCCATAATAAATTCCAATTTATTTTTTTCAATGTAAAATAGAAAATTTTCTGATCCACTTATTCATTATATTATTCTGAACAGTCGAAAAAATTGGCAATATCAAGAGATTATTGTTATTATTTTCATTTTCTCTTTTTTTTTCCTTCTTGGAATTACCCTACAAATAACATTCGTATAAAAAGGACATTAAAAAAAATATAAGGGAGAACAATTTTTTTTATTTTGGTGAAACAGAGACAAACATATTGAAATAGATGAGATTACAAAGAGAATAAACAAAAACGAAAATATTTTGATTATAAATGTTTGCTATAATTATATTATGGCTGTTAGCTATAAAGTTTATTATTTTTGTTTCGAACATTTTTAATTAATCCAGATTTTAATTCATGTAATTTAAATCGATTTTATCTGTTTTTGTTTTTTATTTATTATTGAATTTTTAATGGATTGAGGTAATTGTAGTAAAATGGTATGGTAAGTGGAGAAAACTTTTATTGAAAATAAAGAGAAACAGAATTACTTATGGATATTTTTCGTATTTTTCTTTGTTGGTAGAAGAAATTTGAAATTAATTAAATATTTGTGGTAGTTATTCATTGGAGGCGATTCTTAGCATCACAAACTTGATCAAAGTCCTAGCACCCAGCCAAAGGAAATAAAAGATAAAATAAAACCTAAAAAAACGAGATACTTTGATTTATAAAATGTTTGCCTCATAAGGTGAGTAATATCAAGGTGTATGTTTACAGCAAATCATTACATGACAGTTTGATTAGACCGAAAAATATTGAAAAAAACACAAGTGCACTACACAAATCGTGAACTTTCGATTTTTTGCTGTTATCTGTGTACTGTTACGAGACTGTTGTCCACGAAAGAAGGAAAACAAATTTATCTGTCCGCAAAACGTTCTTTTGCATGAATCAATACAACTTATCGTTTTTTATTTCATACCTTTCTCAACCCCAACCCTGTTAACAATGATTTTGTTTTCATTGATTGCTATCTCATTTTTGATATGTTGTTGATTCATAAATTATTTTGAGATATGACTTGGACATTTGGTAATCTAGAAGGCAGTCGATGAGAATTATTGATTGGCTATAGTTCTTCATGTTTTCGTGAGTTTTTGACGAGTTTCATTTGATTAAATTGTGTTGTAAGGAAAATGATAAAAATGTAAAAACGATATTCCATCGTGGTTTTAGTTATAGTGATTGATTGGCATTAACTTCAACCATAACATAAATAAATAACTGTTTATATTGGTAATAAATCTGGTAATAACAAACAAAACTGTTGAGTTGAGCATTGGTTTTTTTTAATATTTGGTCTGCATCAAATTAATAAAATTAGAAAATTACTTAATTGGAAATATATTTAAAGTCAGTAACAGTATGGTTCTTGTGATTCCTTGGCAAAATTGTTTAAACTATCCGTGCTTCTAATTCATATTGAAAATACTTATAAAATTCTAATCCTTTGTGTAATGAACTGCAGTAATTAATTTAAATTGTTTTATTAGTAAGGATAGTGTTATTCCGTTTACCGATCATCAAACGTACGTGTTTTTTAGTTTCTCGATCGATCGCTTGTTTTTACTTTTAATTAAATTGTGCTATTGTTCTCTTTTGTACTTGAGTAATCTGAAATTCATGTGGCAGTTAATGTGACCTATATTATACTATTTGTCTGATCATTCTTATGCAACAGTCGCCCGGACCGAGGCGCAACATTATTATGGTTATTGTGAAAATTAGATCTAGTTTTAAGTATGAACGGCTGAATTAACGTGGATATGAGGAGTTGCATCCGATGCAATCATGGGGTGAGTGAAACTTTATTTAATCTTTTTTAAATATAATGCTTGTAGTTATATTGATATGTGCGTGGTGATCTCGGTTTCTTCGGGCGTTGGGGTCGTTAGAATCCCTGCTCTTTGTTATCGCTTATTCAATTCCGTTTACACAGTCTCATTTGCGTGCATATCAGATTATTTTTACTGAACTGGGGGAATTGCTTGTCGAACACACATGACTGAGGCTCGCCGGAACAAAACCTCTCTTGGCACGCAGTCCTTTGATTGCTTCCTGTTAGTGAATTACTAGCAGGTCCAGTGTTTATTATAGTACAAGACTTCCCTACGTGTTTTGTTTCCACTTTTTGATGGGCAACTTTGAAATTGTCCCGTTTAGTTTGACAAAAATTTCTTTTAAAACCATATTTTTCCTCCTCCTCTTTCCCCTTGTCCCAAGATAAGTAAACATATAAAATACCATCCGACGGCAAAAAACTTGTAGTAAGACAAAAATAATACAGAGCGCAGAGCTCACTACTGGTTTATGAAATTTGAAACGTCAAACCCAACAATACATTTTACTCTATTTAGTTCATTTACAGCGAACATCTTCAACTCCATACTCAAAGGAGATCGGCAGTACGAATCTACTACTATTTCATAGATAAACCACCAGCTCTAATTGTATACCATAAATTTGCTTGGAATCGCTCGCATTTGCTCTACAAGGACAAAGTCAACAAATTTAAGCCAGTATTATAACAAATAAGGCAACTGATATTCTAAGTTTAAACAAAACGCTATAGTTTTTGTCCCAGAATAAATAAATGATATCATTTTTCTATGTAAAGGGTGTCCCAAAATCAACGCAAGATTTTAGCTAAGTAAAGGGTGCCCGAAATTAACTTTGAATTAAATAAAAAAAACGCAATTTTTAGTCTTTAGATTTCTATTTTATTTTTAATCATAAAGTATTCAGGTTAGGGCTATTACGGAATAACACATCGGGCAAATAGTCTCCACGGCTTTGGCGTTGGCACACACGCGCTCTTTGGTTGTATTGTGTAACGTTCCATTGTACTAACCCTAAACTCTCAGCTATCAGCGAACACGGGATGAGGTATATGGTATTCCATAATCAATGGTTGTTAGCAATTGTATTGTTACGTTTTTCTAACCTTCCTTCGCTTTGGTCTTACTCTCAATTCAATAAACGTAATTCAATTCGATAACTCTTTCTGAGTTCGATCACTGATTAGTAAGCAAACACACAAGATTTTATTAAGTATTCAACCCTTTAATTGTTCCACAACAACAGGAAACAATACAGCAAACAATATTCCTAACTAGAATATTTCTTCAACAGCTTCAGAAACTCCAACGGTTTATTGTAGAAATTTCCAGTAACACAACGTTCAAAATAATACACAAAATATTTCTACTCAATAAAACTTAAAACTTTATTCACAAAAACTAATTTAAAGATCACTTTTATAATTTTAACTTCACTACCGCCGGTTTAAAATAAAACTAATTAATTTTCTACAAGAGGCAATTGCTTATATACTATTCTGCTTAAGTTCTAGATAATTCGAGGTCACTTTTTTTTAGTGATTACTTTACGTTATGCTGATTTGATTCATAAAATCATTCAATTGTTGACCCAAGTTTCATGAAAAACAACAACAACACTATTCATTTTCATTAATTTGTTGTTGTGATTTGATTTTTCTGGAAGTGACTGTAATCGTCTGGATTTTTCTGTAATCGTAACAGTATTGTGGTTCAGTATTCTCATTGGAATACTGACTTACTTAGGTAGTCGGTTTGGTTCAAACCTTTTTTTTCCGGAACCAAATTCTAGGTTTGCACAATATTCGCACTACAGTAAGTAGAACGACATTATAAGACGCTTAAAACTTCACATAGAACTCTGAGTACCTATAATTTTACTGGACATCAGAGTTTGTCATTAACACCTTTAAGCATAGCAAACATGTTGAAATCATTCAAATTTATAATTGTTAATTTAAAAAAACAAAAAATGAAATCAGAAATGGACAATTATGATAAAATTCAACCCGGGAGTTGTCCAAGATTTCGACGTTTTGGGACATAGACATTAATTTTTTTTTTCATAACAATATCAAAATTTTCAAACAAAAAAGGAAAACACGATATACATACGTCAAAACATAATTCACTTAAATTGGTCAAATTAAAATGAAAAAAAAATGTTTGCAATGAAAAAGGTCAAAACTTCAACAAATGGGAGGAGTTTTATTATAATTTTACAAATAATTGGGATCTAGGTCTTAAAAGGTATCTATGTGTTGTTGTGACACATACTGTATTTCCTGTTTAAATGTACACAACACTTTTTATTAAAAGAAAATAAATAACACAAACTAATTTTGCCGTATTTTACTGTTACAAATTTTGTAATTTTAATTCTGATACTGTTTCTAAGAAAAAAGGTCGACATGACAAAAATATTAAATTAAATACATGACATACCAAATAATGATGTCGATTATTCTAAGAATTTTTGTAGTTTTCATTGAAAAGAAATTGACCTTAAATAATCAAAACATTTAGTAAAATTTAAGGCAATCTTTTTGCAGAACGAAAGTTAGTATAAGTTTGAGTTTTTGACTGGTATATATTGTAAACAAAGATTTTAATTGTAAACGAAACGCTGTATCGTGAACATAAAATGTTGAAAATAGAATTAAAGTGAAATTTAATTGTAAATAAAGTATTTAGTGTTATTTAATAGAAATATTGATTGATTTTGATTAAACTTGATAAATATGCTTAGAGTATGATTTGTAACAGTTCTGTATCTCTTCCGGTTTGTCACCTGCGACAATATTTTTGTTTGATTTGTCAATATATTCTTCTGTAGAATTTATTTCTGTTGGGCTACTACAGTTTTCTTTAATGAACTAATTTTGAAAAAGATGGAGATTTATATGAAAAGGAAGTAATAAGCTTTTTGCCGAATGGAGAAAGTGGGGGGACTTCCGGATCACCTGTTTTTATAATTATTAATACGCGAAATCTATAACAATAGTTTGAAGCCATTAATTTGAAGTATTTGATGGATATAAGTTCACTATTTTTCCAAAACATTTTGTTTCCAGAGTTGCTGTGAGCGTTGCTAATATTTGTTCACAGAAATTTGAATTAATAGAATTATAAATTTCAATTTTTTTTTCCTCCAAAATATTTTTCATTCATAGTACAAGATATTGTGTCAGCCATTTTTAATATTTTTCTATTTAAAGGCTCATTTTTAATTTTCGATAATATTAATTTTCTTTGACACCTTGATGGATTTACAGTAGGTCAGAGTAAATAAAAACAATTGTCTATTTAAGAAATATAATTGTGAAACAAGTCGCAGATCCTTGTATATTGTGAATGTATTCCTCATATATTGTGAACGCATACATAAAAATTTCTATTCTTCCATAAAAAACATTAAATTCAAACTAATACGCATTTTCGTCTCTCCAGTATTGAAATAATCAAAGGCTTCTGTGAGTAATTGAATTAAATTGAATAAAATTTGGATTGTGAAAAAAATTAGTTTTTGTATGATTGTTTTTTGGTTTCTTATTAGTATAAAAATTGATGTCTTTCATCAAACACTAACTCAATAAAATACTATATAATTCTTTTAAAATTTTATAGTAGAATGCCGGCCTAGAAAACAGATAAAGAAGATAATAAGACTAAAGAAGATAATAAGTCAATTCAATCCTACCGAATGAATTTGGGACTTTGACGCAGTGATGGGGCTTAGTTGATTCAGTTATCTAAGAGCTAAAGAGCTACAACGGTAGAGTAACGCATGCCGTTAGGTCCTAGGTGAGAATCGAAGCCAAGATCAAGTCCAAAACCCAAAGCTAGGGTAGACACGTACGCTTGATAGCTTAGCATGGTCAAGGGGATGTTTGATCGCTAGTAGGGACTTTTCCAAAGTCATCACCGAACCTATTAAATGCAAACTTGTGTTCGCCAGACTCGAAGATCGTGCCTGATTTATTAACACAAGTATTAAGGTAAAGTAAACGATAGTAAACCTATCTCACCAAGCTCTAAGGTTATGTCAGAAATGAGTTACCGTGAGCCAACCACAAAAGAGTTCTCTGGCACATCAGACCTGTCGGAAGAAGAAAATCATCAGTTCGCAAACGATTCTAATTTCGTTCCAAAATCGGCAATCGGGACCACATGTGACTCAGAATACGACAGCAAATCTGACATGTTAGCAGTAACTAACACGTGGGATATTCACCAAAAGGTAGCTAATTTCAACGTGTCCAATATAGTCGGATTAAGTGACCTGGAACCAGATGTGTTTCGACCCTATAATGAGCCACGAACAGAAAGCGCAAGAGGGCACTAATGAATAAAGGTCTCTCTGAAGAGGACGCCATACGGGTCTGTGCCCTTCCCAAAAACTTTAACCTGGCTACTCTGGTTAAAGGTGGGATACCTAAGGCGCTAGCTCTGAAGGTATTAGCTAGCAGAAAGGACACAGGGACGTAGCGTAGCAAGAGGCTCGGATCCTTGGCATCGCAGGAGTCTTCACAGACAGCTACACTTGGTGCCAAACGCCACAAGTCATCTGCCAGTGACCGACCATGGACCATGGGACAGCATGGGCTAAGGAACACTGCGAACAATGTTACGAGTACGATGATCCTCCAACGTTCAGCGATATTGCCAAGCACTTCAAAGTGTACATCGCTGCTGAAGGCTTTTCAACCACCCACCGAAATTATGAGCAGCTCAGCGAGCTAAAATGACAACTCATGGATTTATTAGTGGAGCAAGAGTTCGAGGTTATTAAACTTCACTTCGAAGGCTGCTACCAAAAAAATGGTTACTGCTTAACTGTGCCTATAATACATGGGCGCAGTGCGTTGCAAATGCGGTACCGAGTATAATAATCGGGAAGGCACAGGCTCATAACTTACCTGCAAGTCTGCGCCAAAGAATCAACAGAAATTCGGATATTAGGCCGAGATCATTGACCATCCTAAAGCACACTATTGAGAAGGACCTCGCGCTGCAAGTTTTCATTCCTGACCCGGCATTCGAGAAATATCTTAAAAATTTCTGATTCTGGTTAAACTGGATGTTCAGTGTGATTCATATAAGAATCGCAAAGTTAAAAAATTCAAACCAGCCTATACAAATGAGATACTGGAAGAAGTAGTACCCAGTTCTACCGAAAATGTGTCAGCAATTGGTAGTACTATTTCGGGGTTTTCGGTCGCAAGTGAGGGGGTGACTATCCACATCTGCTTCTGTTAGGAGCGATTATAGCTCGCTGTCGCTAACTTGCTAATAACGACAACCAAATCTGCTTCAATCAGAGTAAAACACCCACGTTTCAAAGAGACCAACCCCGAACAAGCGAACTGTTGCGTCCATGGGAACTAAGGCAGCGCCACGCAAAAAGCATCACCTACCGAAGGACCCCATTCGGCTGGACTACCAAGACCGTCTGGAAAAAATTGACTAAAGTAAGTCGCGTTCAAATTAACCTGTACAGGTCAGACAGGAACCATGGACAGACAGCAAAAAAAAGGTCTATCGACCAACAAAAACATACAACTGATATACTTCACTGGCCAGGAGAGACCAGAACTGTGGTTCTCTTTAACAAACGCTTTCCCTTAACAGAATTCATTTGCAACGATCTAACAGCTGTGCATATTGAAATCCCTCTTCTCCATAGCGGAGTTCTTAAGTTCATGTTACCATCTTTGTACTTTCCAGGCGACAAGAAAGGAATAGCACCTGATAAGGAAAGTAAGCTATTTCGGCATTGCAAAGACAAACACTACAACTTAATAATCGCGTGCGATGCCAATGCTCATCACATCGTGTGGAGAAGTAGTAACATCAACCAAAAAAAGTGAGTCTCTGCTCCAATACCTATATACAAATAACATGTTTATTGCCAACAAAGGTAGCAAACCCACCTTCAGAAACGCAATCAGAAACTAGGTCTTGGACCTAACTCTGGGCAACAACATCACCGAGAATTTCATAAGCAACTGGCATGTCACGGATGCAGCTTCAATGTTGGACCAACATAGAACACCAACCGGAGAATACTCTCCGTTTTAGGAACCCTAGGAAGAACGATTGGGATATCTTTAAAGTACATCTTCGGAATAGTGTTGGCGATTTCAGCAGGATCAACTCCACAATTGAGCTCAACTATACGGCAAACCACCTGCAGGATGTTATCATTGACGGATATCACCGCGATTCGCCATTTGCCAAGTCCAAAATGATTAGAGATGTGCCTTGGTAGAACGACAATTTGGAGAGAACGAGGAATAAAGTTCGCAAGCTCTTGAACAAACCAAAAAGAACAAACACCTGGACGGAGTACCACTCGGCTCTTATTAACTACAACAAAGAACTCAGACGATCAAAAAGTAATAGTTGAAGAGAACTCTGCGGTACGATTGACAGTCTACCGGCTGCAGCTCCACTCTAAAAATCTGCTGGCGTTTGATAATACAAACCCTCTGGGTTCAATCTGTAGAATGGGTAGTACTTACACTACTAGCTGTAGAGACGCTAAAGACCAACTTCCTGGGTTCTACATGCGCGAGCTCGGAAGAGAAAAATATATTAGGAAGGTTTCAGACCAAATAGCCACCAGAATATTCTCCCCCCCCCCCCCAGGGCTTCTAGAGGATGTCCCAAGAGAAGAGTGCTCTCTCCTTTGCTCTGGCTTATAGTCGTTTACGTCTTCTAAATAGGCTAAACAATTCTGGCTTCCCTACTGTAGGCGACGTCGAAGATATAGCAGTCATGGTGAGAGGTACACATGACTCTACTGTCGGTGAACGAACAGAGGCAGCGCCGGAACTCGTGGTGAATTGGTGCAACAAAGTGCGCTGTCTGTTAATACACAAAAAACTGGTGCCGTAGTCTAGTGTGATCCTCATTAGCAAGCTCACTGGGAACTCACATCTAAAACATATCTCGGACAAAGCAAACAAGGATTTATTCGCGTGCGAAATTTGTTTGGAAAAACCTGGGGATTGAGCCACAAAATAATACTTTTGCTACAGCGAAGTATAATAAAACCCATACTGTCATACGCAGCTCTGGTCTGGTGGCCATATCAAACCCAATATCTGCTTCAGAGAGTTCTCACAAAAATACAGAGACTGGTGTGCCTCTGTGAAACAGGTGCTTTCAGAACCACACCAACATCTGCAATGGAAATAATTTTCCTCCTTCCTCCCACGCACCTATACATCAGATCTGTAGCAGCATTTAGTGCTCACAAACTGCAGCTAATCAAAACACTCAAATATGGTAACCGAACCGGTCATCTAACGATCCTATCGGAATAGGATCGCAGAACGAAGGGAGGCCTATCACATCTCGAACTGTATGTCAAACTATCACTGATCTAGATAGACAATTTATGGTCAAAATAGGTAACGGGGAAGGCATCGAGAGCTACTTTCAAACACTACCACCCAATGCTAACATCTGGTATACTGATGTATCCCGAACCAAAGAAGCCGCAGGGGTGTTTAGTCCCATGACTAAATGGGCGTCAGCACTGGGTATCTGTGCAACAGTACTTCAGGCCGAAACCTTTGCCATCAACTACTGTGCAATGCTGTGTGCCGAAAGAGAATACAACAACATAGATATATACATTCTTTCTGATAGTCAGGCGACGCTATTGGGTTGAAGTCGACGCGCTTGAATTCAAAGCTAGTATAGGAATGCTCCCAAAGTCTACGAAAATTGTAGAAACTAACCACGTCACATTTGTGTTGGTACCTGGTTACACACGAGTACACGACAAAGCGGTAGGAGACTTGCTAGTTCGCTCAAATGCGTTATCCAAAGCTGGGAAAAGAAACAAAATAAACAATTAGGCAGCTTCCCCGTCACCCATCTTAAAAAAATAGATCTTGAGAGTCTTTGAAGATCATAACATGGTGCGTGAAAGGACACGGTTCGATAGATCCTCATCTTAACAAATTAGATGAGTTCGGTGCCTTTAACACCGTCCGAACGAACTGAACAAAATTCAACGGAAGTTATCTCATACCATCGCAGTACAATTGGCTTTGCGAGGCTGTCGCTCTTTTACTTCTATTTTTTTAATCGCGCTCAATAATGACGATAGACCAACTAATTGTATTGAACATAATCACATTTATAGTAAAACCTGTCAAAGAGGCTCAAAAAGCTGTACAGGGATTGAATGGCTCGTCGGCTGGTCAAACGTGGTTAAACTTTTACGTAGAATCAGCTGTTTCTTCGGCCAAATCGGATTTGGAAAAATGAAATAGATATACAATTGGTACAATAATATGCCTATAGGCAAAAACACAATCAATAGACGGACGAAGTCTGCTGCTAAAGTAATTGAGTTACACACTAAAAATACCAAAATTACTAAACTAAAAATTCAAAAAGATTAACGACATTTACAAACTTGGCCAAAAGCGGGGTTGAAGAGCAGCATCTTTTAAAAATAACAGGACATAACAGCTCTAACTCTATAAAACCCTATTTAAGCATCGACGAGCAGCATCACAATCAAATCATTACAATTTTGCGTGAAAATACCGTAGTAAAAATAAGTTTTCAAGAAAATTGTTTTAACTATTTAGTTAAGTTAGCAAAAAATTCTCTAAATGAATTTTCCCAAATTCTATTACCAATCAACTTGCTTTCAAAATTTTCGTAAACCATTATTTCGAATTATCATTGATCATGGGAGATTACTACAGAATGTATCTGAAATTATTTGTTAGAGTTTCTGGAGCTGTAGCAGAAGTGGATTGAGATAGAAGGGTATGTCAAGAATTAAAGTATTTGCCATAAACGAAGTAAGCAGAAAATAGTAAAAGAATTGGTCTATGAATTGTTTCGAGGTCACGGATAATATCACTAGTATTGTTAAAATTAGTGAAAGATCAAACACTTCAAAAAACCATTCTAAAATAATTAAACAAACTTCACAACGGTTCAAATAAAAATCATTCACAAGAGAAAATTTTCGATTATCATCCCAAACCCACAACAACAAACGACATTTTCCATAAAATTTTCTAGTCATATATTTTAAATAAAACTAATTATTTGGAACGAGCGAGGGTATATAAAATGAAAATTTAACAGGATCATAACGGTTTATTCGTTCAGTTTGTTAATAGTTCATAGTTTTCATTATTTATATTAGTTTACTTTAGTTTATTCATGTTTTTCTACAAAAATCATCTCTCTGTAGAAATATTTGAAATAATTTCTATCAATTTTAAAACTGAATATACACAAATAATAATAATAACAAAAATAGTTATACGAGTTTCCTGGGGTATAAGTTGTGAAATTGTTTTTCATTGTTAAATTTAAATTAATTTCGAATATTATTGTTTTCACTTGGAAAATATTATTTCAACTTACGGTTTTGTTTATGAGATTTGTGCTTTTTAGTTTATATTTTTGTTCACAAAGAAACAGTTGTAATTTATAAATGTATTCATATTCCAGATATTCTTGATATTTATTTTATAAACAAATCAGCTTACCTAAAACGAGAAAAAGGAAAAAATTAATCACAGATTAAACACATTCGTATATGTTGAATAAATCAAAGGTTTAAAAACACAAAGAGTCACCGCAGAGTAACAAAAATCTTAAGAAAATTGATGAATTGCATGTTGACAATACTGATTAAATAAAGAATGCAACGCTTTGAAGTGAAGTATTCCTTCAACACCTAAATAAATTTAAAAAAAATTATCACAGTTTCGTTGGAAACGAACTAAAAATAAAATTTATTTAGGACAAAAATGTTTTCTTAAATTATATTCACACATCATATTAGTTTTCAGCAGTGTTCCGATTTAAATTTTATTTTACCCTCAAAAAGTTTTTGTCTTCCAAAATACAAGCCCGATCTCAAAGAGCTAAATTTTATTATTCTTACTTTTCGCCCTCAGATATTTTAATTTTTAGATTTTATTTTGTTTTATTTTATTTCGCTCACAAGAAAAGAGTAATAAAATCTAACTAGTTTTTTCTCGATTATTCGGAATCTAAATTGTTGTCTCTTGAAGCTGAGAGCCAGAGACTGCTGAGGTTCCAGAGACGGAATGATATAGTTATATCTGGATTTCCGAATGCTATATTTGATCTCCGCAGTGTTCTGCTCAAAATTTTGAATATATGTGTCTTCCTGAATTTGATGAAACGCAAATTGTTTCTTACCGATGGTTTCTTCCTACTAAGTCTTCTGCCATAGTCACTATGTCTCACACATATATTCGTTATAGCATTATGGCTAATTATTTTAAGAAGAAAAAAATTCTAGCTTCAGATCTTGTTGATGGCATCAATAATCACTCCATCATTTATTTGAACGATAACCATCCACCTATGCTGGCAGCACAAGCAAAGCAAGCACGATTACTCAAGAAAATATTTCTAATTTACAGCTTTCGCATAGGTGAATTTACAGTTTTCTCTAGCCTGATTATCGATCCATTGTGGCCTATTTTCATGATTGCTTATTTTTCATTTTCTTTCTTTTCTTTCTCCTCTGCTCATCTGCACTATAGTATTTCTTTGTGCCATGAGTTTTCAATATCTTTTTCTTATTTCTTCTTTTTTGTTTTCGTCCTTTGCCCTTTTCCCAACACCCTCCCCTTGTTGCCGAGATCGCTATCAGATACCCGTTTGTTGTAATGATGGGTGATTTCAATGTAAATCTCCTGTCGCCCATAGACCACTTGTAATGGATTTGTTGACATGCACGGACTGGCCATAATTTGTAATAATTGCCCTACGCATCATGCGTCTTCATCTCTCTTATCGCAGGCTTCAAACAATTCCAATGATTTCTCGGGCTCATGTATTGATTTTTTTATGGTGCGTGATGACTCGCTAGTAAAGGTTCACAATCAATTCTGGATTCCTGGTATCTCACATCATGCCTTTAGGCAATCATGTCGCTAGGGATCACGAAAGCTCCACAAACTTTTTATAGATGTGTCACTGATTTTAACAAGGTTCATATGGTAAGTTTGCTGTCTTTTCTTGACACTGTTAATTTTTCCTCAGTCTACTCCTGTAATGATATTGATGTAAAGCTGAATTTTCTAAATGAGGTTGGTCAACTCATGGATAAATTCCTGCCGTATAAAAGGATACTGAGTTATAAAGTTACCACTATTCATCTGTTTCCTGAAATGTTACACGTAAGATCAATGCGAGATTTAGCTTATCAAGAATTCCTTAAAGATGGCACCGATGTGAATTGGGATGTTTTTCGTTTACACAGGAACAAATTTAGGGCGATGGTGCTTAAAGCCAAACTTGCTTAAGGAGACAAATTATTCAAAGGACTGTCATCAGCATTTGACAATTTGACTTTGACATCAAACTTGACATCAAACTTTGACATCAAAACTTGATTCCCTACAACATCGTCGCACTGTTGCTGACCTCGTTGTTTTTTACATATATCGTCATCAACAGTGCTCAGATGAAATCAGGAGCATCATGCTACAGAAAACGCAATTGTTGATAGTACGAATAACCTAAGCATTGTTGAAATTATTGATAATATATTATAATTTTATTCTCGTTCTCGTTAAATTTAATTAATTAAGATTAATAATTCAAGAGCTCTACATTATTAAAAACAGAGTAGACGGTCTTTCATTGCAGGGCTGGGACATTCTGTATAAAGAGGGTCCTGACAAAACCAGAACCTGCCTAGCATTACACCAAAGTCTTGATCTTTATCTTCTGGCTGAGTTATCCTCAGGTAATTTAACCGCAGGAATGCTCAGTTATGGAAAAGCTACGGAAAAAAGTGGATACTCATTGTGTCTGCCTATCTTCCGTACGCCTCCATTAGTTCCCCACCAACGCAGGAATTGCTGCTCGTGGTTGACTATGCCAAGCATGAAAACCTGGATATCATAGTCGACTGTGACGCTAATTCACATCACGTAAGCTGGGGAAGTACCAATAATAACAGCAGAGATCAGTTTCTCTTAGAGTACTTGGCTACTACTAATTTGGAAATTCTAAATTCAGAAGGAGAGCCCACTTTTGTTAACTCCCGACGGCAAGAAACCGTAGACATCACTCTATGCTCCAGATCTCTTTTAGAAGGCATCAGGCGCTGGAGAGTGTCTACGGATATAATCATGAGCGATCACAGATATATAGACTTTCTTGTAAAAGCGATCCCAGCCGAGGATCGCGTCTACCGGAATCTAAGACAAACGGATTGGGTGTGCTTCAGGCGCATTGTAGAGGAGGAACGGGCTAGTGGAACCATTTCCAAAGTTCGTGCTATATAACAAAAACCTTGATAAACTCAGACAAAGATCTAAGAAACTTCTGAACAGAGGATTGAAAGCTCATGATGAAGCTGATTGGGCTCTGTACAGTGAAGTAAGGAAACTTTTCACAATGGTAATTCGTAAATCAAAGAAGAGGCCTTATGAAAAGTACTGTGAGTCGATTGAGACTATCACAGAAGGTATTGCCACTAATGAGGGTCTTGAAAAGAATCCTTTAGCGAGACTGGACAATATTAAATTATCCAATGATACTCATAATTCTTCAAATAAGAAAACTTATACAGCATTGTTTCAACACCATTTTCCTGGCTGTGTACTTGGGGAGATTCCTCAGGGGACAGCCACAGAAAATAGGGAAAAACGAAACCGAATGGACTGGAGAATGGCAAAAAGAGTTGTAGCAATGAGAGTATTGTGTTGTGGCAATGAAGGAGGGCTTTCGGTGGCAAATGGGGGCTGACTCCGAAAATAGTGTACTGACTGTATAAAGTAGCGGTCAGACCCATTGTCAGCTACGGGTCCCTTGCATGGCTCTCAAGAGCTTTTGTTGGGAATGCGATAAAAAAACTGGAGGCGGTGCAAAGGCTTCCTTGCTTATGTATCACTAGTGCTTTCAGGACAACGCCCACAGCGAGTCTGCAGGTCTTTATTAGGGCCTCCCTTGCATATATTTGTGAAATGGAGGCTCTTAAGGCTACAAAAAGGCTCGAACTCCTGGGAAACACCAGGGGCTGTGAGAAAAATCATCAAGCGCTATGGAGGGATCTGGAATAACACCTGACATATTTGTACATGCCGACTGATGACACAGTACCTCTAACTATCTTTCAAAAGCAGTATAGAGTTGTAATTCCAACGATAAATTACCGGTCTTTAGCTGATTTGCTATTGGACAATGCGGCCAACACGTTGGACATCTACACAGATGAACCTTTCACTGTAAATGGTGCAGGAGCTGCGGTTTACTTCAGTAATGAAGATCAAGGGCTGCAATTTCCACTTGGCGAATACTGCACAGTCGTTCAGGCTGAGCTATTCGCTATAAATGACTAAAAGCTCTGGGAAACTACACTATTAAGTCAATAGTGCAAGAATGTTCTAGGTCCTTGAATTATCTCGAGCTAAAGAACAGCATATCACTGATATGGACACCAGAGCATAGTGGGAATCTCGAGAATATAAAAGCTAATGATTTAGCAAAGAGCCCCACAGGGAGGCTCATAGGCCCGGAACCAGCAATTGGAATATCGAAAGGTGGGATAAAATCGCTAGTCGAACAAGTTCTCTTTCGGTCCAGTAACTCTCAATGGAGGAGCACAGAAGGCTGCAAGAGAAGTGTTAAGAGTCAGAAGTGTCAGAGTGTCAGAAGTGTTAAGAGTCCAAAGCAACAAAGTAATAGCCAATTAAAAATTTTTTTAGAGAAACTTATCCCAAACAATTTATATTTAAGTCATTTACAATTCTATTATTCCAAATAGTCACCTTCTTACATTGCTTTTCTTAAAACATTTGAAAAAAACAACAATAACAGTAATAAATTTTCATTATTTTTTCAAATTAAAAAAAAAGCCATGATTAAAGGCTTGACTAGAACATAAGTTTTCATGAAAACTCATTTTTCTTATTCTACTTCTTGTTGTTTTTTTGAAAGTTTTTTAAACCAAATAAAAACAAATACTAATAACAATAACAAAAAAAAAACTAAAATATTAATTTTTTCCATTTCCATTTTTATTTTTTTTTTGTGTTTTATGAAGTATTTTCCGTTTTTCTTGTTACGCTCTTAAAACAAAATGAAGAAAATTAAGGAAAAGAAATTTTTTTTATAATTCGTTTTTTTTTTTCTATTTGGATTTCCTTCAGGAGAAACGGTTCTTGTTTTAAGAAGAAAAGTTATCTGCAGTCAAGGATAAAAATTTAAAGAAATTATATTTATTTATTTTGCTTTTTTTTTTGTTAAATTTTAATTTATGTTGGTTTGTTGTATTTTTATGGTTTTTTAGTAAAATTAATGGAGATTTTCCTTGTCAGAAAAAGAAACAAAGAAAAGAGGAAAACAATAATTTAAAATGTGATGAATTTTTTTCTATGGTTATTGTAAAAAGTCAGTTTATTTGGATTATATTGTTTTAGGATTCATAATCAGGACAGGACGGTCAAACACCACAAAAACAAAATAAAGTAAATCTGATAAAATTATTTTTTAAATGATAAATTTATTAATTGCACTTCAAACAAATAATCACTTATCGAAAGATAAAGTCACTTAAAATATTTAATATAAAAGCAATCTTAAGGTAAATCACTTCAGGATTTTTTTAAATTTTAAAATGAAATGCATACTTCAAATATTTTTTTATTAAACATTTTTGCATAATATTAGATATTTTTTCACAATTTGGAATTAAAAATTGAGTTTATAAGTTTTTTTTCTACAATCTCGATGGAGGATTAATGCTAAGTCCAGTTTTTTATTTCCGAATTGTAATGCATTTGGCTTTAAGACACGTGCATTCATCGTCACATACATTCATCGTTTTTTAAGGTGCACATTTTTTCTTCATATTTTGAAGAACTTTTGAAGCACTTTTTGAAGCACTTTTTATAACTTACTCATCGTTATTTGAAGTGGAGATTTATTTTGAGGTATTTGAAATGGACATTTTTTGTTGTCGAACATTTTTTGTCGGTTCTTGCGCCGCCGCGAGTACAGTTCTTATGTATTGGTATCAACATAATCAAATATCAGTTTTGTGGCCTGATTTTAGTCCTCCATATCATTCGAACAAGATGAAACAATTTTAAAGATAGAGATCCACCACCAAGTACAATTGTTTAGAGACGTCACTCGACTTGGTGCTGGTCACATATGTTAAGAAAATTCTGCAAATAATGGTCCAAGCATCTAAAATGTTATCCTTAAAAGCGACCTTAAAACCGAAGGACCTGTTGACCAGCAGTATTAATAAGTCGTTTTACATGTCATGTCTCGAAGAAGTTCCCCGTTGAGACACGCAATTCAAGGTTGGTTAGTAGTTACAAATAATATAAATGACAGATGCAAGTGGAGAATGAAAAATAAATAGGAACTATTGTAATGTAGGATAAAATATCAACTTCTACGACCGTAGAACGAAAGTCCCATGCTTGGGAGTCCTTTCCAGCCATTGTATGTGCAACTGATGGTGGATATGAGACATTATTTCCTTCTACACTCATCATTTTTCCATAAAAAAAATTGAAAAAACTACATAACACTCTTACTGGAAAGTGCCTCTAAGCACCAGAATTTAATTACAGGTACCATGGCGTCAACATTTCTGTTGACGCCATGGACCAGTCTTAAGCGGCTCTTACCTAACCGGAACAACTAGGGTGAGAAGGGAATAAGGTAAGTAAATAAAAAAAGGCAATAGAAAAAAAATTAATCTAAAGAAGATAAAACAAAAAAAAAATGGATTAATAATTTAACAGAAACCTTAAATTAAGGAAGGACTATTAAAATTTATTATCTTTAGCATGGTAAGTCACAATAGCTTTAGCATCTACATTCGTACATTTGTACAGGATATTACCAACCTTCTTGGCCAAAAATTTATTTACAGCATCATTTAAGCGATGTTGTCGTACCAAGACTCGCTGTTGTAACTGAAACATCCGTGGTCGCGTCCGTTGATTATAATGCTGTTGAGAATTTTTGAATGCAGCTTCCATATGTTGTTAAATGCGGGATCTGATGATCGCCAATTGAACCGCGTAATCAAGGTTTTTAGTCAATTGGCTCACCGCGACTATGAAGGGTTCGAAGCGTTTTATAAGTTTTCCCATCTGATATTGATTGTTGACCAAACAACGCGTAGCATGGAGAGTGATGAGTTGTGCTATTTACTTCTGCAAGTAGTTCGTCCGCTCCCATAGGATCGAATAGCTGATAGTATTGACCTATTCCCTCGTTCCTTTGCATTGCTCTAGAGGCTGTAGACTCTAGTTTTCATATGTTCTATAATAAATCTAGAAAAGCTTTTCTAAGCCACTGTTGACCATTATCGCTGTGTAGAAACTCTGGAACACCATATGTTAAAAAGGCTTCATTCCTCAAGAATCCAATTTACCAAGTGTGAGGTTGCATTTTTTAAAGGTTTGAGTAACACAAATTTCGACAGATGATCAAGGACAGTCAAAATCGCAGTATTCCCAGATTTCAATTTGCGATACGGACCCAAAAAATCAATATATGCTATATATATCAATATAATCAAGATATATGCCCATGTTCATTTTTGATTAAATTTCATGTCATACAAATAATTAATTTCATTTTTTGCAAAAAAATTGGTTAAAAAAAATGAAAATCGTTCTTTTGACACACTTGACAACATTTTTTTGACAAACTTAAGATAGAAACACAACACGGGCGAAATTGTCCGACGACGACGTTAGTAACATTAGAATACACAGGATACATACATTTCAAACACAACTACAGCGATAAACGAAAAAGTTTTTTTCGTCGGAGAAAATTTAGATTCTATTTCTAAATTACCGTCGACGATGATTATTGCCAGATGTCAATTTTATTTTTATTTGGCTGCAAGGGTAATTTTTAATGTTATTGTGACAGTGCCACCAACTGAAAAATATGATGAAAAATATGAAAAATATGAAAATTTTCTGATGTTTTTCGAGTTTCTGAGGTTGTAATCGTTTTGTTTTGAGTTGTCAACTGAATTTTCAGTTTATGTTCTAAGTTCGGTTTTATTCTTTTATATATTTTCATAATTTGTATTTTGTATTTCATTTTTAAAATTAGTTATTATTAAAAAAATTATTATTATTTATTCATTAGTAAAAATTAGTTATTTTTAAAATTGAAATTTGTAAAATTTGTTGACCTGACATACCATTCCCGACCATCAAGATATCGCCAAATTCAATGATCCTACTCGTAATCACTTAAAATGAACGCTTTTTAAGTAAAAAATATCCACATTTCCTTATTTTGACAAACTTGACGATTTTTTGACACACTTCCCGGACAGCTTTCGAACACATCGTCCTTTCGGCTCTGGTAATTGTGTATGCCTATTTTTAGAAACAAAAATTTTTGAAATCTCTTCAGGCGTTTTCTTGATTTCGTCGGTTGTGACGGCCGGCACACAGACATCCTTTTTTTTTTGGTTTTTTAGAATAGGTAGGTCCTTAAAGTAGGTTGTGTTGCTAATAAAAGTTTAATTACAAGCAATGTTTACAAGTAAAAGTTTAGCGAAAAAAAAACATCAAAAAAGTAAATACAGCAGTTTTTTAGAGAGGTTAGGTACACAACGTAAAAAAACAAATAAAAAGAAATGATATCTTATCACACGCACATTTCAGCGGTAAGAACGTCAAAGGAACCGAATCAGGAGTTTGTTTTTAGGGTTTAATACACAACGTAAAAGTACCAAACTAAAGAAATGATACGTTTTGATAAGCAAATTGGATTATGCGACAGTAAAAACATTTCATGCAATTGAATAGTTAAGTACAACGAGAGAAGTACAAAACAAACGCGAAAACTCTTTGAAGGCAGATAGTATCTTATTTTTAAAAGCACTAATTTTGGACGATTAATGACAAGAGATCCCTTACACTTCAAAGAGTTTTCGCGTCTGTTTTGTATTTCTCTCGTTTCAGATTAACTTTGAAATAATGCATTGTACATTTGGAATTCGATGAAAAATAAATTTATACTTTGTAAACTTAATTGTGTCGACCATCGGGGCTATTTATATATTTTTTATTTTTAAATTTTAGTTCATAGATGTACATACATTTATGTAGCTTGGTATGTTTATTGAAAATTTTAGCTTGAATAGTTCCATGAAATGTTTTTATTGTCGCAATATCCAATTTGCTTATCAAAATGTATCATTTCTTTGGTTTGTTACTTTTATGTTGTGTATTATACCCTAAAATCAAACTGCTGATTTAGTTCCTTTGACGTTCTTATAGCTGAAATGTGCGTGTGATAAGATATTATTTACACCTAACCTCTCTAAACAACTGCTGTATTTACATTTTTGATGTTTTTTCCGCTAAGATATCATTTCTTTTGTTTGTTTTGTTTTTGTACATTGTGTATTAAACATCTTTAAAAAACTGCTGAATTTACATTTTTTGATGTTTTTTCCGCTGATATCATTTTTTTGTGGTGGTCTATATAAAAAAATATAACATCAATATAATTAATCCATTACTAATGCATATTCAATTATTATCCAATCCATATCCATTCCATATCCAATCCATATCCAATCCATATCCAACCCATATCCAATCCATATCCAGTCCATATTCAACCCATATCCAATCCATATCCAATTCATATCCAATCCATATCCAATCCATATCTATATCCAATCTATATCTAATTCATATACAATCCATATCCATTCCATATTCAATCCATATCTAATCCATATCCAATCCATATCCAATTCATATACAAACCCATATTCAACCAATATCAAATCAATCCAATCTATATTTAATACATATCCAATCCATATCCAATTCATGTCCATGTCATATCAGTACGAAGTTCAATCCATATCCATATCTATATCTTTATCTATATCCATATCCATATTCATATACATATCCATATCCATATCCATATCCATATCTATATCCATATCCATATCTATATCCATATCCATATCTATATCCATATCCATATCCATATCCATATCCATATCCATATCCATATCCATATCCATATCCATATCCATATCCATATCCATATCCATATCCATATCCATATCCATATCCATATCCATATCCATATCCATATTCATATCCATATCCATATCCATATCCATATCCATATCCATATCCATATCCATATCCATATCCATATCCATATCCATATTCATATCCATATCCATATCCATATCCATATCCATATCCATATCCATATCCATATCCATATCCATATCCATATCCATATACATATCCATATCCATATCCATATCCATATCCATATCCATATCCATATCCATATCCATATCCATATCCATATCCATATCCATATCCATATCCATATCCATATCCATATCCATATCCATATCCATATCCATATCCATATACATATCCATATCCATATCCATATCCATATCCATATCCATATCCATATCCATATCCATATCCATATCCATATCCATATCCATATCCATATCCATATCCATATCCATATCCATATCCATATCCATATCCATATCCATATCCATATCCATATCCATATCCATATCCGCATCCACATCCATATCCATATCTAAATCCATATCCAGCCCTCGTTAACAATTCATCTTAAAATTAGGAACAATAACATATTTATGATACTAGTGTATACTACTGTAGAGTTTTTAAAAGTGATATTACATCTTTTTGATTAGTAGCCCGAATAATTGCTGTACCAGCAACAATCATATTTGCTGCAGCATTAGCACTCATTAATTGTTTCTGGTCCAACTCCTCCATCAACCTCTATATCTAATGCTGGGGTAGTTTTCACGTTGTCATTCCACTTTTAGCATAATATCACTCATAAATTTTTAACCACCAAAACCGGGTTCAACGGTCATAATTAAAATCATATCAGCCAGGGGAATGTACTTTCACAAGCTCAACCGGAGTGCCTGGTTTTAAAGCTAAACCAACCTTCATTCCAGTTTCTTTAACTTTCCTTGAAACTTCTGCAACAATTGTTTAGACCGGTTCAACATGAAAAGTATATTGATCAACACCAGCATCGGCCATTGGTTCTATCTACAGATCTGGGTTCGATACCATCATATGAGTTTCAAAGAAAGCATTCTTTATTTTATTTCGTAAACATTTAACTATCGGATGTCCAAAAGTTATCAAGTGAACTGTTGCATTACTGTTAAAATATGTATGTAGAAATAATTTTAAATTTTAACTAACTTGATGTACATATTTGTTTATTTTTAATTCTAAACACTTGTTATGCTTTAAATTCTAATCTTAGATATGAAATTCGATGATCAAATTTCATTGTATTTAAGATTATTGTAATCACTTTTATAAATGTTACAAAATAATTTCGAGAAAAACTGATGATGGAATTGTTTTGTTTATTTTTTGACTTTAGTGACATTAGTATTTCAGGGTTATAATTATTGCAAAATGTATTTTCTACAAACTGATAGGCGCGCCACCTGTATAACTACCAAATTTTTTAGATAAAATAAGACTTTTAATATTTAAGAAAATATATTTTATATTGTATTGTCTGTTTTACGTTCTTTTTCAGATTTTTAGTTTTAAAACGTGTTACAATTTTAAATGTCAAGAATATTTATGTAGTTTGAGCCATAGAATCTCTAAAATAATGATACAATGGTCAAATAATGTTTTGCAAAATTTGATTTTCTCATGGTTAGGTGTAAGATAAGTGCTCGTCAAAATTTTAGTTTGAGCTGTTTTTTTGAGCAATTTTTTTTGTTATATTAAAAAACTGGCAAATTTCTAACGAAATTTATGATTTGCAAGCAAATCATTTTGCTTTTTTTACATGAAATTTTTCAGTTTTAATTTGTCAAAAAATAGAATTTTTAGAGATCCCGAAATCCAAAAGTAGCCTTTTTTTCTTTCGTTTTTTTGGTTTTTCTTTCTTAGTTTTTGAATCAAAACCCCTTTTGAGTATTTACTAACAACAACTAAAAAAGGTTTAAATTTTTTCATTGTTTATAATTTAATAATTTAAAATTGAGTTGTTTTTTTGATATTTTATGTCCTCACTACAGTAGTACTCTTGCTTGAAACGATCATGATGTAACTCGAAAGCCACATATATTTCCAAAAATTTTATAAATTTTGTAATTTTTTTAAAAATTACTTTAAATATTTAAACATATTTTGACTTATATATAAGAGCAATTTCACGAAGATTCAACAACGTTTTGACTTGACCTCTTTTAATTTTGATTATTTTTTGTTTATAGATAGTCTTTTATAAATAAAAAATACAAGTTCTCTTAGAATTTTTTTTTCGACCAGGGGTCTTCACAGGGTGCCCCTCAATTTTTTATTATTTTGTGATGTGAGTGCATTTTGACGAGCGATTGTAGAAAAACTACTCAATCGATTTTCATAAATGATATGTTGTTGGATAGGTATTAGAACAAAGTTTTTAAAAATGTACACTGTTAATTTTTTGAAATAATTTTTAACGGTGTAACATAAGAAAAAAACTTTGTAATTGAAGAAAAGATGGCACTACACCTTTTTTTTAAACTAAATTGAAGCTTATTTTATATCTAACTACTTGTGAAAGTTTAGGAGATGCGTTATTTTTTGTTTTAAAGATAAAATTCGTTGGGCATATGACTGTCAGGAATCAGTTTTTTTTTGTTCTGCAGGAAAATTATAAAAATAGCGTTATAAATTAAGAGATTTTTTTTATGTTAAATATCAAATATTTTATTAATAGATGAACTTTTTAAAATATTATAAAAATTATATATGTACAGTAAAAAAAATATGAGCAATTTCAGCATAAATCTACAAAAGCGCTTATTGCTATATACATTCAATGAAGCTTATGTGGAGTTTAAAAATAAGTATCTATCATTTGTAAACGATCGAGGATAAAATTTCTCGAATTTACAAACAGCTAGGCGGATCCAACTCAGGGTACGCGCGTCCTCTTAACGTCAGGACTACATATGGTAATCCCAACCGATAACCAGTCGCTCTTTACACTAAATATTGGTGCCCTAAGCACCAACCACGGAAAGTCCGTCATTCATCTAAAGATTTACCATGGTCTTTTGACTGACGCAGCAAAATGAAACCACAAAAAGCTTAGAAAATCCTTGAGATGAAAAGTGATTATCATCCACGATGTGATTCTGCATTATACTCACATTCCTATTTTGGCGTCATGTATTTCTAGTAATACTATAATATGGTGTACCATTTGCACGTTGAGAATGTATTACCTCAGTTCGGGGTTCGACATTGTTTATCAATAAATTTGAATAAGAATTATAAACTCAATATTTATTGTCAACGGCAAGTCTACGGGTAAGAGTTTATCCAACCAGCTCCCTAGATATCACCTAGACTGGCTTTAAGTCAATGAAGATCTATCGAAAAACTCAATTCAGAACATCTTTGGGCATTTTTAAACATACGATTAGAACGAACAAACATCATTTCAACTGATCACTGTTAAACCAACCATCTAACCAATCTAGATAAACCAACAAGCACAAACAATGGAGGTGAAGTTTTAACGCGACTGGAAATAATGAGAACTCGGTCGATTATACGTTTAAGAAAAAGTGAAGAATTACATCTGAGGTGTCGAGGTATAGATGAAGCAACTACAATTGGGGCAATTTGTCTCACAATCAAAAATCAATTACCTACTGTTGGTAATGTTTCAATAACTACGATTAAATATCTGAAGTACATGTGATCGCTCTCAAAACAACACTCATTGGTATGACACTTACAGCAGATAGTGGAATTGTTGACACTGAAACAATTGATTAAGATGTAGAATTCGTAAGCGTGTCTTTGCACCACGACACTACATACGTCATGGAATGTAGAAGCAAACTCGACCGAACTGAAATTTAAATGTGAAGCAAAGCAACATAGTGCAAAAAATTAATGGTGGATGCTGTGGAGAAATAACAACACAATGGAAAGGATTGTGGTGTTAGTCGATACGAATCCATCCGACACAGAAGGAAGGAATTCAGGTTTTCATAGTCAAAGCAAGCAAAAAAACTACACTTTTGTTTATGTTATATGCAAACAATACATAAAACTTGAATGAAAATTAGCGTATCCCACTTAACCCAGCTTAGAATTACACAATAATTCAACAACACAAAAGAAAACATAAACAAAATATAAACCAGTAAACATTCTTCTTTCCATTCCTATATCAGCGTTTCGATGACATATTTTCACTTTAATCTTCATGCTCATAATTCCACAATATTATCATAATATGTTTCTCTGCCTCGCCTTCATTTTCTCAACTTAATATTCACAATGGGAAAAAAAGAAATTTGATCGAAACCCAATCTTCCTTTTCATCACACACTTCATCTTCTTTTCCTTATGTAATAAATTCCAACATCATTACAAATTTTATTAAATAAAAAATCCAAAAGCCATTAAACTCCGCATATAATAATATCGTAATATGATTTTTTTTTTATAAAAAATAAAATATTTTCCATTTTCCCATTTTCACCCTTTTTTTCTTTTCTTAGAACATACGATTTTTATTTTTTTTTTTTGTTATGTTTTTGTGTTGTTGTTGTTATAGAGCTGGTTAATTCAAAATTCTAGTCACTATTCTCAATGTGCCGATAAAGAAAAGAAAAATTTATTTCATTCAAGATAAAAATAAAAATATTTAAAAGAAAATAAATTTTTCTTTGATCCTTACAAACACACACAAACCCATAAGAGGGATCACCAAAATGAACACCAACAACAACATTGAATACTTTCATTGAATTATTTGTTAATTATAATATAATCGTTTTATTTGTTTTAAATATTTTTTTTACAACAAAAACAAAGAAAATTCTAAAGAAAATTATAAGATGATGTGTGATGATAAAATATAATGATTATGTTGATGTGCAACAATATTGCCTTAAGATGTTTTCATATAAAGTAAACTTATATTTTCTTTTTATTATGGAAAAAGAACAAAAACAAACGCACGGAAAATTTCAATTAATATTTTTCTTGGCAAAAAAAAACAAAACAGAAAATTCTGACGAGATGTCACAAAAGTTTTTGTCATTTAAAATTAAAAATAAGAAAATTTTTATAACATAAAAATTGTGAAAGATTTAATTTTAATTTCAATTACAAGAACAAAATGAAAATTTAAAAGTTTTCCATTTGTGGTTTGAATATTTTTTTTTTTTGGAAAATCGATTAGGCTAACAAATGTGGGAGTTTTATATGTAAGCTAGCAAGAAAATTGCAATAGATAAATAGGTCAAGATGGAAAAGTGGAATATCGAGCAAAAGTGATTTTAAGTAGAACTTAGCATTCACCTTTAATCGGTAAATGACAAAAATATAACTTTCAACGTCAATAATTTATGCAAGTGCTTACAAATGTTTTTCTGTAACTTTAATAGAAAAAAGTCGGAATAGGTGTGAATATAACTCGCTCGCACGCCACAATCGTCAAGGTCAAAAATAATTTTTTTCAAAATTCCCACCTTCAATCCTCTCCAAATAACATTTTAAATGATGAGCCGACCGCTATAATTTTCGTGATTTTTAGTCTTGCATTTTTTTAAATGTTTTCTTTTGTAATGCTCGAATTTAAGAGGGCACAGGAAAAATATGTCGAAAACTGTGATTTCAAAAATTTGCTTTGAACTAGAAAAAAATTCAACTTCCATAAGACTCAAAAGACTCGTCAAGGTTACTGGGGCTGGGCATCGCATTCATTAATCTTATGTTTCGCTACAGCCTTTTTTCTCCTGTTATCAGTGGCTTGAATAGTTTGTTTACAACCTTTTTTCAATACCTTTGTCCAGTTGTTTTTTTTATCAGACCCAGTTCATCGAAACGTTGCTCATTACTTTTAGAATTGTCTAACTTGGTGTCAAAGGAGATTCACAAGATTATCTATCCTAACGTTACCTAGGGTTTCCATGACAGAAGAACCTTATTACGTTGGGTCGCAGTGATCTTTGGGAAGTAATGCAGTCTCTTCTGGCCTTCTATCTTCAACAAACGGCTACGATCTAGATATTCGAATGATTCTTGGTTGGGAATAATGGTGCCTTGTGTTTACCTAAAATTTGTAACGTTTTTAATGGAAATTGGAGCATTGTTTTGTATAACTGAAGCGACAATTTTTCAAAATCAAATTTGCAATAACATTTGAATAGAAATTCGGACCCTAGAAAACCTCTATATTCCAGGTCAGCTACAAGCAATGAATGCTGCACTTTTGAACGTCGACTTTGGATTGTCCTGGATTTTGGTGGATCCATGACGTCCTAAAAAGAAGCTTTTTGACATGTACATTGGTTCTTACTTGAGAATAATGTTACTCTTGGTCATGTTAATTCACATATTTGTCTGCTTAAAATTATGGCACTAGCCCCAGTATCGAAAACAAAATCGCATATTCATTCGCGAATTTAGTCACTATCATCAGCGTTTTTCCTCCGTTTTATGTCATTTTTTGAACAAAAACTTCGAACTCACAATTTTGAATATGCGATGCAGTCAGACTTAGAATTTCAAGCTTGACTGACTGAAGTTTCCCTGCGCTTGTTCTGTAAAATAATTTTGTTTATGAAGACAATCTGGTAATAGCAGGTAATTCAGTTGGCAAATAAAGAGGACATTCAACGGGTGATGAATTCGAACCTTTAAGATTCTCTGGACCCTTCTTCTTTGAAGTCTTCGTCTGAAGGAAAACGTTCTATTGGGGCCTTGGTTCGGTTTCGTCTTTTTTATTGGCAGCCTCAGTAGCTTTACCTTATAGATCTTGTATTTGTAAACCGCACATTTCTAGAACTAACTGACCGCCGTTTCAGGCCACGACAAATAACGACTGAGCCAAGTCGATGGAGCGGGAATCATATATTGGTCTGGACAAATCTGGCAGGCTTACTTAATAACGAGTTAGGTACGAATATTTTCAACTACCGATTTGCAAAGATCGTTGAGAATGGACTATAGCAGGCTGGCGGAATAGCACCAAGAAAAGACTACGAAATTTAGGAGTATTTTGGCTGAGGCAATGAAGGCGAAAGTGTGTTGAGTGTAATAGTGCTAGCACGCTGGACTTTGAAAACTGAGGAGTCGGGTTCGAATCCTATCTAGGTCAAAGTTTTTTTTTTTTTTATCGACTTGGATTTGTTTTCAACCTCTGTTGGTGTTTTTAAGACACAATTAAAACATAGTTTGGACAATTATATAATAACTTAGTGTAAGAGTAGTTTATTTTAGTAAAATCTCTACTGAATTGAATTGAAATTTGTATTAATATGTAGAATCAATTAGTTACAGTTTGAAAGGTGGTTTATATAAATTATTATTATAGTTTTTTCTTTTTTTTTTTTTTTTTTTATTATTAATGAAATTCGAAATGTATCATTATTGTAAATTGTAGTAGCATATTATTGGGTTTTTACCTGTTTGCTACTCTAGTTTGTATAAAAATAAAAAAAAAAAATAAAAAAATAAAAATAAAAAAGTGTTTTTAAGCAAAACATTAACAATAAATAAAACAGATCGATTAAGTCTTCAAGTGCAACTCAACCAATAAAATTGGGTAAATTGATGATATTTATATAGGTTAGGGACACTTGTTGACAACCTACGTTCCTATATGGAACATCTAAGGTACTAAAAAAATGCAGACGATGGTATGCTGTTAGGAAAGGGGACAGAGTGGTTTTCATAGAGGAATACATTCTGACAGCAGCAAGTAATTCGCGCGTGATCTAGGTAAATTTTCATTACGCTTTTCATTACGGGAATCATATATTGGTCTGGACAAATCTGACAAATCTGTAACCATAGGCCTCGGAGGGGACAACAATTTCTTTGCACTCAAAATGCCAATGCGTTTGATGTTCGCGTTTCGCATTTGACAACTGACTGAATTATACAAAAAAATACAGTTGCACGGCGGAGATACTAAACGGTCAACCAAGCGTACAATTTAAGATAGTCATAACTACTTTTTTTTGTTTGTTTTTAACTCTTTACGCCATATACGGTCTGCAATTCAAGCAATTTGGAACTCAATGGAATTTGGGAGACCATCAAACTGCAACTCAATCCTGTGTGAAGAGCTTTTCATTGAAACGAGCACAAGCTTTCATGGAAAGACATTAGATCTCGACAATCCGGTCAAGAATTGTAAATTGACAATTTCATTGAACTTCATTGCATCGGTTTTGATTTCATACATTGGCAGCTCTGCCTATCTGATTTTCTATACCAACTAGTTTTTGTGGCACTCTCTGGTTTAACTCATCCAGTTGGTTGTTTATAGTGCTAACTTGGTGTTACCGAGTTGTTGATTTTTGTACCAACTTCTGGTTTAAACTTTGTTCCTGTTTTCGCAGTTGACTATCCACCATAGTCTTCACGCTGTTCTTGTTTGCGGATCTTCTGCTCAATAGACCCAAATTATTTTTCAGTTTTTCTATCGCTTTTAAACTGCTTCTTGATCAAAGCAACTGAACGTTTCTCTTTATTCGCTGTGGTTTATAGCAAATCCCACTTCTGACACCAATGTTACGGATTTGTAACTACGAAGTACCCAAAAAATAAAATAAAGGATTTATTAATTACTTGAATTGAAGCTTTTATTTAATAATCTCAAAACTGTTCCAAAAACATAAACTTCTTTCATTAATGTAACTGACATCTAGAATTGGAGATCTGTAGATCTGGATCAAGACCAGTCATCGCTCGAAATTTTTTTCTTATATATGTACTGCATTTTCTCTTCCTTCTTTTTCTTTTAATGTTGCTATTTTATTTTCGGATTGTAAGTTTATTCCCACAGAGATCACTCTAAAAGGTTCGCTTGTAACAAATAATTAGATTAGCTCATTTTGTTTATTAAATGTCAAAAAAGTTGACGGTTCCAACAACCGCAACGATAAGAAATGTTATTGAATTTAATAGTGAATTCTTTTCTACTTGTTCGGTACAAGTTCCGACTCCGGATTATCGAAATTTGTTTTTTTGTATTGCTTTTTTTACAAAAAAATACAAATTTCGTCAATTCTGTGTTGGAACTTGTACCGAACAGGTAGAAAAGAATTCACTATAAATTAATATGAGCTTTTCTAATTTCGGCCGTTACGGTCAGTGAACAAGCAGATATACGAAATTAGATTTTGGATATCTACGGAAAACGGATCAAGGAATATATGTATGTGACACAGCCACCTAATCACCGAAATGGGAGCAGAGATTGTATGTTGGAGGAACTGCGTGCCTTGCGAGGATTAATTCCGACTAGCTTCAATCTTGCGGATTCGAGAAGGTATTATTTCCCCAGTCCCGTACAAATGGAGAATTGCACGCAAACAAAATTAACCAGAAAATGGATTTAAATAAGTAAGGACCATGGACTCTGACGATCCCTAAAGACGGAGAAACCAAGACCATCACACACACACTACTTTAATATAGTATATTCATTAGAATTTAAACCAAAAATTAAAATATTCACTCACTCCATTAGTTCATGTTTGATCTCACTCTTCAACCTCTTCCTCTCTAGCCAATCATACTTAGTAGCCTATAGTACTTAAAATAACAATAGTTGCGTCAATGCACAGGCGATGGATGCACCAAAATAATAATTCAATACTATGCAGTGGTTGCGCCAATGTAACGGCGGTAGTTGAACATAAGTAATACAGAAAAAATCAATAAACTCCAATAGTTGCCCCAAAATACAGGGGATTATTTAAAACTATGATGGCCAAAGAATTACCACAATTGTGGTCGATAGAATGTAAAAACCGATATTTTATTACTGCCACCGAAAGGTAGATTTTGTACAATATTTGTTAACTCGTTTTAAATTTATCCAGTGTTGTTGATACTTGATAAAGCTTGTATTGCCGTTATTGATTGTAATGTTGTATAAGAACCAATTCATGAACAAGTTATATACGAATAATACAGAAAAATTTTACTCACTGATGATGGTGAACATGTTGCTTCTTTTACTCTATAACGCAATATATTGAATTTCTGTTCGATATTGCCATTGGTAACGGAAATACATAAAATGTCTGCATATTAGATCCAATAATAAATTTAAATTTTGTTGGAATTTTTAAATAAAAATAAAAATAAGCAACTTAAAGAGTTTTTTAATTATTCACAAACTGACTTCTATGAAACAAACAAATAATAATTTTTATTTTATTTACTTGAGTGTTTAGTTTTCACTAAGATACTAACTAATTTATTTTTCATCAGCATATACGTCAAAAAAATTACAAAAAAAAGCGCGAGGAAAGAAACTAAAAATAAACAACCATTGAATTGTGTATCATAGAGACAAATCGATAAGAAATCATATCGACAATTTCAAATCGGTAAATGCTTTCAATAGTCCTAGAAAAAGCGGAACGAAAAGAAACAAAAAAACTTGAGCACTATAAGCCAATGTATGTGACAAGTACATTGTCGCGTATACGGTTTTTGGCACTTCGTGCATAATGTATTGACACACACCCTTGTATACAAATGGTCTGTGAGATTAGCGGGTAACGCTAAACGGCTAGAATATGTGCCGGGTCAATGGAGTTAACCGAGAAAAGAAAACATAAAGAAACACAATTATTCAAAATTATTCAAAAAAACTGTGTGGTTAAAAGTTTTAAAATAAATTTTTAAGGGATGCTGAAGTAAAGCCCTTTCATATGATACCAACTTGACTCGAAAAAAAATGTATTTTCTCAAAAGCCTAACATCGTAGCCCTTTAAAACAAACGAAAACAATTTTATTTATTTACTCGTCATCTTGTGTGGATATGTTAGTTTTATACGCATCTAAAAATTCAGGTCCATACGATTTATGTTTTACGAGATAATTGATATAAGAAGAAAAACATGTTTTGCTCTCCGCAATAATATGGACCTATTAGTATTACTTTAAGAATAAAATAAAACAACAAATTCAACATTTTATACAAAAAAAGGCATACAGATACAATAAGTTTGGAATGAATTATTTTGGCTCGTTTGGAACAGAAAATCATCAATAGCGATCATTGGCAATTCAACAAAATAAAAAGAAAAGATAAGATTTTTGGTTTTTTATTAAATTATTATGTATAAATATATCTATTTAATTATTATTATAAAATAGCATGTTAAGTGTTTGTTTTTTTTTTAAATCAAGTTCTGTTTAAAACATTGTAATGCATGCATTAAATTATAAAGTTAATAAGTTAATATAAATAAATACAAAGAAAATCATTAAACTCTAAATTTTGTGAATCTACTTAAATTTTATGTTTTAATAAAAGTCAAATGTACATTTGTTTGTGATCTTTATAATAGTTTGAGAAACAGTGAAGGAAAGGAATAGACACTTCTGGAATATGGTAAGCAAGGCTCCGTCTTCCCATATTTACAATTAATATAGCGTGCACCAAAGGGCCACGTTACATATGGTATCCCTTGTGGGGACGATTACAAGCAGAAAAAACAACATATTTGCTAAGTTCTTTAATTTTACTGTGATTTTGTGCAAATTATGTATGTGCATGCTATTGTATATTTATTGTCTTGTGTAGTTGTCTTGTGTTTTTTTATGTTTAGGTTATGAAATTAGTGTTATAAATAATTTATTAAGGGAAAAAATTGTAGAGTACACGTGCAAATAGTTTTAAATAAGGTGGTAGTGAAAAGTAGTTAAAATTAATTCTTTATTGTGAGTTAGTAATTTAGTAAACCATTAGCAAACCATTTAGCAAACAAATTTAATAACTTCAATTTAATCATCAGTCAGGTGAGTGATTTTATAATGATTTACGGTTCGCGAAGAGCGAAGTGCTAGTATGACAGATGACAGACGGAGCAGCTCAGGGATCCGGAAAACGAACTTTGTGGAGAAAGCGAAGCGAGTTTGTAACACTTTAAAATAATGCAACTCCAAGACGCTACAAAATAATGCACCTAAGAAGGCCTGGCCAGCTATTTACAAGCAAAAATGCAAAATACGGCCTTAGACTAAGAATCAGCTATGCAGATGCTGTAAAATCAGAGTCGGAAATACTGGTGCAAGAATATCCTAGGCCCATGCTAAGTGCAGAGCATCTGTGTATGGTTAAAGATGATCTGATGGTTCGAATGTGGATGAGCTGAGATCACAAGATCTCATCCAAGATGGTTTACATATACTTTAAACCGAGATATTTTTTTTTAATTTAAATAAATTTTATTAATAAATCACAGATGAACATGAAGTTCATTCAAGGATTATACATGTTTAAAATTAAGCACGGCAGCAAGTGCAATCTAAAACTAAGATAAAATATTGTATGATAGACGACGATGACGAGCATTCATACAACTATAACGAGGCAGGCTTACTTAATAACGAGTTAGGTACGAATATTTTCAACTACCGATTTGGAAAGATCGTTGAGAATGGACTATAGCAGGCTGGCGGAACAGCACCAAGAAAAGACTACGAAATTTGGGAGTATTTTGGCTGAGGTAATGAAGACGAAAGTATGTTGAGTGTAATAGTGCTAGCACGCTGGACTTTGAAAACTGAGGAGTCGGGTTCGAATCCTATCTAGGTCATAGTGTTTTTAAGCAAAACATTAACAATAAATAAAACAGATCGATTAAGTCTTCAAGTGCAACTCAACCAATAAAATTGGGTAAATTGATGATATTTATATAGGTTAGGGACACTTGTTGACAACCCACGTTCCTATATGGAACATCTAAGGCACTAAAAAAATGCAGACGATGGTATGCTGTTAGGAAAGGGGACAGAGTGGTTTTCATAGAGGAATACATTCTGACAGCAGCAAGTAATTTGCGCGTGATCTAAGTAAATTTTCATTACGCTATAGCGAAAACAGTCATCACGTATAAGGTGGTCGTGTGGAGCAAAAGAGTTGCAGTTTGATTCCAGAGTAGACACAGAGTCTCGCCTGCAGCTGTATAACGGAGGCGACAAGGGCAAGTCCCACTGCGTTAGTGGAGGTGGAGTTATTTTTTAAAGGTTATTTTCATAACCTTGCAGTTAGACTCTTAACTCAATTAAGCCACTTCTATGGCATAGTTCACAAATTGAACTAACCATAGTAATTTCATCAATTCATTCAGTTTTATTGGTCGAGGCTTATTTGCATACCGATGTGGTGTTGGTTATTGAAAATTTTTAAGAAAAACTTGGGAAAACACTTTTTGCTCTGATCGGGATTTGAACCCGGGATTTCCGAGTCTTCGAGCCATTCGGGGCAGTTTTTCCAACCATTCGCATAACGACAAATTGTTAGAAGATGGTGTTAGTGGTGACTAATCAAACCTGTACTTTTGGGTAAATAGCATAGCCATCCTAAGATTTTGCTTGGAAGGCATGAAAAAGAGAAAGATCATCGAGACCAAATTTAGAAAGGAACTTGTGAATATTCCTGACTTCAGTTACCAAACAGTTCAACAGTTCTACCAAACCGTTCTTCGTTTAAATAGTTCAACTTCGGTTAATTATAATTGGCTATATTTTCTCGCTGCTTTTTCAGCTACTTCTATTGTTTGCATCAAGATTGGCGATTTTTTTCACAGTTTGTTCTACTGCTTATGCAACTATTGCTTGTATTAAGTTTGGTTAAATATTTTTACTAACATAATTTCTTCAGGTTGTCAAAATAAAAACTTGGCGTATTCGTCGTCAAGAACCATAAATGTTGGTCCTTCGATCCGGATTTCTTACCTTAATTTCGACCATTGAAATTAAAATTAAGTAAAACATTTCACGCCTTAACTAACCCCTACCACCCTGACCTCTATAACCCCCTTTAATAAATAAACAAACATAAAATCATCTTATTTCTTTTGAACTCATTTTGCAATTCAATATGCTTTTATTATTGTTGATGTTTGTATCATTTATTCATCGAACAACACATACAACCAAATAAAAGAGGATTACAGTAAAATCAATCCTCTCTTAAGTGGTAAAATAAGAAGACAAAATTAACATAACAAAGTGCTGAGTTGATAGAACTTATTTTCCTTAATAACAAAAAGATAGTCCTTTTTCTTGTTTATATTTTGTCACATGTAAATTTAAATTATGATAAATTCAAATTGATACACAAAAAAAAAGTTTGATAAAAAAACTTTTCTTTTTCACTTAATTTTAGAAAATTGAAAATTTGAATATTCAACAAAAGAAAAGAACTTTGGAAGAGTTGGGAAAATGAAAGGTGTATGTACTTGTATGTTGACTCTATAAAACGTTACTGTGATCATCGTTATCTTCATTTTTTTCTGTTTTAGGAGAAAAAGGGTTGATATTTTATTTATTTATTTTATATTGTTAGGGAATTTATTTTTTTTTTAAAATAACAGAATATAAAAGTTCTGCTTCTATCGTTTTTCAGTAGATTGATGTTATTTTTTATGGCTCTTGAAAAGGCAAAAATTTTCCATTGTTTATAAAAGCTTTCTATAAATTATGTTTAGATAAGGGTTTCGTTAATCGATATATCACATGAGATTATATATTTGTACATATTCAAACTTGACATCATATGTAAATGCATTAAAACAAAAATAATCTCTTTTATATTAACTGAAACAGAATGGATTAAAATGGGTAACAAAAAGTGCAAGCAATATTCTAAAAAGGATAAAATATTTTACACAATGACTTTGATTGATGAGAAGAATTTTGTAAGATTACAGAAAAAACATTTTAGATTTTTGAGTTGAGTAGGATAATATAATCATTTCGTATGACGATTTTTGACACTTTGGAAAAAAATAATTGTAAGTGTTTATGGTTTAATCCAGATTGTGTTTATAATTGAAGGTTATTATGATAAATCTTTTGGTTTGATTTATTATCATTCTTGAATGTTTTGACGAAAGAGGAAACTAAAAACATTGTGTTAGTAGAAAACATTTAGGCAACGTAAATTTTTTACCGGACTGCAAGCACTAGTGGATCTAAAATGTAGGCTACTTCAATCCATTATGAGTTAACGTGAGATATAACATACCACTGACAGATGAATTGTATTTAGTCAACGTTAGCACTCTAAAATCTCAGCTATGGAATATTCCTTGATGATTACACGCTATTGTTTGCACGAAGATACGAACGTTCATATAACTCTATATTTAGGCTTTAATCATTGAGGAAGAAAATCCCAATGCACACGATCAAAGAAATCAAAGAATATGCCGCTATCTGGTTTATTGGCAACCAATTTTAGTTTTGTTTGTGCAAATTTGTCTAATTTTTTTTATTTCAAATATTAGCTTAATAAATTATGGGCGCAATAGGGACGATAGGGCGCAATTGTAAAAATTTGAAAATATTGGGAATACATTCTTTTGTAATAATTTTTTATTTTTAGCTTAAATCCTAAATGATATTTACTGTAACTACATATTAAATATTTAGTATTTAAATTAAAATAGAAATATTTATTATTATAAAATTCCAAGAACGATGTAATTAACTTCATAGGTTTTCTTCTTTGTTTCGTAATACCACCTCTAACAAATTTTCCCGCAGTGTTACATAAACAGACTCCACCTAATATTCACTTTGACCCATCCCACGTCGTCAATTTCACCAACATCGAGATTCCTAAGCAAACTCAAATGCTTGTCAACCACTCAACCATAGTAACAAACTGAACATTCTGTCTTCTATTAACAGCTTTGCTTCAAAACTCAACATCGCTGAAGAAGGGTTGGCGCCATTGAAGACCTCAGCTCCTTTCAACACATAATCCGATCTTCTAAAGTCCGCAGGTCAACCTACACTGACGCTATCCTTATCCAAAGTTGATTCCTTTCCTCTTATCCCGAATTAATCATTCTTCCAGCTGACAAAGACAACAACAGTCTACAAAGAAAAAATGAACTTGCTTCTTTCAGACATTTTCACATACTCCATAGTCAATAAAAATCCCTCCCCCCCTTGGCCATCAGATACAACAACGGTTTTATAGACTGTTAGTTCCTGACCAACCACATCGACTCCAAAACCTCATCCACACGATCCACAGCCTCTGCTCCCACAATATCTACGGTCTCCCAAAAATACACAAAGAAGACATTCCTCTTCATCCGATCGTTGCAAACTACTCCTCCCCGTCCTTCAATCTATTCAAACTACTTAACTCTGTAACGACTGACTATTTCGAATATTTCTCTAAAAGTAAGAATATTCATATATAAAGAAATTCGCTAATAATTTGCCAATTTATTCCAATTCCGGCCTGAAAATGAAACAGACATAAGGGCGTTCATATATATCAATAATATTACTTCGGTCTGAAAGGCCTAAGTATTACATTCATGAGCCAAAAGTGAAATTCTTACCTTTAGGACTTACTGATTCTAAAAAAGCAAAAAAACGTATGTCGTCATTACCTACGCTGCAGGGAAAGCCGCTGGAGGGATTTTAAAAATTTTTTCTAAAAATAGGTATACTCAAGGGACAGGTCCGAAAGGACGCTGTGTTCGATAACTGTACCGGTGTGTCAAAAAAATCATTTAGTGTGACAAAAACAGCAAATTTTCATATTTTTGGCTTAAAAAACGTTCATTTTTAGTGATTACGAGTAGGAACATTGAATTTGGAGAAATCTCGATGGTAGGGATTGGTATGTGAGATCAAAAACTAGATTATTGCATTATAAGTTTGTCACAAAAATGTTGTCAAGTGTGTCAAAAGAAAGATTTTTATTTATTTTTTTACCCAATTTTTTGGAAAATAATAAAATTAATTATTTGTTTAAATGAAATTTTATTATTATTATTGTGAATTATGGCATTAAAAGTTTGTCAAAAAAATGTTGTCAATCTTGTCAAAAGAAAGATTTTTATTTATTTTTTTACCCAATTTTTTGGAAAAAAAAATAAATTAATTATTTGTTTGAAATGAAATTTTATTATTATTATTGAGAATTATGGCATTATAAGTTTATCAAAAAAATGTTGTCAAGTGTGTCAAAAGAAAGATTTTTATTTATTTTTTACCTAGTTTTTTGGAAAAAAATAAAATTAATAATCTGTATGACATGAAATTTTATTATTATTATTGAGAATTATGGCATTATAAGTTTGTCAAAAAAATGTTGTCAAGTGTGTCAATTGTTTAGAAAAAAATAAAATTAATTATTTGTTTGACATAAAATTTTATTATTATTATAGAGGATTATAAGTTTGTCGAAAAAATAATGTGTGTCAAAAAATGATTTCATTTATTTTTTTAGCCAATTTTTTGGAAAAAAAAATTTATTTGTTTTTATGACGTAAATGTAATTCAACATGAATTTAGACATGACCATTTTTGAATTTGTTATAGTTTTTGAAATATTTTTGGCATTTTGAAAAATGTTTGTATTTTTGATTTTGTAATAATTTTTGCAATATTTTTATAATTTTGGAAAAAGTTTTAATTTTTTTTTTGTTATAATTTTTGCAATATTTTTAGAATTTTGAAAAAAAAAAATAGAATTCTTTTATATATAATTTTAAAATTTTGAAAAAAGTTTAAATTTTTGATTTTGTAAGAATTTTTGGAATATTTTTAGAATTTTGAAAAATTTTAAATTTTTGATTTTATCATAATTTTGGAAAAAGTTTCAATTTTTAATATTGTTATAATTTTTGCAATATTTTTAGAATTTTGGAAAAAGTTTAAATTTTTGAATTTTTAAGAATTTTTGGAGTATTATTAAAATTTAGAAAAAGTTTAAATTTTTGATTTTATTCTAATTTTTGGAAGATATTTAGAATTTTGAAAAAAAAAATAGAATTTTTGAATTTTATATATATTTTTAGAATTTTGAAAAAATTTTCAATTTTTGATTTTGTAAGAATTTTTGGAATATTTTTAGGATTTTGAAAAAATTTTAAATTTTTTTTTATATTATAATTTTTATAACTTTGGAAAACGTTTCAATTTTTGATTTTGTTATAATTTATGCAATATTTTTAGAGTTTTTGAAAAAGTATTAATCTTTGATTTTGTAATAATTTTTGAAATATTTCTGGAAGTTTGTTTGAAAAAAGTTTGAATTTTTGATTTTATTTAATTTTTACAATATTTTTCGAATTTTGAAAGATATATGAATTTGTGATTTTGAAATATTTTTTCGAAACGTTAAATGGAGAGATTTTGAGTAGTTTGCTGATTGTATAATCTTTTCACTAAATTATGTTAATTTATGATCGTTATAATTTTCCAATAACGTATTGATGTTTCGTGTTAGTTTTGTAATAAATTTCTAAATAGACATAAAAAATACATGAAGTTTAACAAAAAGTTATATTTGATATACATCGCTGCCCAAAACTAAAAACCATGTTCACATAAAAGTTTTTTGACGAAAACTATATCAAAATCTTTAACCAAGACCGAAGTCTTGATATCTTAGAGCTGTGAGATTTCAGCCCCACAATATTTTTAACATTTGTTTTAGTTAATTGCACTCAATACTAATTAATAATACTTATTTGTGTCTACATTGAGGGTTTTGCTATGTAGGCTTATTCATAGTATTACATGTAGATGTAATACAATACAGCTGTTCAATTTATTAAGCTTTAGAAAAGTTGTTTGATCGGATGATATATAGAAGTTTAAATGTATAATTTTTTTACGATGAAAGAGATAATAGAAAAGAAACAAAAAACTTAAAACTTTTACTTATATGTATTCTCGATCATTTCGATCCAAAGATTTTTATGTAAATTTAAATCAAAGTGTGCAGTGTTATTGTGGCACAAAAAAATTGTTAAGTTTTCGTTGCCATTTAATTAAGTTTTGTATGTTTGATTAGCAACAGTTTTTTAACCGACTTCCAAAAAGAAGGAGGTTCTGTGTTTCACTGTAGGGTTTTTTTTATGTATGTACACCGATTTCTCAAAAACGGCTCGTTCGATTTGGATGATTTAAATTGTGTTCTATGTGGGTCTATTCACAGAGGGTCCCATAATTTTTTTATGATGTGAAAAATACCGTCATTCAGAAAATTGGAAAAAACCATATTTTTTATGCATTTTCGTTGATTTCGTCAAAACATATTATTCTGTTTGTTTGTTGTGGGCAGTATTATATTGCTATACTTGTCGAGGTTATCGTAAATAATTTTCTATGACTATACTCTATAATTTTCTGTGTGACTAATTTCTAATTTTCTGACTCTATAATTTTCTATGTAATGTATATGCAAAAAATCATAAAACCATAATTAATAGATTGTCACTGATGAAAGTTTTTCCGGTATTTGAAGTTATTACTTTTAGAACGCTTTCTAGCCGACATTTGCTTTATGACTTCACTAAAAATAAAGAAATTAAAAAACCGTTTTGAAAAGAAATAGAACCGACTTCAGAAAAAACAAAAGAGGCACAAACAAGTGAAAAATAACTCAATTATGGCTTTTATAGACAAAAATACGTTACATTTTGATTAATTTAATTTAACTATGCTTTACTATAGACAAAAAAATTACGCTATTAAAAAAGTTACTATATTAAAATAGTTACTTTTTAACCGACTTCAAAAAAGCAGGAGGTTCTGTGTTTCACTGTAGGTTTTTTTATATGTAGTACACCGATTTCTCAAAAACGGCTCGCTCGATTTAGATGATTTAAATTTTATTCTATTTGAGTTCATTCCCAGAGGGCCCCATAATTGTTTCTTTGATGTGAAAAATACCGTTATTCAGAAAATTAGTTAAACTGTTTGGATATTTTGGGCAGTATTATATTGCTATACTTGTCAAGGTTATCGTAAATAATTTTCTATCACGGGAAATATGTATGCCGTTTGTGCAAAAAATCGCAAAACCATAATTAATAGATTGTCACTGATGAAAGTTTTTCCAGCATTTGAAGTTATTACTTTTAGAACGCTTTCTAGCCGACATTTGCTTTATGACTACACTAAAAATAAAAAAATAAAAAAACTTTTTAAAAAAAAATAGAACCGACTTCAGAGAAAACAAAAGAGGCACAAAAAAGTGAAAAATAACTCAATTGTTGCTTTTAGAAACAAAAATACGTTACATTTTGATTAATTTAATTTAATTATACCTTACTATAGACAAAAAAATTACACTATTATACAAAGTTACTATATTAAAATAGCTACTTTTTATTATAATTATTATAGTTATTATAGTTGTTATAATAGTTATTATATTTTAAAAGTTATTTGTAGTACAAAAATGTTCGAAGTCGGTGCCTCAAACCGACTAATATGTCTCGGGCTTGGCACCGATTTCCAACAGTTTTGTACTACAAATAACTTTTAAAATATAATAACTATTATAACAACTATAATAACTATAATAATTATAATAAAAAGTAACTATTTTAATATAGTAACTTTGTATAATAGTGTAATTTTTTTGTCTATAGTAAGGTATAATTAAATTAAATTAATCAAAATGTAACGTATTTTTGTTTCTAAAAGCAACAATTGAGTTATTTTTCACTTTTTTGTGCCTCTTTTGTTTTCTCTGAAGTCGGTTCTATTTTTTTTTCAAACAAATAATCTAAACAAATTTCAACATTTTTAATTTATTTTGAATAACACATTTTTGTTGTTTGGATTAGAAAACGGCTTCGAAGATAGATAAACCGTTGTTTTATCATTCCGGTTACTGGGAAAAAATTAAATCGATAGTGGCTAAAAAATTGCAACGGATGAATATGATGTGGATGTCCGAAATTGTGTTCAAAAATGTGAAAATAACTCGTCTAAAGTTTTTCGAATAAAAGTAAACGAGAAGTTGCATAAAAATAATATATTTAGCTTAATTTGTAAGTTAGCGCATACAAATTCGTCGTCAATATTGGAACGTGATAGATTTATTTGAACGCGAAACATATATGTACAAATTAGTGTTTGAAGAATTTTTAACACTACAAAACACAACAGTAAACCGTTGTAATGACATCACAGTTTTTGTTTGGGGCATCATATTTAGAAGTGCTAATGGATGATTTAATTACAAATGATTTTTATATGTATGATTATCATGCTAGTTCATCTTTTGATTTTGTTCATTTTTGTTGCTTACAATACACGGGGCATTCTACGCAAACGGGAACAATCAAAAACTTTTTTCTTCAAATTTTTGGAGATTGGAGTACTATCTCAGAAAACAATTTAATTTGGAATTTTTTTAGAATTTTTGACCGACCCCTTTGCCGTCAGTGACAGTCGCAAATTTGAAATTTTTTTTAGAACGACGAACATCTTCATTTTGTAGGGAATTTATTGCGTATAAATTTTTTTTAAAAAATATTAGTTCATTAGCACTTTACCCGTAGAATACGATAAAATATTTAAAAAAATTTTAAGGAAAGGTTTCTCCCTTATTTAGGGGTTTTGATGTTTAAAATCAATTTTTCGAAATGTATGATACGTTTTTTTTAATTTAGTTTGAAATACGCACTTTCAAAGAATTCTTGTCGCGTGATGGAAGTAGTATCGATGTGAGCGCTAGAGGGTTCTGCAGGTAAAAAAACACAGTTTTCACGTAGTTCTAAAACTTAAGAATTTTTTCCTCGGAAAAGCACTATATAGGAAAATTTTGCACATTACAATTTTGACTTAGAATTTTACGTATATTACGAATATATATTTCGATTTGCAAAACTCGTCCATTTAAAAAATATTGGCCGCCATATTGGAGCCGCCATTTTGAATTGTTATAATTTGACACCGGATTTTGATTCAGTGACCGTGATTATTTCTAAAATATGAAACGTGTCATACATTACGAAAAATTGCTTTTAAACTTCAAAACTCCAAAATAAGAGAGAAGTCTACCGTCAAAATTTTTTTAAATATTTTATCGTATTCTTCGGGAAACATCTTAACGAGCTAAAACCTTTTTAAAAAAATTTTATACGCATTTGATTGCCTACAAAATGAAGACTTTTTCGCACTAGAAAAAAATTCAAATTTGTGACCAATGGGGTTGACCAAAAAATCTAAAAAAAATTTTAAAATTATTTTCTAATAGAATATTATCAATCCCCAATTTAGAGAAAAAAAAATTTTGTTGCTCCCGTTCATTGGAATGACTCATATATATATTTTTACATAATAACCACTGCCTCCTTTTTTACCCTCTTTTTCGATTTCTTTCAAAAAATTGCATTTGCCATCATTTTTCTTTTTTTTCTCCATTTTTTAGTCCATTTTCTCCATACATCCAAATAAAATGATTCGTTTTTTGTGTTTTTTTTCGTGTTTTAATTTATATATTTTTTTGTGTTTTTAAATTTACATATTTTTTGTTAGTTAAAATTATTTTCTACATTTTAATTTTCATTTAGTGTTTTTTGCAATTTTACTAAATTAAGCTAAGGTTTTATGTTAGAATTATTTAGTTTTGCTGTTACGTTTTTTAATTTTTTCTTAACCTGTTTTTATTCAAAGAATCTGTCGCCTTGAAAAGGAAGCAGAATCAGTTTCTGAATCGTCAGCAGTCTAATATATCAACAACAAAAAAATCACCCAAAACTTTTATAAAAATTAAAAATTAAAAAAAAATGCTGTAAAATCAAAATGTTTCTCTATAATAATTTTATCAAGTTATATACAAAAATTCGAAATAAAAAAAATAATAATACTAAATCATCGCATCAAGAATAACTACAAAATAATCGAATTTGAAAAAAATATAAGGTAAGAACCCTTTAATAATTAATCTGAATTTTATATTGCTAATTTTATTTTTAAAAAATCGTATATTTGAACGAACTGTATGGTGCCAACCGCGTTTGAAAAAAAATATTCCTTACAAAATTCAAGAAAAACAAAATTGATAAATTTTATGAAAATAAAATAAAAATTCAACCAAAAATAAACAAGAATTAAAACAATTCTATTTAAAAAAAAACGTAAGCCTGGTTTTACCAAAAAAACAAAAACACCAGCTCCCGTGTTATTTTTATTTGATCCATGTTTCGGCGCCAAACGTTGGTATGACGGAACCAAAAAAACAACAGGCTCCGTTTTGTTTTTATTTGGTCCCTGTTTTGGCGCCAAATGTTGGTATGCCGGAATTCTAGTAACAATAATTTGAGTACCTCTAAAAAACAAACCTACAAAAATTACGGATTTTTTAAAAAAATATTCTCACAAAAATTGATTGATAATACAAATTAATCAAAATTAATTACGAATGCCCTAATTAAAATATTATTTCGTTTAAATTTCTTAAATTTTGAACCAAACTGATTCTATCAAAATTAATATGCACCTAAAAATTACATTTGTTTTTTCGATATCTCTATCTCATTTTCTTTCTCGTTTGGAACATTTTCCCTTTTTCGTCGTTTTAGTATGTTTTGGTTTCGTTCATTATAGGGTGGTATCGTAGAATCAAATCAAACTCAGATCAACAGAATGTTTTCACTACATAGTTTCATCAAAATGGAATGTTGTCCAACATGGCAGCAATTTTTTGTGCGAGGCCTGATCATGTACCAAAGCTGCTTAATGATCGAAATTATTATGAATGATTCGAAATTAAATCTCACTTCCTTACTTCACTTCCTTACTTCCTCACTTCCTTAGCCACTTTTATAGAATTGGTTCTTGCTGTTTTTTTTCCTTCTTTTAAAATAATCCATTTGAGAATCGTTTCTGTATTATTTATATACTAAAGGGTATCCCTTAGGCTCCTCTTAAAAAAAAGAGTATTCTATGAATTTTTCGAAATTCTAATTATTTTTCATAATACATATCTTGTGACTAATTGAAAATCAAAAAAATTTAAAACAAAAATTACCATTCAATTTTTTATTAAAAAAAAATTATTTCTTTTACAAATATTCATTCCTTATTTAAAAAAATAGTTCAAAAATCACCCACAGAAAATAAAACTAAATAACCACGAAACATTTCTTCAATTAAAAAAGAAACTATTATAGTTTTCGTAAAAATCCCCTGAATGCATTTTAAATTTGGCTTCGCAATGATGTCACACTATTTTATTGTGCATTCAAACTGTGTTTAAATCGGTCTTTTCATTTTGTGATGAAGAGTTTAACTCATATTGAAAGAATTCAAATAGTAGTTTTTGTTTTTCGTTATTTTATTTTACAGTAATGAAATTATGGAAAATAATGATTGGAAAACCAATAATATATGATTTTTAGCACTGCCTGTCAAAAAAATAATAAATTTTCTTGTTAATATCGAAATGATAATAATTTGAACGAAACTGGAAGAGACAGTAGCAATAACTTTAAGAAACTACATTATCGATCAATTTAAAATTCGTAAAACGAAATTTTTATGATTTTTATGTATTTATGAATAAAAAGGCAATAATTTTAATGTTATTTAAAAAAAAAAACAACAAAAAATGTACTACGCCAGGATTTGAACTCTTTAACTATAGCTCCTCAGTCGACCTCACTATTCATATTCCAATTTGAAACGTTACGAGGGATAGACTCACGGCTATTTTATTATAGATTTGAAGTTTGACTAGAAAAACCTTGTTTTTGAATATACCGTAATCGTTACAATAATTGATATATTGGAATTACAGCATACACCTACAAATAGCAAATAATGATAACTAACAAATATTTTATCTTTTTATAAATCTTAACTAGAAATAAATGAAATTTTGTTTAATTTTCCATCCATATGCTGCTATCTATTTCAAAATAAAATAATAATAATAATTTCAAAATTCACAAAGGTATCATATAGAGAAAGAAATGAAAAAACAAAACTAATGCATAAGAAAAGAAACAAATAAAAATAATAATAAAAAATAAAAATAAATCATGACTGGATGTTATTACATATGGTAACACTTGTAGCAGATTTGATTGTTATTATTATGATTCCTAATCGAAAGTTGGTGCTTTAGTGGTTTAATTAATTGGAATAAATAATCATTGATTGTTATTGGATTGAACATTGAATTGGCTTTGATTTGGAATTAGAAATTAAATGGAACTGAGACTGTTTGGTAGGATGGTGTGTACTATTAACATGGTTCTTGATATATTTAATTTTTTAATTATTCTTAGATAATATTTTCTTTTAAACGCGATCGTTTTATATGGGAGGATTTACTAAAAAGGATAAACAAGATCTCCTCTATTGGTATAGAACAAACTTAGTTTCAGAGTTTTCACTACATGGCATAAGTCACCTTTGCTGGTCAGCATGAGCAAGCTTTGCTAGTCAGCATGAGTCCACTTTGCTGGTGAGCATGAGACAGCTTTGCTGAATAGCATGAGCCAGCGTTACTAGTCAGCATGAGAAAGCTTTGCTGGGCAGTATGAGCCAGCTTTGCTGAACAGCATCAGCCAGTTTTTTTGGTCAGCATGAGCCAACTTTGCTGAACAGCATGAGCCAGCTTTGCTGAACAGTATGAGCTAGTTTTGCTGGCCAGCATGAGGTAGCTTTGCTGGCCAGCATAAGCCAGCTTGGCTGTTAGCATGCGCCAGCTTTGTTGGTCAGCATAAGCTAGCTTTGATGGTCAGCATAAGCCAGCTTTGCTGGTCAGCATGAGCCAGCTTTGCTGGTCAGCATGAGCCAGCTTTGCTTGTCAGCATGAGCCAGCTTTGCTGGTCAGCATAAGCCAGTTTTGCTGGTCGCATGAGCCAGCTTTATTGGTCAGAATGAGCCAGCTGTACTGGTTGTACGTCAACGGTTGACGATTGACGGCAAAAGTCAACTTTAGAATTCAGTATGAGTCAGCTTGACTAGTGGGCGTGAGTCAGTTTTGTTGGTTCATTAGTCGGTTTGGCCGATCGATATGAACTTGCTTTGTTGTTCAGCGTGAGCAAGCTTTGGTGATTGGCATGTTCCAGCTTTGCTAGTTGACATCAACTAGCTTTGCTAGTCGGAATGAGTGCTTTGATGTTAAACGTAAGCCAGCGTTTACAGTCGGCAAGTGCCAGTTTGGCAGATCGGCGCAAGCCTAATTTGCTGATCAACATCAGTAAGTTTGGATGATTGATGTGAGCCAGCTTTGCTGGTCGGCATGACCCAGCTTTGCTGATCATTATCAGCTAGCTTTGCTATTCGGCATTGATGGTCGGCTTCATAAGTCTGCTTTGAGTTCGGATGACTCATGTCTAATCCAGCTTTATGGTTAGACATGAGTCATCTTTGTTATTCGGAACGAACTTTCTTTTTGGGTCAGTACAAAGCCGGTTGCTCGTCGGCATGAGCAAGCCCTGCTGGTCGTAATGAGCATTCTTTGCTGGTATGCATTAGACAGCAAAGTGGTCCGAAACAAAATGCTTTGGTTGGCATGAGCTAGATTTGCTGGTCTGCATGAGACATATTCATTTAATCATTGATAAACGTTTTGGAATTAATTACTCCGGGCACGTTGATTTCTATATATGCCTGTGCTGCGGTTTGTGCTATGTTCCTTTAAATTCGTTCATAAACGAATAGAAATATTTCTAATTTTTTTATCGGCATTAACAAAATTTTCTGCTCGAAATATGTATCAAAATACGCAAATTTTTTGTCCGACATAAACCATATCCCATTTTGTATTTCAGTTTACAGATCAATTGTTTTGATTAATTTTGAGCTTAAAATGATTATAATCAAAAAAGAAACTAATATAACTTTCAAAATATATATTCACCAATAAACCACTTTCATGTTAGTTTGGAGCAATGCCAAAAACTCTTCAAAAAAACTAAAATAAAATAAATCTCTTAAAGTAAGAAAAAATCACATAAATCTTTTCAATGTAGGTTTTATATTAAAAAAAAAGTAGGTTAAACAGTTTTTTTCTGACAACCTTAAATTTTTTTAACTAATGTTGATCAAATAAAATGTTAATTTAATCGTTTCCTTTAAACTCTTTGTTGTGGAGAAAATTTTTTTGTAATTTATCCAGTCCTCAACTTCAACCTCATATATTCCGAATTAACAATAAACACGAATTTATTTTCATTTAACAACAAGACTGTAATTATTTATAGATATATCATCAAAATAATAATCATGCGAAAATTGTCAGAACCACCCTTAACGCAATCGAAAAAAATACAAACATTTTGATACTGTGTAGGTTGTCATGACGACAACCAACAATACTCCCTTTTTCTAACTTTATTTATATTAGTCCTGGTATTTGTTCCTGGGCTCAATCAATAAGTAGAAGAAACAAAATAAAAAAAAAAGTTACGTGTATATCACTTGCAAGGGAATACAATTTAGGGGAAGGAATTGTAATTTTGAATTTTATACCATTGTTGTTACTGTTTTTCTTTTTCAAGTGAATTTTTCCGGCAGTTTTCTTTTTCAAGAGAATAACTTAAATGAACAATTTTTAATGTTATGTGAGCAGATGAATTAAACATTTTAAAAAGCTTTTCGCTTTTATTAAAAATTCCATTAAACGTCGTGCACAACTTTCAAGACAATAGTAAAATATTTTTATGGGTATCGTTGATGTTTGATAGAGCTGCGAAGGATGTGAACAAAGATTTTTTAGGATTCAATCAATTTGCTGTTCGAGTTTCGAGTGATTATTTAAAATGTGTGATTATCGATCTTTCGATTTGTTACTTTAGGTAAAAATTTATTTAAAATTTGTATATGCAAAGGTATACTAAATGATGGACGGAGTCTTCTGAAATACACTTGTTTTCTTTAAACTTCAATAACTAGTCCTAATATCTTTTCTCGATAAAATTTGGTAAATAAGTTTCATCGAAAGCTTTAAGATTTTGTTCTTAAAGTTTGCATGGATTTTAAAAACCGTTAAAAAAATTGTTATTTATAAAAACTTAATTTATGTTCTAAATATAAAAAACACAAATATATGAAATATTTATATTTTTTTCAATATTTAAATCATAAATTAAAAAAAAGATAATAATTGATTTTTTGGATTGGATTAACACACCAGGGTTGTGAGGTAAGGTGAGGGAGAAAAAGAATTTAGTGAGTTTGTTGCCGGGGTTCAGGACAAATGACTACAATCTATTTTTTTAACGTATTATCATTTCAACGCTGCTTTATTTAGCATATTTGACCTACCTCCTAACCCTCCACCACCCTTCCCCGTTATCCCGAAGCCTTAGCCGAAAACGAGAGCGGTGTATTAAGATAAGAGTTAGTAAATAAAATTTCTGATGATTTAGTAGCATCATTTGTTCTTACCTTCAAAGGGGAACATAGAAGCGTTCATGTTTTTACCACCGGCAGGGAATTCCGAAAATAAAGCGAAAAATGCAAGAAGAGTTAAATTTATCCATGTTAGGGTTTAAATGATCGCATACGTTTCCGTTTAGAAATATTAGCAATGACATTTAAGCCATTTAAAATACATTCCACAAGGCAGTTGGTAAATATGAATGAACTTTTACAAGCGTTACGTGCCCTAGTTAAATGTTGGAATCAGCGTGTTTGTACAAAGTACAAACAAGTTATATTCAAAGCTACCGACAACAATATTTTTAAGGCTTGGTCTTATCTTCAAAACCTATTCAATGTTGACTACGACCAAACAACACAAAAACAACCTAACAATTCAGAAACAAAATTAAGTCAACACACATTTCATGAGTTTTGCGTGACTGGATTGCTCTAAACAATCGTATTTGTCCTATCAACAGAGATTGAAATTTAACGATTTACGGTTGCAGTGAACAATACCTAGATTTATTTCTATTGGTGCAATATAGAAACTACCGACGCGTTCATATTGAGCTGAAGCGACGCACTGCTGGAGGAACACTTACTGCAACAGCCACTACCTCATGCATAAAATGATTTCAGATATTTGAATTTCAATTCATCAATATCGGACTTTCAACTCAAAACGATAAGTTTATATTTGCTCATAGACTACCTGCGCCATGTGTACCTTCCACACTCCACAGTCGAGTTTCAAATATTCGTAACTGGCAATATAGAGGAATCATCAAGCCCCGGGAGTTCACCAATTATTCTTATTCAAAAACCGGATAAACTACGTCTTTCTTTAGATTCATGTAGGCTTTATAGTGTCACGAAGAAACTAGCCTATCCTGTCATACAATTTAAAGGGATATTAAATCGAATACTCAAACTTGTTTTCCGCCTCGACCCGCAAGATGCGATTTGACAAATCTTCAAATAAACGGAATCCAAAATAAATGCGTTTATAGTTAAGCGAAGACCGTTATATTAGTCATGCCTTTCAAAGTTTTTATATATGTGCAGAAGTTGATAATTCTGATGGATCAAGAAATACTACCATGCCATCCATGGTAGGTATTCGTATATTTAAACAATTTCATGATTGTTCGAGTCACTCCTTCAAATCTCGGCAGAAATGGCTTAACATTGAATGTGAGAGAATCTTAGAGCATTGAAAAGAATTAGTTAAGAAAATTTTTTTTTAGAACTGAAAGTAAGATATCTGGATTATATTTCACTGGGATAAATGGTACCAAAATTGATGCTAAGCAAGAAACTCTAATTGTCAACTTTTTATAACCGTTTTATTTGAGAGTTGTAATAAATACTAGACCTGCTAGTTAGTCACTAACAGGAAACAATCAGCGGACTGCGTGCCTAGCGATGTATTTGTTCCAGCGAGGTTAAGCCATGTGTGTCCAAGAAGTAATTTTCCCCAGTACAGTATAAATAATCAAATATGCACGCAAATGAGACTGTGTAAACAAAAAACAAGAACGACCACAACAGCTGAAGAAACCAAGAACATCATACACACAACAATATAACCACAACAACCACATTTAGAAAATTAAGATTAATGTTTCACTCACTCCATGGCTTGTTCCAGATCCAACCCCTCATGGGAAAGTCTTTTAAACTATCAAATCATCCTGCGTAAATAAATTGATAACCAATCAAATTTTCAAATAAATTGCGGACTATGTTGTCCAATAAATGTTCCCAAAAAATTGCTGACAATGTTAACCAAAATATGTTCCAATAAAATCATTGACAATGTGGACCAATAAATTTTCCAATAAATTGTTGACAATATTGTCCAATAAATTGTTGACGATGTGGACCAATAAATTTTCCAACAAATTGTTGAGGATGTGGACAAATAAATTGTTTTAATAAATTGTTGACTATGTGAACCAAAATATGTTCCAAATAAAATGGTTGACAATGATGACAATATTTTCAATGTTATTGAAAAACACGCATGTATTGGATTTATAATTACACAAATATTTTTGGATTCCACCAAAAACTACTGTAACTAATTTTTTTACAAAATATTTTATTTTTTTTGTGCAATTATAACACAAAAAAATGCTTTTATATTAAACAAATAAATTAATTTTGTTTTATATTTATTTCTCTGTTTATTCCAGAAACCATAAAATTCACTTACACAGTTTGTCTGTTTCTCTCATTTAATTCCGATCGACTCACATTATTACAACGAAAAACAAACAAACAAAATGTTCATAACCTTTTCTTTTCATTTGAACTATATACTAACAAATTTTAACGAAACAAAAATCAAATTTTTCAATCTTTCTTAATGTTATCTAATTATACTTCAGTTATTTTTGTTTTGTATACTCAGGCAGTCTTTTTATAATTTATGTAATTTTACTAATCAATTTAACTGGTTTAGTCGAGTCACCGAAATAAACAAAAACAACAAATGTCCAAACACATACATAAAAAAAAAATTATGAATCAACAACATATCAAAATGAGACAGCAATGAAAACAATAAAAAAATTATCATTGCAAACAGGGTGGAAAGAAAATATGAATAAAAAAACGATAAGTTGTATTGAACGCGATGATTCATGCATAAGAAAGTTGTTCATACAAAGGAAATTTACGGAGTAAACAGCTTCGTAATAGAGTTTGCGTTAATCACATCCTTTATTTCTAATCTATTAAAAAAATTGCAAGGTAAATTTCAACGGACGGAAGAAGTTATACATTCAAGCAAGCAATGGGCAGTTTATCCTAACTAGAGCCTTACTTGATCGGAATCAAGGATCACAATCATTCTTTATATCTGAATCATGTATTTAAGGCTTAGGTCTTCAACGCAAATACTCTCGTATTCCAATATACGGTCTGGCAATTAGCTCAGCAGGAAAAACAAGAGGGACAACTACTATTACAATTAAATCACGTATAATCCCACATTATACTATTCTACTGACGGCACATATAATTAAAAAAATCTCTTCACCATTGCCATATACTAAGATCTGCATAGCTGAAAATAGTAAAATATGGCTGATCCTCAATTTAACACACCAGGTCCAGTGGACGTATAGGGGCTGAATTCTTCTTGGATTAGGGGCCATTAGGGGCTGAATTCTTCTTGGATATTTTAGATGAAAATAAAATAAAAATTCATTATCTGTCTGTACAAGCACGACTACTAAAATGCGTGTTGTGTTTGATGCTTCTAGTAAAACAACAAGAGCTTTCTTGTTAAACGACTGCTTACACACTGGACCAAAGCTTAAACCAGATTTAATCACAAAACTACTTCGTTTTCATCAAAATGCCATTCCCGTAAATGCTGATATTGAAAAAATGTATCGGCAAATTTTATTTGATCCCACAGATGGCAATTTTCAATGTATTTTATGGCGAAATGATTTCCAAGAAGAACTAAGTCCATACAAATGTAAAACTGTAACCTACGGAACAGCCTGTGCACCGTTCTTAGCTATCGGAACGCTAGAAGAAACAACAATAAATTATGAAAACAAATATCCAAATGCAGTAAAGGTAATACGTAACCAGTTCTATATGAATGATCTCTTAAGCAATTGATGATCTGGTCGAAGCCAATTGAAAATAAGTTGTAGTAAATATATTTACTATTTTTTTTTCTTTTAAACTTTTTAATATATTTTAATTCATTTTAATTTCGATAATTTTGGTACATTAGAACTACAATAAAAATGCATAAGTAGTCAATAAATTACAAATCCGACTTGACAAAACATATATTCTTTTTTTTCTTTTGATTTTAAAACACAAATCCACATGGATTTGAGAAAAGTTAAATCTCGACTCACTAAAATTTTTTTTTCTTAATAATTTGCTTTTCAAATTATAATTCACAATATTTTGTTTTTTTTTTTTTAATATAAAACGCGAACTGTCGTGAATTTAATTTAAAATATCAATCACATATCGTCGCCTTAATAATGAAATAACGTATGCCATATATACGTTGTTATTATATAATGGGTGCGCTGCATTCCCCATAAGGATCTCTATAGAGTGGCGTTTTAATATTTTCCAATTATTTTATAACTGGGGGTGAAAATTAATATATTGTTAATTAACGTACATGCCAATTTGAATTTGGTTAAATATTGAAACAGCGTAAATGCATGTACGATATTTCAATTCCTACAGAATAATAACTTGGGTAAAATCATTGTCGTATATATTACATACATTACGATCGCCACACAAAATGGTAAATCTAAAATATTGTATAAGCACAATTCATGACTACATGATACACCGGTTCATATAAATAAAAAATTGTAAGAATATCATGCGTTAGTTCAATAATATTTATTTTAGGCTTAATTGTACTTCCATGCAAAATGAAATAACGTATATGAAATATGAAATAACGTATAAGGTACCTGATTGACTTTTCACCTCTTTTTAGGTAGAAAAGCCAACAGGTACCAATGTGAAATTTTAATATGTTGCGGGGAGATTAGTCAAGATTAATTGGTAGAAATTTTTTTTCCAATATTTTTATTCATTCAATAGTGCTGCCGAGTTTACGAAAATCAGAAAATCGAAAAATCTTTAAACCCAATTATCTCGAAACTACACTTTTGCGAATACGTTGTTTCATTATTAAAGCGACGATATAAAATTACGAACTGATTCAATTAACAGGAATTTTTATTTTAAAAAAATAAAATCCCGACTGACCGAGAGATCGAGTTTAACCTTTTTTGTAATTATAAATGACCACCTGAACAACATTTTTAAAAAAATACAACTATAAATAGCATTTTACTTATGCTAAATGAAAGAGAAAAAAGTTGATTGCATAGCATCCTCTCGTTTTGTAGCTATCGATATTATTAAAATAATTACATCAAAACCGGTTGAAAGATTGGTTCTATCAAATGCCTATTATTTCCAGCTAATTGAAACATATAAACAAAAATAAGAGTCGGCCTCTGTCACATACAATCATACCATTATTTAATTTGTTCACATACAACGAAATATCTCAATAAAAAAAAGAACTGGAAATGTACATACACATTTAAAGCTTTGCCTTTCTGTTTCAATTCAATAAAAAAAAAAGAGTTCATACACTTTTAACTCTTCCGTTTCTCTTATGTAAAATAATAAAACATTTATGTACAAAAAAAATGAAAATGTATATAAAAAAAGCCAATCTTATGATGACATAACCGAGGGTGAGGCAAAAAGTTATTTGTACTGATGATCATGTGAATGATCATGTTAATAAAAATGTTATTGAGTAAATAACATGCAACGTTGTGGGATCAAGTATGGAAAATGGAAAGGTGTTTTGCGCCGGGGTTAGTTTTTACTGTTAGACGTAACTACAAAAATCTAAATCCTTTACCAACACCTTTACTCAATATTTTTAACATACAAGATGGAAACATCTATGCTTGCCGACGTGTTGATCCCAAAACTATCATTGAGTTGAAACATTGAGTTGAAACATAACCAAGTTGGTTATTATTAAATTCAGATCACGGAACTGGACAAATTAAAAAAGAAATTAAACTTAGAGCCAAGCAATATATTAAGTTCTTTAGATCCATTCATTGATGCCCATGGATTATTACGAGTAGGTGGAAGATCAAGAAACTCAAATCTTGCAGTATTTGTGTGTCTTCCAGTGAAGGCGGTTCACATAGAAGTAGTTAGTAGTCGGAGAACACAGAAGTTTTTATCCGTTTTTATCCGCATTGAGGTTGAGATTTCACATCGTGCTTTGTTCACTCAATCAAATTTGGTGTAACAATGGCTCGAATTTTATTGGAGCTAATAATGAGTTGAAAAAACTCAAAAGAAATTGAATTACAACAAAATAAGCAAAAAAATTCTGATTTCTATTTACAGAATAAAATTCAATTCAGATTTAATCCAGCTACATTTCGGTGATTTGTGGGAATCGACCGTTAAATCCATAAAATATCAGTTTAGAAGATCAATGAAAGAGGTAAAATTGAATATTGCTAGCACTTTAATTACACAAATTGAATGCATATTGATTTCGCGACCATTATGTCGTACAAATAATGACAGTACCAATCTTGAATTACTAACACCTTGACATTTCTTAATTGTAGAATCATTACTAGCTATACCTGAACCTGCTCATGTATTTTATGTATTCGATGGCGTGGGGTACCAATACAAATACGCAGCGATAATGGTACGAATTTTGTTCGCAGTAGTAAAGATTTATTGCTAAGCCATGAACTATTTGACGATGATAAATTAAAAGTCGAAATGGCGACAAAGGGAATAGAATGGATATTCAACTGCCCGGGAAATCCAAGCGCAGGAGGATTTTGGAAAAGGTTGGTTCAATCAGTGAAAAATGAAAATATATGTTTCAAGAAGCAATGGTGGATTTCCCAACAACTAAAGAATAAATTTTGGAAACGCTGGATAAGAGAATACTTACTAACACTAACTCGCCGTACCAACTGGTTCAAAAAATGTGTCATGTTGAAAGTTGGAGATCTAGTAATAATTTGTGACAACGATCAACCTAGAAGTTAATGGCGACGGGGCATTATAACTAAGGTAAATATGACGACTGACGGGCAAGTACGAACAGCCGAGGTCAAAAATGTCAATGGTGTACTTAAAAGGCCGACTTCAAAGCCAGTGGTACTAGATGTTGGTAAATCTTGTTGAGCTATTCACGGGGGTCGGAATGTTGCGGACTGAAGGTGCGAACACCACTTTAAATTTAATTCAGCAAATATTTTTATTTTTCTAGTAGTGGCAACACTATTTCCGTCGGACAGATTCTTCCTTTTTAATTCTTTTTTGCATTGCCATCTTCAACAGAACGTGCCAGAAAATTATTATAATAAAATTGAACTAGCTTTATGTTTTGTGAAGTGAAGGAAAAATGGAGAATCTGTAGCGGATACTAAATAAGTATGTTAATTCTTTAATGTAAATTTCATTTTTAAAGTTGAACTGTAAATAACTGAAATATTATTGTAGAGATAAATCATCACACATACATTTCATTTCGTTACCACCTGGTTTTATTATATTTCGAGATTGAATAGATTTTCGATCTGATCGATATCCGCAGAGTCTAGAACAAATCTGCGGTCATGCCAATCAGACATCATTAACCGAATGAAGTTCATTGTAAACGCTATTTTCATTACACTTGTTCTGTAACACTTAGGAGTTAGGACTTAAGCAGTTCAAAAATTTATCTCGATATGGGAACATTGTCAGCGCACAGTAAAAAAACTTACTTACTTACTTCAAAAGAAAAATTGTCTCTGCAAGTGTAAGTTGTTCTAATTCATTTATTTAGTTGTAGATTTCTCAAAACAATCTGTTTTTTTTATTTTGTTGTAAAAATTACGCCATCAGTTTTGAAATTGAATATTAGTAAACTGTATTTCGTTGGCTCAATGAACAATTTATTAATATTATGAACACATTCGTTGTTCATTAATATAATGAACAATTTTAATGGATTTTATTCAGTGTATTAATTTGCTGCTTTGATTATTTTAGGAATCTTTTTATAAAAAATATGTAACCCTATTGGTGCCTGTCGGACAGTTGTAACGAAGCCGTTATTCCATCTTCGTAATTTAGAGTCGCTCTACTTCCTCACACGCACTAATTTGTAAACTGAGATCAGTGTATTACTGCGCTTTAATTAATTATGCCTGCGCTGTTTGCTTTAATGCCAATAACTTTTGAGATTGTTGTTTTACTCTTTATTTTGAACCCAATTTCTTGCATTCGATTCGAATCATCTTTTACATAAGATTTTTTTTTCAATTTAATGCGAGTTAGTTGTGCAAACTCTTTAGTGGGGACAATAATTAACGATAAAAAAAATTCCCAAGAAACAAACTTATCGTTTGATTATTGTTTGTAAACGGCCCTTGATAACATCTGTTTTGTTTTGACGTCTTCTTGCTGAGGGGCCATCTTTGCGGTGATTATGGATTGGAGTTAATAAAAAAAAATAATTAAAAAGCGCAAAATAGGTGAGATCAAACGATTTTAAAGTAATTCCTTTGGAATTAAATTATTGATAAACAAAAAATAAGGTCGCAATTATCTCCAGTGGAGAATATGTTATAAACCACAACAAAAAAAAAACAACAAAAAAAAAATTAATTGCATGTTTGTGTTTATTGCCATAAGGCTGATCAAAATTGTGTAAATCCAACAAAACCAAAAATTTTTAGTACCATTAAAATTAGTGTATAACTTATTAAAATTCGGGATTATATGTATAAAAATTAAATGGATGAATCTTATATGATTAAACGAAAAGAAAGATCCATCAGAAAAGTGTTCTTATATGTTATTCGTCTCGATTTTGTTAATAATTACTATAATTAAACTAAGTAGTAAAGAAAATATTTTTATCAGTATAATTAGTGTATTCTAGTCGAAAAGAAAAAAAAAATTATTATAAACACTTCGGATTAAGCTATTGATTGTACAGTTAATAAAAAATTAAAATTAAATATATATTGTTGGACAAAATGGCTTATTGAGCAAAATTTACGGTCAGTGTGAAGGTTAACCTCCCAAAACAGACGTCATCAACGGAAAATACTGATGACAATACAACAAGAAAACCGGGCTATCGGGAGTGATTTTCTTTTTTTTTGGTTGTGTGATCCTACCAGTCATCGTGAATGACGTATCAAGGTTAAGGTTAATTATTTAGTGCAGCTGTGGTTTACGAGTGGTATTTTTTGGAAGTAACGTTACTGTTTGAGTATAACAAAATAATAATTGGAGCAGTTTGTGATACTCTTGTTTCACTTAACGATGAATTATATTTAAACAAACCTTTGTTTGGTGGTGAATTGAATATTATCTTGATTTCCGGATTAATTTATTTTGTGGACGTCTGGTATCAACAGCAACCACATATCACATCAGGTCGAATTATAATTGCATTGCGGCTGTGTGAATCCCATCCAGTTATGATGTTTATTGTCCGGCCATGAAGCGCTAGACGAGAAAAAGGAGAGGAAGGAAGGGGATCGCCTTCATCATGTGGTGAGTCCAAAATGTTATTTATATATATGCATGTGGGTGTACGTGGAAGTATGAATGTGGATAAAGGTATGGATGTGGGTATGTATGTGCGAGTGTATGTGTTGCATGCGCGTATAGCTGTCATAATCCAATTGGAAGCATGTAAACAAGAATTTTTGTATAAATATTTAAAAAAAAAGGAAACTTTTTTTTTGTTAAAAACGTAAAAAGAATTAGAATAAAAGAAAAAAAAGGATGGCTTATTAATATTTAATCAATGTTAACATACAAATATTTAATCCATTAATGCATTTCAACGGATAACGTTTTGCCAATTCACTAATTCTTGTACTACATTATAATGTGAAATTGATTTCAAGATTATTTTTGAGGAATTTTTTTTTTGGGTATGTTTTTTTTATTTATTAAACAAAATTAGTAGAAATGTTACAACGGCATTTGGGGATATGCATCTCGTTCGTTGAACATATGGGTGGTCCTGATACGATTTTAATAATAACCATTCCAAATCACAGAGACGTATCGCCATCGTTAATTGATGCATGGAGTAAGATGTACCGGTGTGATCAATCGATACGAGTAGAACCAGTTGAACCGCTTTTTTCTGATGCACGAAATGTTGCATTGCAGTCGGTTATCTAAGAGTTAAAACAAGATCTACTCTTACAACGAAGTCGTGTACTAAATTATTGGAATTACTACTATGTTCAAGTCGTCAAACACAAGATCTTTCGGTATCTCGTATTCTTTGCCTAAACATGTTTTGTTGTCATGCAATTATGAGCGTACGAATGTAGTAATTGATGAGTTTTGGGTGATGGGGTGATGAGAATGTGCGTATGGGTATGGACCTGTGCATGTGTGTGTGTGTGTGTGTGTGTATGTCTGTGTGTGAGTGGGTGGAGGAAGTGTAAGAGCGTGTGAGTGTGTTAAAATAAAGGGGTTGGACGTGGTGATCGTGGTTCTTTCACATATTGGGTTCGCCAGGGTCTATCCCTCTCAATTATTTGTTTTTCATTTAATCCGTTATTATATTCGAAATACGCGTACTATTGTTTATTTGTGCTGGAGCAGCAGGATTTCTTTCTAGTCCCCACAGATTGCAGCTAGTTTGGGGATCTAATTCAATCTCGCTAGGTGCGCGGCCTGCTATGCCACTTCATTGTTTTATCAATGAAGCAGCGCTTCATTACACAGTCTATTTTTACCATCGATTATCTTGAACAATAAATCCTATCCACTTGAAACCGAACATGCAATTAATGTTTTCAAAAACGTTGTTTGTCGGTGTACTTTAGTCCATTCAATCATCCTTAGATGACCTGCTCCCCTATTATTCATTGTTCTAATTTTTACCTTTTGACTTTCCCATCAATCAAAAATCAATGTTTAAACCAAAATACTCTTACTACCCAAAACACAATTTTCCTAATCATTCAACTAAAACACTATTTATCTCATAAAATTTTTCAACATCATTTAAACCCTTGGGTCTCCCCCTTAAATTTCCATAATAATATACCAACCAATAAATAAAGAAGAGTTAGGTGATCTGTTATTAATTCATTTTTTATAAAATAGAGAAAAAAAATTTTGTGTAGTTGGTCGATAAATAAATTTGTTACAAACGTGTTTTCATGATACAATTATTTAAATTTTCTTTCCTTTTTCTTTTTTTACAACATTTTTATTGTTTTTCTTTTTTATTCGAAAACCTTTTCAAGGTGGATAAATAATGAAAATTTTGTTGTATCTAAAGTTGGATAAGTAGGAAAATCATTATCAGGGCAACCAATTTGAAAAACTAATAAAAAATTATTTCTAGGACATTCGATACAATATTAAAATGAAAATTGATAACATTAAATCTTTATATTTATTTATAATTAAAAGTGTGTGTCTGTCGTTCCTATAAAATTTTCAAACATTAAAAGACAATGAACTTGGCAATCTTATGTCGCTCTTTCGTTCACGTTTACAATCATCAAAATAATCTTGTCTTATTTTTTTTTTATATTCTTAAGAATACATATTTAAATTGACATTATAAAACAATGCAAACAAATAAATAAACGAAACGTGATTAGAAAATTTGATGTGAATTTCAGAGAAATTCGTTCTTAACCCTAAACGGGATGTTAGGATTTTTATTTTTTTGTTACAGAAATAAAAACCGAAATGAGAAAAGATTAACCAAGAAACTCGTTAAATAAAAAATTAATTGCTCGGATTATTTTTCCTCAAAAAAGAAACAGAAAACTCTTTAATTATCATTATCGCTGGGATGTTTTTTTTGGTATCCTACCACATCGCAAAAGGAAATTTATAAGGAAAATCTCTCTATTTTTCTCTATAACCGTTACACATAATATAACTTTTATATACAAATTTAATTTTTTTTTTGTTAAGTTTCGTTTCTCTTTTAATTTTTCTTAAATATTTAATCAAATTAATTTCCGTTGAATATTTTTCCGAAATAAAGTTTTGTAATTATTATAGAAATTATTTTTCATATTTTAAAATTGGGACAATTCTATTGGGAGACGAAAATTTTGTATACAAAAATTATTTGATGGTTGTTGGTGTAATGGGAATTGAGATGATAATTAGGATTTCAATTTAATAGGGATAACCTGTTGAAAATTTAATTTTTAAATTTTGGATCAAATAGCTTTTGAACGAAATTGATACAAAGTGGTAGGAAGTTAACCCAACAACTCTTTATTTTAAACATCAATAATTTTGAACCCTAAAATTGAAGCTTGGTCTGTTTTTTAATACAGCTTTCAGTAGCTTTGGATCGGTTCCCTGCCAGTCTTCAATTTTTGTTATTTTTTTTCTTTTTTGGCCAACAAAATGTTGCAATAATCAATAGTTAAAGTTTATAACAAGTCATCATTCAATGTTCAGGTGAAAAAATACGATATACTCTTCTCTACCAAGAGAAAACCAAAAAACTTGCTAATCCATGTGATGGAAAACCCCTTCTTCATTCATTATATATTTGCTGGTCCTTAAAAATCAAATTTTCTCAGACATCCTTTGTGACGAAGGGAATTTCAGAAACACTATTTTCGTGTCAAAGATTTATCATCTTCCCTTCGTCGCAAGTCTAATAAATTCCAGACAATTTCTAATTTTATAATTTTGATCCATCATGACATTATAGTCATTATACCCATTTTTCAAAAATTTTTCCCATATTTCGTTTTGCACATTATGCAAAAATATTAATAATTCTAGAAAAATTCTCACATGTTTTGCTTTCTGGGCTATTATTTTGAAAACGTACATTTTTTTGTTGATTTTTAAATTTTTGATTTTTAAAAAATCTGAAATTTTGATATATTGTTGGCATTGACAAAAGGAAAAAAGTTATTTCTGCTTTTATTTTTTGAGTACTCTGAATCGGAGTTATGCGCGGTTGAATTTTGAGGCTTTTTCACGTAGTTTTTGGTAATGGTGGCAATGTTTTGTGAATAGGTGTCACAAATTTCATCCGACTTACGTATATTTTTGCAAGTAAAAAGGAAAATAATTGAATAATTGAAATAAGTAAGTTTAAAATTAATAACTTTTCTCTTTTCCGCTAGGCGGCGCGTAAAACCTTGGTTTACTACAAAGCTCATATCTCAAAAAGTAGGCTTTTTTTTTTTTGTTTTTCACAAATTTTAAAGTAAACATATGCAGCTATGAAATTGAGAAATAAAAAGTCAGCAATTCAATATGAATTTTTTCTTACGATTTTTTAAAGTTTGGTATATGAAAAATTCACATGTGTTTTTTTATTAAGTTAATAATCCTGTACTAAATGTGGATCTAATAAATTAAACATTTCATATTTTAACCCCTGCAATAAATTTGAACCATTTTCTGTGCGGTTAAATGGTTAAAAACTTATTAAAAATTAATTTAAGTTAAGTGGTAAAATAAAGGAATTTAAATTATTAAAAGGGTGTGTAAAATGTTTATTCATTTTAAAAAATGTCTATTCAGCCCCTTTTTACTAATTAAAATCTCATTAGAGGCTCATAATTTTAACATTTAAAATTTCTAATGACGCCCACAAACGGTTTTTGACCAAATTATACTTGCATCCAATCAAAATATATTAAATTGTACCTACCTAATTTTACCTGATTCTACCTATGTCAAAACTATTTCAAGGGTATATATATATATTGATTGGATTGCCTTATAATCAATTATATTCCAAAATATTTAGAAGACATAACGTTTAGAAAAGATAATAATAGAAATGCCTTTCAAATTGTGCTGTAACTTGTACGGTCTCAAAAATCATCAGCGGACATCAAAAAATGTGAAACTGGTCACACCAGCTGTTATTCAAAAAGCTGCGACCCTAAATTTTACTTTGCGTGATGACCAGGTTATATGTGAAACATGTCGCACTTATATCTATAAAAATAAGGTAAATTTAATTATTTTATTAAAATGAATAAAAATTCATATGCAACTAATATTTTCTATACAGCAGCTTTCATGTTCGGAAACTATCGATAGTGAAATTATTTCTATAAATCAGGATGTTGAAAATGTTCCAACGAACGAAAATATTCAAATACCTCCAGCATCTTTAGATCCATCACCAGTTTCGGTTGATACTATATCTCCACCAGTTCCTGAACTACTTAATGACATTTTAGAAGATATTAACAATGTTCTTGGAAGGTTAGCCGAATCTCCTATCAAACAAAATCATATTACAACAGGAAGTTATAAAAAAATTGCAAGTGTCACATCGGCAATAAGTCAAAGAATATTTCAAGTAGATTCAGTTAAAGTGTTATCACCAAACGAGGAATGTGAATATACATCATGGCTTATGAACCTTAAAAAAGAGTTTAAAGATGCCAGCTGTAAGTCAAAACAAGTGTTTTTGTTGACAACTCTACCACGTAAATTTTGGTCAAATCAACGTATCCAGGATGAATTTAATGCATCAAGACGTCTGGTAGAATTCGCCATGGATCTGTTGGAAACAGTAGGTCCTTACAGTTGGCCTCAAAGCAAACAAGTGCACAGTTTGTCACAAAATATAGTAAAACAAATTCAAACATACTTCTTATCAGAGGAAATTAGTAGAACAATGCCTGGCCTTAAAGATGTTGTTACTATTACAGAAGGATCGACAAAAATTAAGAAATCAAAGCGGTTGGTGTTATGGACCCTCACCGACATCTACGAAATGTTCTTGGAAGAAAACAAAGAACTCAAGGATTCCACTGTTTTTTACCGGATAACACTACACCCGATAAAATAATTGCCAAAATGTTTTCTTTTTCTGATGATCATAAATATTTCAATTTAAAGGCAAAAAAAAATATATAAATTAATTTTTTAATGTATTTATTTATAATATTGATTAAATTATAATGTTTATAGGAAAAATATTTTTTTAATGTTTTTTTCTAATGTTAGTGTTGGTGATGTTGAAATTATAACAAAATCTTCGATCATTGGGATCTCCAATTCTTATTCTGAATAAAAACCTGTTTCTCAATCAGAAATACACAAAAAATGGTTCAAATTTATTGCAGGGGTTAAAATATGAAATGTTTAATTTATTAGATCCACATATAGTACAGGATTATTAACTTAATAAAAAAACACATGTGAATTTTTCATATACCAAACTTTAAAAAATCGTAAGAAAAAATCCATATTGAATTGCTGACTTTTTATTTCTCAATTTCATAGCTGCATATGTTTACTTTAAAATTTGTGAAAAACAAAAAAAAAAAAGCCTACTTTTTGAGATATGAGCTTTGTAGTAAACCAAGGTTTTACGCGCCGCCTAGCGGAAAAGAGAAAAGTTATTAATTTTAAACTTACTTATTTCAATTATTCAATTATTTTCCTTTTTACTTGCAAAAATATACGTAAGTCGGATGAAATTTGTGGCACCTATTCACAAAACATTGCCACCATTACCAAAAACTACGTGAAAAAGCCTCAAAATTCAACCGCGCATAACTCCGATTCAGAGTACACAAAAAATAAAAGCAGAAATAACTTTTTTCCTTTCGTCAATACCAACAAAATATCAAAATTTCAGATTTTTAAAAAATAGTTGTTTTTTTTTCGATGTACGTTTTCAAAATAATAGCCCTTCTGTAAGTTTTACAGAAAACAATTACTGAAAAATTCTGGATTAACCTAATTGGTAATCGAATTTCACTTTATTTAATTCTCATTTTTCTTTCTTTTCTACTTAAGACTGAAATTCAGCCTTTCGTTTTTTTGTTGTAATTAAACAAGTTTTCGTTTATTTGTGGGAAAGTTCCCACAAATTGATTAGATTCTGGAATTAATTTTTTTCTCTCGTTATTTTTAATTTTGTCTACGAAGAGCATTTTGACCAGAGCTCGGATAACACCGAGGTGTTGATTTGAGTTGGAAAATTTTTAGAGGGGACTCGGATTCGAATTGTCGACCAAGATGGTCACAATTTGTTTTAGTTTTGGTCGGAACGAAGTTTCGAGACGCGGACGAAGTCGGTCGAGAGTACGGTTTAAGTTTTATTTTTACTTGTTTGTCTTTTTTATTTTTTTTGTTGTGTTTAGTAATTTTGTTGAGTTTTGTTTGGGTTCCTTTTGCATTTATTTGTTAAAAAATTTTGATTGTAGTGAAAATAAATTAAACCTAGATAAAATATAATAAAAGAAAAATTATTGAAAACAGTCTGAGAACTGTTAATGTTTGAGTAGTGAAATTTCAAATTTTAGTGAATTTTTGGTATTTTCATATTTTGATTGAAAATTACTTGTTTAAGAATTCTGTTGTATTAAGAATGAATTCAACTTGAATTAAAAAATATAATAAAAGTAAAATTATTGAAAACAGTCTGAGAACTGTTAATGTTTGAGTAGTGAAATTTCAAATTTTAGTGAATTTTTGGTATTTTCATATTTTGATTGAAAATTACTGGTTTAAGAATTCTGTTGTATTGAGAATGAATTCAACGTGAATAAAAAAATATAATAAAAGAAAAAATTATTGAAAACAGTCTGAGAACTGTTAATGTTTGAGTAGTGAAATTTCAAATTTTAGTGAATTTTTGGTATTTTCATATTTTGATTGAAAATTACTGGTTTAAGAATTCTGTTGTATTGAGAATGAATTCAACGTGAATAAAAAAATATAATAAAAGAAAAAATTATTGAAAACAGTCTGAGAACTGTTAATGTTTGAGTAGTGAAATTTCAAATTTTAGTGAATTTTTGGTATTTTCATACCTTGATGAAAAATTATTTGTGTATAAATAAAATTGTATTGAAAATAAATTAAACTATAGAAAAGAAAAAAAAATTTATAGAAAAAAGGATAAATAAACGAATTTGGGAACGATAAGTTTTTTTGTTGTGTTACTTATTGACATCCGAAAATTGGAATGAGGTAAATTGGAGGGGCAAGCGGAAGTACTGGACACATCGGCTAAGGTGAGTCTAGTTATTTAGTTTATTTTAAGGTTTAGTTATTTTTTTTTGTACATATAACATGACGTGAGTAATTATTTTTGATATCAGCATGGGCTAAGGTGGTTGGTGTTCCCTCTGAACACGCAATTACCTGTTCGCATGGCCCATGTCTGAAAGGGGGGGGGGGGGGGGGGTGGTGAGTAATGAGAACATGGTACAGGGACTGAAAGGTAAGTAGGGACGGCTGTCTGCGTTTTCTTATCGTGCATCCGCTCACTTCTAGGGTTTCCTGACTGCCGATTCACACCCACGATCGTTTTAGACTGAGCCAAGTCGATAGAGCGGGAATCGGGCAACGGTCAGGAAAACAATTCTATAACGTTAGTAAGTGCAAGCTTCACTCTTAGCTGAAGCCTAGCTTGCACTGCTAATCGTTACAGTGGCGCCCAAAAATGGCTCATTTAGTCATGAGCCGAATGAAATTTAAGCTTGTGTCTTTATCCATAGGTCAACTAAAGGGGTCCCCGTCCAGTAAACACTGTTATGTTTAATGTAAGTTGTGTATGAAGTTTGTTATGAGTGTTAATTGAATGGAGTGTTCTCAGCATTAAATGATAGGGTAAATCAGCTGATCACTGGCTTCGGTAGAATTTGGTTGAGAACATTTCCTGGTGTGAAAAGTATGAAAATTAGTTAGTGTGTTGCTCCAGTGTTAATTATAATTCCGAAATGTTTTACCGCGGGATAATCCAGTTTTTGTTTGAGTAACAGTTATGTGTTTATTATTTCTTTTGTTTTTTGTTACTGTTGATAGTCTGTTTGGTTCTGGGATATTTCAATGACTTTCAGCTTGAAGTGTCGAAATATCTTTGCGCGGACTTATCCAGTTTTGTTGTCGGAGTAGATTTAGGTATTTAGAGTTTAAGATATGTTGTTGATTTTGTTGCTGTTGAATAGTCTGTCTGGTTCTGTGATATGTCGAAGAATTTATCTTAAAATTTTCGAAGTATCTCAGCGCGGATTTATCCAGCTTTTGTTAATTAGTTTTAAGTTTTATTTTGTGGTTTGGCGTTTAGGTTATGTTGCTGTTGAATACCTGTAAGTTCGTGAAACATTTCGGAAACCAAACGAAGAGGGATTCAGAATGATTTGTCGCGAGGTAATTCCAGTTGAAGACTGTTAGATTTGGCTTGTTTGTAGATAGCCTTCCCGATGGGCGTCCGGTTCAATTTCGCTATATGCATTGTCGCGTGTTAAGGAACTGTGGGCGTTCATCGAAAGTGCTTGATAATCCTAACCCTCCTCATATCCAAATCCATTATTCTTGTACTCTTACCCCTAGTGGTAGCGGTGGAGTAGCAACATCATCTATTTTGGTTTCAGGTTGTGGTTGGTTCAATTATAATTCGTGTTTACTGGTCTTAATCATTCGTTTGAGTTTTTGTTAATCGTGTGTTTTATTTGTTGTTATTTTACTATAAATTAATCTACTAGGTCTGGACTAGCAAACAACCCCGAGTTCAAGCGAACTTGACCTATTTGATCTTAGTCCAATTTCTGGTGTTCTATAATCAGCGACTTGCTTTATGGTAACAACAGGAATTAGGACTCTCTTGAATATTATTTGTTTTTAAATATCGGTTTTTCACATTTCCAGTTCAGAACAGCTGGTCCAGATATTCATTTGTTTTGCCTGTTCCTACATACCTTGTATGACTCGAACCCATGTTCTCACTCACATATTTCAATAATATTTTTTTTTGTTGTTGACAAATTATGTTAAATATTTAATTTCGATTTTTGTGAATTGCGCTATTGATGACAATTTATAATTGTTTTTGTTGGTTATTGGGTTTTGTTTTTTTTATATTTTGTTTAACTATTATTAATAATTTTTTTACTTTTTTTATATATAGAAGTAACTTCCATTTTGGTCGATTTTGTTTTAGGATCAATCTGAGGAAATTTATGTGTAAAATTATATTAGATATTAAACTTTATTATAAAGTATAAACGAACGCATTTCATAATAATTAATATCTCATGTTAGTTGATAAATTGCTATTAGAAAAATTAAACAAAGAAATTTTAATTATTTCTTTTAAAAAGATATCATTAAGTTTGATAACATAATTTGAATAATAATAATAAAGTTTGGTTTTTTTTGTGAGCTGAGTTTTTTTTTCTATATTTTATGATTTGCCTTATGTAATGGTACTGTAATTATAGATTTATAAATTTTAAATAAAATGAAAAAAAACCTTATTTCAAAAATTTGTTTAGAGGGTAAAATATATCTTAAACTAGTATAATAATTATTCCATTTTATGAAATAAAATAATAATAGTTCGAGTTGTGCTTTTAGAATCACACTCTCGGAAAATAAATATTATAGAAGTATTTCAATATCGAATTCTGTTAGGAATCTAACTTACGTAATATGTAACTATCAATTGATTTCTAAATATTTAAAAATTAAAATTTTTTTTTTTGAATAACATTTTTGATTTTTTTCAATGTAAAGACATCTTTAATATTTATTTGTTTTATTTTTGATAAATACAAAATATGTAGGAAATAATAAAATTTAAATTGGGCATATCTGATTTTTCTTAATTCAATTAGGAAAGTTTTACATAAAGTTTAAAACACTATCAAAAATTAAAAGCAACACAAATTCTAGGTTAAATTAATGATTAACATGTAAAAGAAGTATAAGGTTTAAAACAACATTTAAGCAAATTATTAAAATATTTTTTATCTTAATATTTTTTAAATTTTCGACTTTACAAACACACGTATACAGCATAAATTTAGTAGTAAATAGAACATAAACTTTTTCCTTAAAAAAATTAGCTACACTATATTTACTATCACAGAATTATTTTTGTATACGCGGCTTTTCATCCCGTCATGTGGCGTCTTATTTATAAAGAAAAGAAAAAAAGAGAAAATAGAATTTAATCAATTAAAACATGTTTCGGTAATATGATTACCATCATCAGTATGATAAAACTAAACTCACATAAATCAACAAACTAAAAAAATCAAATAGGCCTAAAAACTGCACAAGGTGTTGGTATTATTGTTATAATATAGTTGTATTGCTGATGTCAATAAGTTGTTGCCAGTAAAACTTGGGACAGAGAGTTTTGTTTAAACATTAATTTGTCATTGAGAATTTAGAAAATTTTCAGCCTACGTTTTCGTTTCACAGAGCCAAATAGTTGGACTTGGAAACATTGATCTTTTGTTGTCTATTTGACCTATAGCTTGTAATGATTCACGCTATATCAATAAATAGTTAAAATTAACCTTCACATAAGTTGCCATTTAAAATATTTGAAATGAAAGCTTCTTCATTCAGAAAATCCTAATTGAACTTTTGACCCAAAGGTTGAGAGATCCAATAATACGAGTGTCTTCCCAAACATTAATTTGACATTTGGTCCAAAGGTTGAGAGAGATACAATAATGAGAGATTCTTCTTAAAATATTTTTGACAGTTCAGTTATCAGCAATAAAAATTCTTTCCAAAAATCAAAATAAAGTTGCACAAAGAACTTAATTGATGGCAACTTAATCTGTTATTTAACTTTAGATCAAGAAATACAATCACCAGCTGTTTCAACAAATTATAATATCACTTTATTATAAACTTGTTATATTCCATTTACCTTTCATATGATACAAACTTAAAACGAGCAAAATAGATAATACATTAATAACTTTTATCAAACAATTGTTAAGCAAATTTCAATTCAGTTAAAAGGAATTTTTAATCGATGAAATTAAAATGAATTTTTTTTTTGCAATAATGAATCAAAAAAACAAAAACTAGAATTGTTTTTTTTAATAATTTTTAAGTAAAAACATAGCTTGCTAAATTGAATTTTTTTTAACTTTAACTTCTACAAATCAAACTGCCAATGCAACTCCTGTTGCCTTTGAACGATACTAAGCAAAATTTTCAAAATGAAATCCATTATGTTATTATGCCAAGGTGGTGCCATTGATCATTAAGTTTTTATAGAGGGAATTCTTCTGTAAACCATGCCCTACCATTTTAATATTTCCTTGCTAAACAATTCTTGAAACTTATAGATCGATATGAGATGTGGCCCCATGGCAGTAATTATTTTGTTTTCCTCAAAACTCTTTGACTAAATTTAATTGAAATCTCAACTTGCATTTTCTCGTCCAAATTTTAATTTTTTTTTTCCTCCTTAAGTATTGTAAATTCTAATGGTGTTCTTTGTTCACAATTCTTCTCTTATCTAAGAAAGGAATTGTGTTACAATAAAAATCTTCGGTTGTTTATAAATATGTCGGTCATTGATACTATTATGATTATGTCACATGTTTGTTTACGTTATTTCGATAAATGTAAGTCAATGTGTTCATAATAGTTTTTATTAAATGTTTTGTAATAATGATCCGCTTGAAATTTTTCAATGTCGCTTAGTTTGTTCCATATGGTATACGATTTGTTTGGTATTTGATCAAATGGATTTTAACATGTTATTCCTATGTTTGACGACATAGTTGAATTACGGATCTCTCTATCTGTTATTGTTATGGGATCCTTTGTATTTCGGTAAGGTTGGTTCATACGAGGTGTTCGTAGTTGAGAAAAGACCTGTATTTGATAACGTGATTATCGAAATAGTGATTTGGGTTTATTAACCAAAAACCCTTACTCTAACTGCGCAAACATTATCCGGGCACAAATTTCACTAACAAACTTCGTGCCCTATTGATTAATAGGCGTGGATCTATCAGAGTATTAGTTTGAGCGTTAACTTAATTTGAGCATTAATGATCCAAATTGGGAGGATTGAGAGTTGTTATCGAGATGAGGGAAACTGTTCTGACTATGCTCATACTTATAAAAACCACCTCAATGTTGACCTTTATCATTCCTAAGTATCCCAGACACTTCACTCAGGGATGTGCAACCCGCACTAGTGCTTGACATCATAAGTTGGGTAAGGTTTGGGAAGGTTAAAATCAAAACAACCAGTGCTCTTTTATGCGTTATTTTATATTCTTGACTATGGTTTTCGTTCTAAATTTCGGCGTTTTGGACAATTCCTATAAAGTCTTATTCAAATATCAACTTCTTTGTTCACCGCACCTGCGAATAATACACAACATCAAAAAGCAGTAAACCTCACGGACAATCACTTAATTTTTACTGCGCCAGTTGCGCAGCTAGCGCGCAAAATACATATTCAGTACCATTGCGCTACCACCATCTCTCCTAAGCCTGCGCATCGCGTACCATAATAATGACCACTAGCTAAGACATTTCATTTTTTATGAATCACTCTTCACTCCACCTTTTCGATCAGAACTTTCAGTCTCAGCAGCAAAGCAAGCACCAGCTCACTCAATATACTTATTCGGTTGAACTGTGTTATTTATCTTTTTTTTTTCTTTCCATGGATGCCAACTGGTTCAAAGTCAGTGCAATCTTTCTGTCCCCTTATTTTAGTAGTAGCCCCGGCTTGAGACGTTCTCAGGGTGTGGAACGTCCCCACGATTTGTGACGAAGGGAATTTCAGAAACACTATTTTCGTGTCAAAGATTTATCATCTTCCCTTCGTCGCAAGTCTAATAAATTCCAGACAATTTCTAATTTTATAATTTTGATCCATCATGACATTATAGTCATTATACCCATTTTTCAAAAAATTTTCCCATATTTCGTTTTGCACATTATGCAAAAATATTAATAATTCTAGAAAAATTCTCACATGTTTTGCTTTCTGTAAGTTTTACAGAAAACAATTACTGAAAAATTCTGGATTAACCTAATTGGTAATCGAATTTCACTTTATTTAATTCTCATTTTTCTTTCTTTTCTACTTAAGACTGAAATTCAGCCTTTCGTTTTTTTGTTGTAATTAAACAAGTTTTCGTTTATTTGTGGGAAAGTTCCCACAAATTGATTAGATTCTGGAATTAATTTTTTTCTCTCGTTATTTTTAATTTTGTCTACGAAGAGCATTTTGACCAGAGCTCGGATAACACCGAGGTGTTGATTTGAGTTGGAAAATTTTTAGAGGGGACTCGGATTCGAATTGTCGACCAAGATGGTCACAATTTGTTTTAGTTTTGGTCGGAACGAAGTTTCGAGACGCGGACGAAGTCGGTCGAGAGTACGGTTTAAGTTTTATTTTTACTTGTTTGTCTTTTTTATTTTTTTTGTTGTGTTTAGTAATTTTGTTGAGTTTTGTTTGGGTTCCTTTTGCATTTATTTGTTAAAAAATTTTGATTGTAGTGAAAATAAATTAAACCTAGATAAAATATAATAAAAGAAAAATTATTGAAAACAGTCTGAGAACTGTTAATGTTTGAGTAGTGAAATTTCAAATTTTAGTGAATTTTTGGTATTTTCATATTTTGATTGAAAATTACTTGTTTAAGAATTCTGTTGTATTAAGAATGAATTCAACTTGAATAAAAAATATAATAAAAGAAAAATTATTGAAAACAGTCTGAGAACTGTTAATGTTTGAGTAGTGAAATTTCAAATTTTAGTGAATTTTTGGTATTTTCATATTTTGATTGAAAATTACTTGTTTAAGAATTCTGTTGTATTAAGAATGAATTCAACTTGAATTAAAAAATATAATAAAAGTAAAATTATTGAAAACAGTCTGAGAACTGTTAATGTTTGAGTAGTGAAATTTCAAATTTTAGTGAATTTTTGGTATTTTCATATTTTGATTGAAAATTACTGGTTTAAGAATTCTGTTGTATTGAGAATGAATTCAACGTGAATAAAAAAATATAATAAAAGAAAAAATTATTGAAAACAGTCTGAGAACTGTTAATGTTTGAGTAGTGAAATTTCAAATTTTAGTGAATTTTTGGTATTTTCATACCTTGATGAAAAATTATTTGTGTATAAATAAAATTGTATTGAAAATAAATTAAACTATAGAAAAGAAAAAAAAATTTATAGAAAAAAGGATAAATAAACGAATTTGGGAACGATAAGTTTTTTTGTTGTGTTACTTATTGACATCCGAAAATTGGAATGAGGTAAATTGGAGGGGCAAGCGGAAGTACTGGACACATCGGCTAAGGTGAGTCTAGTTATTTAGTTTATTTTAAGGTTTAGTTATTTTTTTTTGTACATATAACATGACGTGAGTAATTATTTTTGATATCAGCATGGGCTGAGGTGGTTGGTGTTCCCTCTGAACACGCAATTACCTGTTCGCATGGCCCATGTCTGAAAGGGGGGGGGGGGGGTGGTGAGTAATGAGAACATGGTACAGGGACTAAAAGGTAAGTAGGGACGGCTGTCTGCGTTTTCTTATCGTGCATCCGCTCACTTCTAGGGTTTCCTGACTGCCGATTCGTACCCACAATCGTTTTAGACTGAGCCAAGTCGATAGAGCGGGAATCGGGCAACGGTCAGGAAAACAATTCTATAACATTAGTAAGTGCAAGCTTCACTCTTAGCTGAAGCCTAGCTTGCACTGCTAATCGTTACACCTTCTAAAAAAGTTATTTATGGTCAAAAAACCATAAGTTCATACTTTTTTTTAAATAAAAATAACACCGCCGCAAAATCATTGAAGTTGATTTTTTGATAAAATCTTAGATTTTTTTAAATATCTCATAAAATATGCAGATTTAAAAAAAAAATTTTTGTAGGAAATTTTATTTTCTACAAAAATGGTACAAGTCATTTTTTGCCTAAACGTATAGTTCTGAAGATATTTTAAAAAATTTTCGTCATAAACAGTAAAGTTAACGAAAAATTACTAATTTTCTTCTTATGCTAAAAGAAAAATCAAAATTATTACTTTTTCGTCAAAATATTCGTCGTTTGTTTTTACGAGCTACGAAGAATTTCGTTTTTTTTTCAAAATATCATCAGAAATATACGTTTTAGGAAAAAAATGACATGGACCTTTTTTGTAGAGAATTAAATTTCCCTTGAAAACGTTTGTGTGATTTTTTAAAATCTGCATATTTCATGAGATATTTACGATTTTATAAAACAATTAACTTTGCGGCACGTGTTCTTTTTGTTTAAAAAAAAATGCAATCGTAGTTTTTTTACCACAAATAATTTTTAAGGGGAGTCTGAGAAAATTTAATTTTTAATAATGATTCTAATATATATGCAAGTATTTCAAAAAAATTATATAATCACACATACAAATAAAAGAATTTGATAAAAATGGGTATCGACCAGAGCAAAACAATAGCTATATCACCAACGAAAAACATAATAGGCTTGATGACATGCAAAATTTTTTACGACATAGAGGTAGTTTTGGAGCTAAAACGATTGATGCAAGAGCAGAAGAATGTACACAATAACGCAAACAAATGCAACTGTGTAGCACATTTGTTTTAGAAAACCAAAAGATCAACTTTAAACATCAATAAATTTAGCATAATCGTGGAAGTTTATCTGTTCTAGTTCTAGTTATGGGTAACATGAACTAAATCAATTATCCATTCTGAACAGATCGTTCGTTTACACTGACCGATTTAAAAACATTGGTCAGACGATCGTCGGTCGTTCGGTATTCTAGCATGTTACAATCTAAAAACAATAGTGTCAAAACTGTTTTTTCTTCTGAAAATCATAATCAGTCAAATAAACAGTGCGTTCTTTATTTTATAAGCGTTCATTTTTTCAAGAACGAATCAGTTTTTGGATCGGTCGTTCTTTTTGTATCGGTCAGTAATCATTTTCTCGCTGTCGTTCATTTTAACTGGATGTTCATTTTTCATGTTTAGTATTAATCATAATAAATTATAAGTAAACGTCTCTGAATACCCGAAGATGCCATGATAACTAGAGATTAAGATTTAGTTTAAATAAAGCAAGTTTTTTTAAGAAATTTATGAGGATAAAAGTTGTCGGGAATAGCTCATGAAGGCATTCCAGAGATGAGGGATTCTGTTGAAAAAGTTACGCTGAACGGCTACAGTTTTTCAGATTTTTATTTCAACCATAAAAGGATAACCCACAACAGTTTCTCTAATTTAATGCAATAGATTTACTAGTTCAGGTAAAATTGATTTGATCTCTGCGAGAGTTCGTTCATCCATAATGTATTTGCAGAAAATCGTCAGATCAGCAACATTTCTTCGGTGCTGTAAGGAATCAAACTCATAAGTTAGAGTTAGGTTGCCAATCAGTTTACCAGCATAGCGTCGAACAGAATTAAATCCCTTCGAACTACTTTTTTTTTTTTTTAATAAAATGTGTTGTGTAGTAGGAATTACAATATGTGTCACAACAACACATAAAAACCTTTTAAGACCAAGGTCCCACAACAACATACGTTCAAAGGTGTTGATGGACGTAAATCTTTCTTTTTTTGACAAAAATGTAGTGCCAATAATCCAGCTAGTGGCATATTCCCTGATCCTGTGACGCACTATCTTTCTTAATGATTAAAGTCCACACATGGTTTTATGAACTATGAAGGCTTGTTTCTTCGAGGAAGCAGTAGCATCTCATCATCATGGATTATTTCACAGCTAAGATTGAGGGTGCTACCGTTGACTGAATACAGTTCATCCGCCACCACCCCTAAGATGTCACCTTGGCTATTGATATCTCACTGCTATTGCCAGTGGTATGTGATATCTCACGTTAACTCGTATGTCAATAGCAGGGACTGGAGTACGCGGGGTTGTCACACCCGTAGATCGAAAATAAAAAAATTTAGAAAACAATAAAAACTGATCCCTCCATGCGGGAAAACTGATCCTTCCATACTGAAATACAAATATGTTTAGTTCTTGAATCAGTATTGAAATATGGATCATATGGTACAAATCAATCAACAGAAGCACACGATTTTGATTATTTATTACATAATAGAGTTTTGGAATGATCAAAATATTGTGTTGTTTTTTATGACGCAGCACCATTATCAACAGGTGTATCATTTAACGGGTTATGGGCTATTGTTGGGCTCTATAGACATGCTACAGCCAACAATGTTGGCTATTCTATTAAGATTTCGTCTGCATAAAAATAGTTATTACTATCGGCTTAGAAAAATTTACAGACTAATCTGATAACCTCAAAATATGGCGATCTAATGTAAATAAAATCTTATAAAGCAATAATCTTATTTTCTGATGCTCGGTTGATATGAAGATCTGTATGCAGATATGATTGTTTGATAATCTGATGTGCCGATGTTATGCTCACAATTTGGTACTGCTCAACTTGTATCGTTTGTAAAATCCAATTCAAAACAATTTGGTAGGTGTGTTGGCTGGAATCAAGGGCTACAGTTCAAACAACCAAAAAAGTTGCACTAACAGCAAAGACTAGCTTCCCGTTAATACAGTTTGTATTTTACATCCTTGAGCTAACAAACTGCATGTTTTGCATTATCGTAATTTTACATTTAACAGATCGTCATACAAATAACCTATTGATCGCCTCTACCAATATATGATTTTCTGAATTTATCGTTATGTATTCGCATCATCCATACCTAGATAATATTATTGTGTTTCCTTGTTTTGATATATAAAACAAACAAAAGAGATGCGAATATGAAAACTGAAAACTTTAAATATCAACATTTCTATTAATAAACATCGGTACACCTGATATTTTCTTTAATCCATTCGAAACATCAAGGTTATAATAGTTTTTGATTATACATTTGCATTCTATCGAATTTTGGTTATTTTCCTTGTTTATATAAAAAACCAAACAGAAGAATTACTAACGTTTAAATTTCTCTCTTTCATTTTATTATAATGAAACGAAATATTATAAATAGAAATGAAATATTACAATACATGAACATATTCAGTTCTTTTTGCGCGTTTTACGTGTTAAAAAAGCCAACAAAAAGATGTTTGTATGGTGGATGGAGTATCCTGTAGATTCGTAATATAAATGTATTGTGTATAACAAATGAAAGAAATGTATTGCAATCAACCTTTTCTCTTTCGTTTAATTTTAGGAAAACTACTATTTATGGTTGCATTTTACGCAAATAATATTAGTACGCGTTTGATTACAAATCAAAAATAAATCTTTTTAAAGTTCGTGAATTATTTTATTTCACTATTAAAAATTTATAACAAATCGAATGAAAGTGTTTTGGAGTCGCGATTGCTATTTGCATTAAATTTAGAAGAATTGTGTTCTGGAGGTGTAATTTAGTCTTTCACTTAGAAAGCTTGCAATCGAGTCGGGATCTAAACTTACTGAAAATTAATTGAAAAAAAAATGTCGCGATTTATACTTTAAAAAGAGGAAACTCAACTCTAAAGTTGAGCCGTAAAAAAAAGAAATAAACTGAAATTTTACTCAGGTCTTTTGAATTAAACTATAAAACTTACATTATTGTGTATTAAACTTTGTTTTATATATTTTTCTTTTCCTGAAATAAACAAATATAATACTGTATGATTATTTGGTGATGTTAATTGTATTATTTTGGAATCCTGTTTTCCAAGTTCAGTGTGACAAAAGTGCCTTATTTGAGTGAATTGACCTTGCATTGGCGAATGAAAGAAAAAAATAAAAAAAAAGTGTCGTTAAAATAAGAAGGGCAAAAATATAAGAAAAAAAATTACTGTGGTCAAAGATATATTAAAATTAAACACAACTGTAGTACGGTGATTATAAAAGCAAAAATAATTATAACAGAAGAAAATAGTGAGCAAGATAGTCAAACGGCGCTTAAAAGGGTGAGTTTGTTCGATAGTACATTATACCATATTTTACTTACACTTTGAATTTGGGGGAATCGATACGGGCATCCGCACTTTGGCTGAAATCCATATTTATATTGAAATCATTACATTGCATCGTAATTGTAAATTTATTGATGCTTTAAGTAATTCGTTAGTTACACATGATCTTTTAAGGTGGAACCGTTTAGCTGTATGTGAAACAGCTACGTTTGTGGCTTGAAAATGCTGGTTGGCGAAAATAAATATCTTTATCATTTACTATACATATGGAGTGGAAATTCATACAAACCACGACTTCAATTAACACTATTTTTTGAACATTTATCACGTGGTTAGTTTATTTTGCATGGTAGTTACAGTAATATTTTCTTTTGTTCAGAAGTCATGACTGACTAAATTCTTTTTTTTTTTAGATTTTTCTGTGTGATGCCATATGTATTCTGGTTTAACTGTACCCCAGGTACGGTTATAATGCCGGTTACCCAATGATCACATAACCATACAATATGATGATCTTCTGAAATGATGGTCGAACATTCCAATGAGCTGATGACTATCAGTTAATAATAATATCAGTGTAACAGATCATCAGATTATCAGATCGTCAGACCATCAGATCATCAGTTCATTAAATCATCAGATCATCAGATCATTAAATCATCAGATTCTCAGATCATCAGATGATGAGATCAAGAGATCATTGTCTCATCAGATCTTCGTATCATAAAATTATCAGATCATTAGATCTGTAACGACGGACTATTCCGAATTTTACTCTAAAAATAATAATATTCATATTTGAAGAAATCTGCTAATGATTTGCTAATTTGTTTCGGTTCCGGCATTTAAATTAAAACAAACATATAAACATTTATGTGTGCTACAAGTCAGTCAATAATATTTTGACATTTTTTCAGTTAATGTGTCACAATTAATTAAAAATACAAATTTTTGTCTACATAAATGACGAACATTTTTGTTTGTAAACCTTAGTCATAGTTTTACATGAGATGTAATACAGATGTTCAAATTTATGTAGTTGTAGAGAAGTTTGGGAGTTTGAGAAGTTTGGTGAGATATGTTGAAAATTTGAAATTTTGAATTGAAAATTTGAAATAATTAAAAAAGCAATTTTTTGTGATGCAAAGGGTCCTAAAAATACGAAAAACTGGGTATCGGGTACCCGGTCTAATTTTCATAATGCCCGGCCGTTACTAAGTGCGGGTATTTGATTAAATTTTCATTTACAAACTGAATGAATTTTAAAAATTTCAGTATAACAAGACAAATTTTAAACTTGAATTTAAAAGCTTTAAGCTAGGTTTTAACTAGGGTGACCACCTCACCGAGTTTGACCTGCAGTTTCCAAGTTGTGGGCGTAGTAATTTCCGGGCTCTGGGTTTGACAACAAACTCTCCGGATGAGACAAATTTTTTTGTTATTGCGATAAATTTTCAAAATTAACAAAACTTCTAGCTAAATTAAAATCTTATGGCATTGATGATCTTACTGTCTCACCGATTCATAGTTTTTTTACAGTTCTTTAACTTCATGTTAATTTAGATGGCTTTATAACCAACATTTTCACACCGCACTGAAATCCTCAATTTTACCGATGACAGAACATTGCACGACGCTCGTATTACAGTCACTAATGATAGAAATTTATTAATCAATCAAGCAAAACCAAATGTTATCGTTTATTACGGATGGAGCATCATTCTCTTAAGGATTTGCTCATGTATTGAATATTGTGGTCATTTTTGAGAAGGTGTTTGTCAGTCAAAAATGAAATATCTAGACTCTATGCAATAATACTAAAAAGATACATTCCACTGATCAGCTACATTCACTCCATCCCCGAACAAATTTTGAACTGTCGCTAATCGTTCCTACCTGAGTAACTTTCAGCTTTTATAAAATTACGAAGGTCTACCGTCACGGGCTCTTACTCTATTATAAATTTTAGACTATTTTTAGTTTTACTTTTACTGATGGTTCAGTTTATTGTTGGTTTACCAAAAAAAACTAAATTTTTACGTCGTTTAAATTGGAAAGTTGTGGCTGGCGAAGAAGGACCGCGGCGGAAGATCGAACTCGCGATATCTCCCACGAAACGATATGTGAAGGTTAGAGCGAATAGAGGTCAAAAATTCTAAAATCCACGCTTTAGAGATTCCCCAAAATTTGAGGGAGATTCAACAGCAGGTTTAGATTCAAGCCTAAATGTTTGTTTTGACCTACCAGCTACTGAATTCTATCAACTAAAAAAAATTAAAACCAATATCACAGGAAAAAAAATTAAAACTAATATCACAGGATGAAAAAAAAATCAAAACTAATAGCGTTGCTGGAGGCAGACCACGAGCACAGCCTTCAGCCCTTCACCTCCTCCCCAGCACCACTATAAACCTTTCCAAAAAAAAAAATTTAATAAATTCCAAAAAATTCATATATCATTTTTCACCTCGGTTGGTTGAATAAATCATCTAAATATGCTTACCATATTAACGTGTTCCAGTTAGATGAGAACCGCTTAAAACTGAATTTTTCAGTCTGCGGTTTGTTTTAGTTTATTGCCTCTTTTCAATTTTTTCTCTTCCAACCCAACTCATTGGTATGAGAAGCTCTACCAATTCCCCTATAAAACTTTTACTATTTTTTGAATAGTTCTTATCGTCACCAATAGCAAATGTTAACTCTCTAGTACCTGAAATTAAATTCTGCTTATTAATACTGTTGGTCAACAAGCCCTTCGATTTTAAGGTCGATGATACCGGTGCAAGTGACAATAGCTAAAATTTACAACTTTACTTTAACATCTTCGATTTTTTTATATATATAATTCTATATGTATATTGCAGCTGTCTGTTTAATTACTTCGTTGAAAGTATTCAATCCAGTCAATTCAGCTGTTCCTGTTGGGAATAGAAATTTGGGTCTTCTCGATTAACTAACGAGTAGTGCTCCCTTTTGTTATCACTGCTCTCAGTTATTCAAGTTTTGTTACGACCAGAATCTTAATATTATTTACATTCGACTACGTTTTTTTTATATACAAACAAAATTGAATATTCCTTTTTACATCTCGCAATAAGAAATACAAACGCACACATATTTTTGCAATTGCCTCAAAACTATCAGTTCTTGATCCTTCGATTTCTTGCACATTAAATTCATCAAAATTAGTTTTATTTTCACCTTGACACAATTCCCAGATCCATACAATAGCATTTTATTTTCCTTATCTTCATGTGAGGTAGCTAAGATTCATCATTTCTTGATTCTCTTTAATTATACTCTTCATTGCACAAAAATTTATAATCTCCCCAAATCTCTCAATATAATGCAAATCAACCACGTCCATGTGTCATCTCACCAAACAACTTCTCTGCAACTACATAAATTTGAGCAACTGTATTACATCTCATGACTATGCTTTACAAAAAAAATGTTCATCATATATTTAGAAGAAATTTGTATTATTAATTGATATTGTGTGGTGACGCAACAAAGCAATTAACTCAGAAAATGTTAAAATATTATTGACTGACTTATAGCACATATAAATGCTTTTATGTTTGTTTTAATTTAAAGCCCGGAACCGATACAGATTAGCAAATTATTAGCGAATTTCTTTAAATATGAATATCAACCACGTCCATGTGTCATCTCACCAAACAACTTCTCTGCAACTACATAAATTTGAACATAAGATCATAAGATCATTGGCTCATCAGATCATCAGATTCTCGGACCATTAAATCATCAGATCATCAGGGCATCTATTAAGGTGCCATCTTTTAAGGTGTCATGTTTCTAGATTCACTATTTACCATTTCCATTACCCCGAAAAAAAAAGGCCACAAGAACCTTTTTTTGTGCCAACCGAATGTTAATTATTACAATAACATCAAATTCGGTTGAAATGCCTTCATTTTTGTTGTTGAAGGCAAGATAACCAAATTTTAAGGTTATCGAACATTCGATTGGGATACATTTTTTTACAGTGATATGAACTTTTTTGTGAAAGTCATTGAAAATTGCGCCCAATAACGCATCCTTTTAGAAAAACCAGATTGCAATATCGTACGTTAGACATCTTTTTTGTAAATTGTAACTAACGAAAAGGACGGTTAAGCGACTCCAGGTGATTTTCAAATGAATCTTCTCTCATAACAACATATTTATCTTCTCTTTCCCGACCCCTCAGAACACAGACCTATGAATATTTGACCATTCACTATAATTTTCGTAAAAAATTTATCAATCTTTCTATCATAATGATTTTTTTCAAATTTTTCGACTTATCAAGTAGGGGAGGGGGTGGAAGGGACATGGTTAAAAACGAACATTTAAAAAACGGAATGGTGTAAAATGATATAAAAGTTGCGATGTTATTTAAATTAAATTCTCTTTTAAATGACACCTCACTCAACTGGGTTAAAAACGTTGTTCCTCCTTTCTCGCTCCCAGTTCGCGCCAAAATAGGCCTATGATTAAATGGCCCTTTGCTATATTTTTCGTTCAAAATTTATCATAATAAATTTTTTTTTTTTTTAATTCAAATTTTTCTGATTTTTACGATTACGGACCCTCCCCGATTGGTTGCATGGTTACAGATTCCAATTTTTAACAAAGTGTTCAGTGTAAAATTAAATACAAAGTTGAAAAAATTAAATTATGTGTTCTTTCAACCTCGATGAAGTTAAAAATTGTGTTTTTACCCCTCCTCTATTCAAGTCCCTCGAACAATGTTTTTTAGAGTATTTGCACATTGCTATACGCTTTAAATTTATTTATTTTTCTTGCATAGTTAATATTTTACATTGAATTCAGAGCTAAGACAGGAAACATCATCGTATCATCATCGTTCATTATGCATTGAATTAAAATAAATACGCAAAACAATATTTAGCATTTTTGGTCCTTCGAGCCGGATATATATCTATATACAAGATGCCAAATGATTTATATTGCAAGAGTTCTACCAGATTCTAGTATACGTTTCTATGTAAGGAATTTTTTGCTCCAGTGTTAATTGCCAATGTTAATTATTTGGCTTTTCTGGTTTAAAATTTTCAATTTTTAAACTGGTGCTACTTACAGAATTACTTTAAAAATTGTAGAATGGAGTTATTTTAAAAAAATCAGTAATTCCAATCTTATTAAAATAAACAACAAAAAATTTAAATTCAGATAATCTCATTTCATATTATTTATTATTCAAATCAATTCAAAATAATTTTTTTTTAAATCTATCTCGTAAACACGTACGTGCTCTATGAATAAAACATTTTTCGTAACAAATTCTATTTTTCCGTTTCCGTTTTTTATTACAAATAACAACGAACGAATCGAAAATCTTCAACCAAAATCTTAACAAATTATCTTAAAACAAATTTTCTTCGTTATTTTTTTTTCACTCTTTCTTGAAAATATAATAATTATATTATTTTTTTTCGCTGCTCTCTAATTGCTATCATAAATCATAAAATAAGATAAAAGCAGACCAAAAAAATAATTAAGATGAAAGATCAGAAACGAAAGAAAAAAAAATTACATTAAAATAAAATTATTTTTTTTTTAAACAAACTTCTTTTTTTAATGTCATCAAACAACAGTAAGGGATAAAAATGAAAATCTGCACACACGATAAGGCGCGTACCATACCATACTCAAATTACATTTTTTCATGATTTTTTTTACTTGTCTTAAAAATTCCATGCAAGGAGGAAATGGATAAAAGAAAAGCAAATAACTTTGTGTTTGTAGAATTTTCATGTAAATAAGCATGCAACAGAGTAATGAATTAGTATTACCCATATGACGCGTGGTCTTGAATACTAAATGTGTAATAAAAAGAGATCAGACGTTTTATTGTGAAATAGAAAAAGAATTACGTTGTAGTCTGTATTATTTTAGTGATGAAGTTGGATTTAGGAGACGTAATGATGGTTATTTATACCAATCAAGACTATAAATGGTATAATTCAGATGAGCTAAACTAGTCGAAATTCTGATAATCCATTTTAAAATTTAATTGATTTAATTGATTTTGAACCTTTTTTAAACCTTTATCCCATTTATAGTAGTAGTGTCTAGTCTAGTTTTTTTGTAATATTAAATTAGGATAATCAAGATTCCAGATAATCTGAAATAATTATTAAATCCGTCTCATATCATGCTGTGGTAGGCATTAACATCAAAAAATTGTAATCTTTACTTTAAAAATCAAAATAATTTCTTGAAGGTATAATAATTGTTGCTAATTTGGTCTAACATAACACGTCTTCGTCTTGTAAAAAAGTGTTCGTGTGTGGTTTATCTTTGAAAAATATTATAATTTGATTTTATAATTTTCTGAAAAGTGTTTGTTTATACATTATTTGTATTTATAATTGTTAAAATTATAAATAAAATTTTTGGTTGTAAATAACATATAATACATACCTAACCAATCAAAAACCGGCTTACGGTACGAAATAGGTAATGAAGTATAACCACAATTGTAACGTTTAAGTTTACGAGCACGTTATAAACGTTGCTGTTAAATATCTTCAAATCTTTGTCTTTATAAAAAACTAATTATATGATTTATCTTTTTATACCATATACGAAATGGTATAAATAAAAAAAAATACAAACTTGCATCAAATATGGTATACAACTTTTTCTACTCAGAAACAGTTAATTCCAAACTATTATACCATTCCCTATACAGAATGGTATAAAACTTAATTTAATTTCCAATCATTATTATTCCGAAATTTACATAAAACACCAAAAGTTCTAACAATTATGACATATTTAGTTGAACATTTATATACAGAATCGTCCAAATTCCTTTCATATTCATTTATTCTTTTTCAAATAAAATTTAATTTCCTCTTTTTTTATTTGCTTCCTATTCTTCCTTTTTTTAAAACTTAAACTAAACTCATTCAATTTTTTTCGTCTACTTCATTGTCACAAATATTTTATTATATATTTACTGTAAGAAGTAGTTTTATTACATTTGCAACTTTATAAAAAAAAGACAATTGTCGTTTTCAGTTTTGAGTCTTTTTTTTGTTTCCATCTCTTGACTTTTATATTCATATAGAAATAAATTTATTGCTACTATTCGTTGTTGTCTCATTTGATATTATAATTTAGTTTTTTTTTATTTTAATCAAACAAAGCTGCATTATAAACTTATGAATTCAAGTTACCACTTAGAATTAAAAAGATTAAATGATGGAAAAATTTATTTTAATTTTTATAAACAAAGTTTAAATTACACCTTAAATTTAAATATAAGTTTTAATGGATGGTGACAATGACAATTGTAATATTTAATTAATTTATTAAAAAATTGAAGATTAATAATGCATATAATAGGAATTCATAGCGTATGGTCCATTATGGTAGCACATTTAAATTTCTACTTGCACGTCAGTGATCCCTGGGTAACTTTGTTGGTATAACAATTGGTGGTCGACGACCGAATCATAAGAAAAGTGTACCAGTAATAATTAGTTCTTAAGAGAAGTAAACTCAGACCACAGTAAAATCTCTACATAGGATGTAAACGACAGAGATAAAAAGAAAGAAGAGAACGAGGAAGAGAATGTATTAACGATTAGCACACATTTACAAAAAATAATTAAACCAAATAAAAATGTTTTTGTTTTAGATAATTAAAAACAATTTTCCACTTCCAAAAACAAAATTCGTAATCCTCTTAGAAGAACATAAAAAGCTTTTGATAAACGCAAAAACAAAAAATAAGGAAACATTTTTTTTCTCTATCAATTTATTTTCTTTCCTTTCTTCTTACATTTTTCCTTTACTTAAATTGATTTATTATAAATTAAGAGAACAAAAACTACATTCAAAACAGATTTGTTCTATTAATAAATTTAATTTTTTTCCGCTTTTTTCTTTTCGTTTCGATAAATAATTTTCTATTGTGGTTTTTCGTTTCTACTTAATTATAAGACTGTCAAAGAAGTAGTTTTCAAAGAGATCCATTATACTGCAACGAAGAAAAAAAAAACAACGAAAAATCATCAAAAAGTTTTACCAGCAAAACAACCATCCTCTTTTCCTTCTGTGATTTAACCATCGAACTAAACTTTAGAAAATTGAAAATTTTGTTTTTAGTTTTGGTTTTTCATTTGAGCGGAAAATTTTAATGGGTTAAGGAAGTAGAGTTAATTATTGTTGGATGTTCCAATGTTTGTAATTTTTTTTATTATTGAGAAAAAATGAAGTCAATAATTTGAGTAATCTAAAACTATTAAGAACAGGTATTAAGACAAATTATAAGAAAACAAAAATTAACTATTTACATTATTATTATTTTAAAAAAATATCATTTAACTCTAAGAAAAAAAAGTCGGTAAGGAAATATAATTTTTTACACATTTTTAAGAATAAGAAACAGTTGTATACAAAAAGCGATAATTTTCAAAGTGATAATTGTATATGGAATGCGAAATGAGGTAAAGTAAATTAAAATGCAGAAGTGAAGTAACAGTGAATTCCAAATAAAAATTTTAGTCGTTTTGAATAAATCTATAGACTGGAAAATTCTACAATTACCTGATTACAGAATATTGTTACTGTATTATTTGGCAATTGATGAGAACAAATAAAATTCGTGTAATCTTGATATAATCTAGTGGTTTAACTTAAAATTTAGTGATCGAATAATTAGGAGATTGAGAAATTATGGTTTCTGAATTAAGATATGGGTCAATTCAGAGAAAATACGTAACGATATCAAGTAAATTAATTTATCATTTTATTTTTGATCTGTCTCAAAAGTAAAAACTATATCAAGAGAGAATATAAATTTTTCATCAAAGTATCCATTCGGATGGGTATGTGTTTTGATTGATGATAGAAGATATGTTGTTTTTATGATTTGTTCTCATTCAATTGGATCTGTATGAATCTGAAATTCTGAATAATTATTGGGCGTAAGGGTTACCAATGTATATAAAAAGAAACAAAGATAGAAAGTTCTCGCTAATAAAACATCATTCATTCTGTTTGATGAAGTCAATTATTAGATCGAATTTAAAAGAGAATTAATAATTTTGGAATTCTGTTCGATAAAGTCAGTTCTTAGAATTTTAGAGAGAATTATTAGTTTTGATTTTGTGTTTGAACTAAAATTGTTTAATTATTAAAAATTTTGTGATTTTTAAATTTTAAAATTGGATTAAATGCCGTCTAAAATCTCATCAATTATTTTTTGGGTTGACACCGATTATGAACTAAAACTTTACCAAAATCGCTTTAATGATGGACGAACATAAAAATTTGAAAATTTAAACCCCTTGGTTCAATTTCGGGCAAATAAGTTTCTTTACTCTCATGTGAAATGACATCTACCCACCCACACTTCCTCAGAGAAATACAATTTTGGATTCAGGATTGTCCAAAAAGTAAATTGATTTATGTACATTTGGACTGACAAAACCTTGTGAGGATTGTAACGATCGGCTCGATCGATATTTCAATTCCTACCCTTAATTAAGAATAAAAACCAACCAAAACACAACTTCATAAAAAAATTTATTATCCTGTTTCCGTTTTACTCAATATCAAAAATAAAAAACAAAAAATGTAAAAAGAAACTCCGTAAATTAATTTATTATTTTTTATATCTGCTAGTAAAAATTGGGTCATACAGATATCACGAGAGAGGGTAGCGAAAATCCGAAATTCTACGTCCACGCCGTGCTACCTGGGTAACGCTAACAGAATTAGGTTGGTGTAGTTGAGAGGGGCAGAGTAAATACTGCTTATACTCAATGATTCTGCACCATGGCGAGTCATTGGCGCCATAAAACCAATGCAACTCAAGCGTCTGTTCTCCATGTTAGGGGCGGCTTGGAGCGGGCGTCTGTCTTGGATCAAGCGGCTCGCTATATAAATGTGTAGAAAGCGTCTGTTCTCCATGTTAGGGGCGGCTTTCAGCGGACGTCTGTCTTGGATCAAGCGGCTCGCTATATAAACGTGTAAAAAGGTTGTTTCTGGTGACCTTAAGATGCAGAACGAACCCATTCACGAAAATTTGGGTTGGGCGAAGGGCTAACACCCCATTTCCGTAAAAAAATTACTGTCATGAATTCTGTACACAGGCCTCGGAATATCTCGGATTTATTATTGGAACGACCTCGGAAACTGTACCCGGACTACGATTTAAAAATAGGAACCTGGAACGTGCTAAGCCTTAGAAGACCAGGAGATCTCCTAAAACTAACCCAACAAATCGAGAGCTACACACTGGATATAGTGGCATTACAAGAACTAAGATGGCCAGGCAGTGGAATCCATGAAACAGCGAAAGGATACACTCTGTATTATTGCGGTCATCAAAACGGAGGAGAATTTGGAGTTGACTTTCTTATACACCGTCGCGTGAATCAGCATGTTATCGACTTCTGCCCAATTAATATGCGGTTATGCACACTGAGAATCCGCACGAAAAAATTCAATGTAACGATCGTCAATGTTCATGCACCTACTGAAGATAAAGCAGATGATATTAAAGACCTGTTCTTCCTAGAACTCGAGGAAGTCATCAATAACATCCCGCGGCACGATATAAAAATCGTGGTAGGTGACTTTAATGCTCAAATCGGTAGGATTGCAGAACTTAAAACACATATCGGCCCTAACAGCTTGCATCATACCAGCAACAATAACGGTTTTCGCGCAGCCGAGCTGGCTATGATGTATGATCTAGTAATTTCCAGCACTTTCTTCCCTCACAAGAGAATTCACAAGGCATCGTGGAAATCAAATGACGGAAGAACGGAAAATCAAATCGATCACGTCATGATCTCTAAGAGACACTCTACAAGTATAACTGACGTTCGATCATACAGAGGTGCTGATATGGACACTGATCATATGCTTGTCATCTTTAAGTACAAGTGCAAGTTGTCATCTACATTTAACAGACAAGCAAAAAAGACCGTGCGCTGGAATGTCGAAGCATTTAAACATCCGGAAACGCTGAATAGATATCAGGAAATAATAACACAAAACATAGAAGAGCATGACATCTCTTCTGAGATGCCATTAAACATACAAGAAGAATGGCAAACGCTTCAATCAACCATTATAGCCGCAGCACAAACTACAATCGGAAAACGACCACCGAAATCACACAACGAATGGTTTGACGACGAGTGCCGCCAATCCGTTGAAAATAAACAAAAACTGCGAGAAAAATGGTTAACAAGGAACACCCGAAGCTCCCAAGCTGATTATCTATGCGCCAGGAAAGCCTCAGCAAAACTTCTACGTAAAAATAAACGCGAACACATGAAGAGTTGCATCGAAAACATCAACCAACATGCGGCCAACGGAAATTCAAAAGAGTGCTTTGCCAATGCACGGAATCTGACAAAAGATTTCCACCCAAGATCTACAGCCATCAAAAATGAAAATAATGAACTTACAACAAGTGAACGTGATGTGCTGGCAGTGTGGCGATCCCACTTTCAAGACCTACTCAATAGGACAAACGAAGCTCATCCTATTCGAGCAATTGCTCCATCAACTGAGGAGATTTTTGTCCCTTACCCAGCAATAGAAGAAGTGGAAGCTGCCATTAAAAAACTGAAAAATGGCAAATCACCAGGTTTCGATGGAATTCCCGCAGAACTTCTGAAAAATGGAGGAGCAGCTCTGGTCTCAAGTATATACGATCTGATTCTTGCAATCTGGGACAAAGAAGAACTACCTGCTGAATGGAAAACAGCTCTCATTGTTCCGCTACATAAGAAAAGTGACCGTCTAAAGTGTGAAAATTATCGTGGCATCGCACTGTTGAACACTGCATATAAAATACTAGCTAATGTTGTACTTGCTCGACTCATCCCGTTCGCCGAATCTATCATCGGTGACTATCAGTGTGGTTTTCGTCCCAACCGCTCAACCACAGATCAATGTTTTACATTAAGGATGATTCTGGAAAAATGTTGGGAGTACAACATCAGCATTCACTAGCTCTACGTTGATTTCAGGCAAGCATATGACAGTATCATCCGCGACAACCTCTGGTCCGCACTCATATGCCTTGGTATTCCAGAGAAACTTGTTTCTCTATGCAAGCTCACAACATCGGGATCAAATTGTAGAATAGTAATCGAAGGGTCTGTTTCTGATCCTTTCGATATAACATCAGGTGTTCGACAAGGTGATGCACTCGCGCCCGTACTATTTAATTTGGCGCTGGAGTACGCGATAAGAAAAAGCCGAATTGAGACACAAAACTGCATATATAACAAATCTAGTCAGGTTCTTGGCTATGCAGATGATATTGTGCTTCTCGGACGTAGAACAAGCGATATCAAGGATAGTCTCTCTCAGCTTGAAAGAAATGCTAAACGACTTGGATTATGCATTAACACCGGCAAGACTAAACTTTTAACAACATCCAGGAATATACCTCCCGGCAATCTGAATACTGGCGACTATGAAGTGGAACGTGTAGAAAACTTCAAATACCTCGGGTCTGTAATAACATCGTCAAATGACATGCAGGCAGATATTAAAGCCCTTGTCTCAGCCGCATACAGAGTTTTCTACGCATACTCAAAACTTTTGCGATCCAAACATCTTTCGCAGTCGTGCAAACTCACACTTTACAAAGCATTAATCCGACCTGTGCTCACATTTGGAAGTGAAAGCTGCACACTGACTTCCTCCGATTGTAGAATTCTATCAACATTCGAGAGGAAAGTCATACGAACAATTTATGGTCCATGTAAAGTTGCTGAAAATCAGTATAGAATCCGAATGAATCATGAAATCAGACAGCTTCTTGGAGGCTGCGATGTAATCGGATTCATTAAATCCAACCGGATTAGATGGTTTGGTCATGTAGAAAGGGCTCCATTGGAAAGAATGATAAAAAAAGCGTCCCAACAACAACCAGCTGGTGTTCGTCGAAGAGGAAGACCTAGACAACGCTGGCGTGACGACATCATCCAAGACCTTCGTGATATAGGATGTCGAAACTGGGGTCAACTGGTCATGGAACGAGATGATTGGAAGCTGGTGGCACAGACGGCAAAATCCCTTCATGGGATGTAAACGCCAGAGAGAGAGAGAGATATCACGAGAGAATGTGAAACTTTCATCAAAGTATCCAATGCAACTGAATTTGCGGTTGTTATGAATTTATTAAATGTGAAATTGAAGGCTTTGGTTTTCGTATTGGTATGTGTATTGAGTTTTTGTGATATGGAAATAACGCGATAAGAGATGTTGTTTTTATGATCTTTCTCATTCAATTGTATTGAATGATCTCAAGATCATATGATGGAAATTCTGAATAATTATTGGGCGTAAGGGTGACTAATGTATACAAAAAAGAAACAAAGATAGAAAATTCTCGCTAATAAAACATCACCATCCGTACAAATCATTTCCTTAATTCTTTATCTACATAATACGATAGGTATGGCTAAATGTCTGATTTATTCTCCCCGGTACATGAAAAAAGAGACATAGTTATTTGTTCCCTGCAATGACCTCTGGCGCGTTCTGGACAGTCGACTGAATTTTTATTTTGAAGTTGTGACGGCGGACCACATTTTTGTTCCAAATTTAAAACCTAAGCGAAAGTTTTTTGTGTAATATGCTACCACACCCATTAAAAAATTCACTATCGTACTGCAAGTTATCATAATGGGGACGCCGCGTCATACTAGAAAAAACAATTTCCAATAAGAATGTCATTGAATGAAATTGAAGGTAAATATTATGTTTATTACTTATTGTACTGAGCTGTATATTGTTTATTTTATTTTAAGATAGAATTATTCCACAGCAACAACCTCTATTATTTTTCCGCTTGGTTAAAAACGTTTCACCTCTTTAAACCTGTTTTTCAAAGACACCAAGTACACAGCACTCATTGGATCTGAATACACTTCGTCGAAGGAGTTGTATCCGGCGATGGTGAAGAGGACGAAGCAAGAGTTGGATTGAAGGAGATGTTGTAGCTCCAAGATTTGCTTGCGCCGAAACGGCTGCGATCGGCTTTGCTACTGGTACCTCAAGCTGGTCTTGAGTAACCGTTAAGGTTTTGGGGTCGGAAGTTGTAGCAGTTAACTCAGGTTCTGGTGATCCTGCGGAAACTGCTGGAAACGTGCATCTACGGCGGAGTAGCCTAGTGACGGAAGTACTAGCTGCTGTGCATAACACTCTTGTTGCGTGTTGTTTTGTGATTATGAAACCGCAGATTCTTTAAACATATGAATTGTAAATTTGCAATAACAAAAAATATATACAACAAATAAAACCATATTCCGGTTAGGAAAAGGTTACCTGGTTCTTCTGTCGGGATCACCAGTTTTGGTAGCTGCAGAGTTGTTCAAACTGTTTCTGTTGCTGCTAATGGCGTTTTCCAGGTGATGTAGTTGAGGTAGTAGATACTTGATGGAGTTAAAATAATAATAGTGAATTTATAAAATTCTTTAAACTTTAAGACAGAATATTGGATTAGCCCGTTTTTACAATGCAATTTATGTTAACCTACAATCGCCATTTTTTCCACAGGAGATGTATTTTCAAATTATAATAATATTTTTATGATTCTACATAAACACAATGAAATACAAAATTGAATGCAGTCTTCGTTTTCGATATTTAATATTTCAAATCTAAAATCAAGGTTACAAGAAAAAGAGACCAAGCAAAAATAAAATAATAGAAACAAAATCAACATGAAATAAAATTCATCAGGTTTTCTTGACATTTTTTGGTAGAGAATGAATAGACTTACCTGGAATATCTGAGAAATATAGAAAAATTGCATTTAAGGAATTTCTCTTGAAAAACTAAAATTGTTTTATTTTAGACTGTGTCTAGATTAAGTGAAATTAATTGTAAACGAAACGCTGTATCGTGCTTATAACATCGTGAAATAGAACATGTTATTTTAGATTTTTGAGATCAATTAAACTCAAGTAAGTAAAGAAGTAATTGGAATTTTTTCAATTCAAAGGTATGGTTTAAAGTAAAGTATTTTTAAATTAGTTTTTCTAAATGGAACCGGCATTTTGTTTTTTTTTTCAATTATTGTTAATAAAAGTTTAATATAACAGGACCACAGGACCGTTAATGCCACCTTACCTTTGACAGGTGGCATTAAAGTTAAGTATACAAATTGAAACATGAAATTTACATCAATATAAAATTCAAATTGGCATAAAAATGTATTTATTCTATACAGTTTTTACATAATTTAAAAATTTAAATTCTGTTCCAATATACGAATTTTCGGAGATAATCTCTCACATTATTCATTCATCGCCATCGGAAACATTATCCACTATACCAGTGATGGCGAACCTTTTTTGCTGGTGGGTCAAAAAAAAATTTATAAGATTCTCAATTTAGAGTCGTGGGTCACTACTACAATTAAAATACAAATAGTTTATATATGTATTTACTTCATTGATCAAACTTTTATTTAGAAAACAAAATAAATTTCATTAACCTTCGCGTGAACAGTATCTACCCGGGTAGATATCACAGTTTTTGTAATTCAATAACTTTATGAGTTTTTAACCAATCATCATGCATGTTCAGCTAGCTAATTTTTAAATTGATTTCGCCAAATCTGAAAGAAAAATATTTTGGACTTTCTTTTAACACTTATTTTTGATTTTTATGTTTTTTTACGCAAGAAAACAATATCTACCCGGGTAGATATTTAGGTAGATTTTTTTCCTTGGGTTTTAAATGAACATTTTTAGTGATCAATGTGAAAAATAAGTAACTTTATTTTTAAATATATGCTTTTATTGTATGCTTACACAAAACTAAAATAAATACATAGTTACGTTTGTTGATATTATGATTTATGTAAACATCTGCCGGGGTAGATATTGTTCATATCAGTCGCTAAAAATATCCGTTCACGCGAAGGTTAAACTACTAAAACAATGAAAACCAGATTTCTCCACTTCGCTATACACATTAACTTTTCGACTCCGTAATTAGACTACTGCAGAACTCTGCAATATTTCTGCAATCGTAGTGTGTAAAATATTCATTGCAGAAAAATTTGGCAATGAACTCATTGCAAAACATTGCAATGAGTCATTGCAATGAGTTCATTGCCAAACTTTTCTGCAATGAATATTTTACACACTACCATTGCAGAAATATTGCAGAGTTCTGCAATAGTCTAATTGCGGCTTTAGGAGAGACATATCTAGGTTAAGTGAAACTAAGGATAGTACATATTTTAGCTCTTAATATGTTGTACTGATTTCATATTTACAGATTTGTATATTTTGCAATGATTGCAAGCTATGTTATATTTTGAGATTCTATTTATAACTAAAAATAATTTTATATTTTACAAATTAGTTGTAGAATTAGATTTATTTATGATTTGTTATAAAAATATTTAAACCTCAAATTTTAGATAAATTATCTGAATATTCTCGCGGGTATTTAAAAACGTCTCATGGGTCAGTCCATGACCCGCGGGTCGCGGGTTCGCCATCACTGCACTATACAGTCTAATAAGTATTATTTAACGATTTCGAAGAACTTTAGTACTTGGTCCGTATGACTTAATAAAAGAACAATTAAAATTAGAAGTTTATTCTTTCATTCATTGAATGTACTATAACAAAAATATTGACATATAAATTAATTGATATTTTTAGTCACTGGGTTTTGCTCTCTTTTTTTAGCATTGTATTTTGTTAGTACTAATGATATCGGGTTGATATTTTTTTTTAGTAAGTCCGGTTTGAAGGAGCCAAAAAATTTGGCCCTTCGAGCCGGATCGGAAGCGTGTAAATTGTTATCAAACATATTGGTTGGCTTTCGGTTAGTTGGAAAAACGGTGTGTTAATGGTTGTAAATGTTTTTATCTAAACAATTTGTCTTGAATGGGAGTTGATCCTGATCCCTGAGATGTTCAATGTAAGTTTCAACTCAATTTTTAATCAAATTTAAAATGGAAAAACTTTAATCTTACTCTCAAAACTCGTTCAAACATATGTAATTCCATTCGAAACAAACCATTGTTAAAGTTGGAATGCATCACAAATGCGCAACAACGCTATCCAAGAAAATAAAAAAATCATTGACCTTCATCCATCACTCTCATCATCCCCCATCTTTCTTCAGCAAAACAAAACTTTTCTTGAAAATTTCTCATTTTTTGTTATTCTAAAACCATTTGTTTAAGAAAAAGCTTGTCATCACGTTCTTCATTATAATATAACAAGATGAAATTAATTTTTCCTACTTCTATTCTTCAAAAACAATTTTCTCAATTCTTACAAAAACAAAAACGTAATATTAATTTTTCTTTGCTGTTTAATTATTTTTTTCTACAAAAACTGTCTTGTTAACTAAAAACACTTAAATTGTTAAAACGGCAACTAGATACTACGTACACAAAGTAAAAGTTAAGAAAAATTTTTTTTAATTACATTAAATTAAATAATTTCTTCTTAACATAAATGAGGATTCTTGATTTCATAATAATAAAATAATAATTACAAAACTTTTCTTTTTGATTGTTATAATTTAAAACAATTTTTTGGAAAATTATTTGGAGGAGATAATTTTAAAAAACTTGAAAGATTTGACTGACTGATTGTTAATTTCTTGTAGTTAATTTAAAATTATTTTTACAACCACTCGTGCAAACTTTGACGTTTTTGAGTTATGACTTTAGTTATTTGTGTGTTCTCTACCCAGTTTCACCAAACTGTCAAATTTGTAATTTCATGCAAATTTTGACCAAATTTGTTGTTGTTTGACCAAATTTGGTTATTGCTAGTCTTTTGCAACTGAATGATTTTTTTTTTCAAATTACAATTGACTCAACACTTACCGTCCAGTCAGACATCACCGTCAAACCATTTAAAAGAGTTTACAATTTTTTTTGTTACTTATTAGAAGTAGTTTGGCTTACCTGAAAAGAAAAAAAAAGAAACGTTATTTACTATTTCACGGATTGTATTTTAATATTGATTGGACGACTGATGAATATAGTTTTATATGTATTTGCTACCCTCCAAAATTTATTTAGGCGAAGCCCCTTGTCGGACTAGACTCAATTAATGGAATGAGACTCACCAAGATTATATTTTACTAAATAATTTGCAGTTGTAAAGATACAAGTACACAGTATGATATATTAACAGTATATATAGTACCATATTCCTTTTAGTGAAAAAATACTACAAATGGTGACCATAAAACCTTCTCTACGAACAGCCGTTACGAATCTAAACTATTCATCGATCACCGCTTAACATTAATTCTGTATCCCATAGTATCTGATAAAGTCGATCAGATTACACATCTGGCTCACCTATTAAACAGTTAGGTAGCCGGATTGAATCAAATCAATTCATCAACTCGATCCACCAAGTAACATGTCGTTTTGTATTATTTAAAAAAATCCTTTTGCCTGTAGCGTTTCTGCTACCACTCTTACTCCGTACTTTCCTTTTCATACCTTCGCAATTAAAAATTGAAATGAACCCGCTTTGTAGCTTTTCGATGCTTAGTTTTTATAGCGTCAGTCATGTGTGCTGGCTTCAGTCGGTCCAAAGAAATCAAAATATTTTTTCCGGTTATTTCGATTACATAATTTTTTCGGATTCGCTAATTATTGCTTTAAGTGAGCCCTCACTTGGTGGTGATTAACCAGGTTTGATTTTTTCAACACGAACAAAACTAAAGTCGCGTTTTGATTCTTTAGGAATGTAAATATTGTCTTGAAGACCTTTCCGAGTTTCTTTGGGTATAAGGCAGCGAAAAGTCTGCTTCAAAATACGATATTTGATATTTGTTGTTTTTTTAATGCACGAAGGTGAGTTAAAAAGTTAATAGTTTTGCTTGGTTGCGTTAATGCAAGAAAATACAATTAACTGAATTTGATTGAATATAACCGAATCTATAATTTTAGATTATAACTTGATTAATGTTGCGGCACAACAGATGGAAAAAGTTTCGCGCTGGAGGTTGATCTTTGTCTGTCAGATATGACTGCCAAGCATCAACCTCTTTTGCCAAACACTTTGCCCAGAATTTAGAAGTAATCTAACATTCTTGTATAAGATTGTAGGTTCATTTAAAAGCAACATGTTGGTGCATAACAGATCTTACGAATTACCTTTAGAATGTATAGTTGATTGATTCTCCAGAGATCTTTAGGTTTTGTCCGCAGACAAGATCTGCTGCAGTGCATTTAAGATCAGATTTGATCGACGAGCGAATACCAAGTAAAACTTTAGGGAGTGAGTCACTCCAGTTAAGGATATTACGCTTTCAGATGCCGATGGAACCTTTCTGCTGTTCCATTGGATTTAGGATTGTAAGCGTTGTTCGGATTGTGTGAGCCAAGTAAGCTCATTAGTTTCTGAAATAACTCAGATTCAAATTACGCACCTTGATCTGTAGTAATATAAAACGGTACTCCAAATCGCGAAATGTGCTGATCGACTAAAACTCTAGCTACATTCGTTGCTCGCCTATCAACAATCAGAATTGCTTCCGGCCATCTAATAAAATGGTCCACAGTATTTAATATGTATTCATATTCGTAAGTAGGAGGTAGACGCCCCACGATGTCTATATGTTGAAATGCCAGGCATGTTTAATACCAAAAACCAACGTAAATATTAATAGACGGCCAAAAGTGTCTAGAAGAAATTAACTTCCGTAAAGCACGAACACCTGGGTGGGACAAATTATGTAAATTATTAAAAATCGGTTCGTCTTAATTCGTCGGTGATATACAGACGAGGATTTTCAGAGGTAGTCTCACACCAAATTGGCTTATGAGCGTGCTCGTATGAGATGAGTTCGAGTTTGAACTTAAAATTGTTCGTTAAGTTAAATGAGTTGAGAGATATCAAACCTGGTTAAACAAAGATCCGTTTCCTTTTTCCTGATATATGTCTAATATCAGTGACGAGTTTGTCTGGGACTACGTTTCGTTTTGGATGTAAAAGCAGTATTCAGAGGTTTGTGGTCAGTCAACACAGTGAACTTGCTACCCTAGATGCAATACAGAAAATGTTTGATCGCAGCAAATATTGCTGAAAGCTCACTATCGAAAGTAGAACATTTGGCTTCTGCAAGCGACAGCTTGCGAGAGAAAAATGCTAATGGCCAAAATTTATCAGCGTACTATTCTAGTACTGCTTCTATTGCAGCACCTGAAGCATCCGTTTTCAAATAGAAAATGAGTTTTGTTGACGATGTCCCAGAAGTCTTAAATGCACCAGTGTTTGTTTGACAATATATTATTATTTTATAAGGCCTTCGAGGTGGGAGTGAACTGATGCTAGTAATTCAGCCAGTTTTGGTATAAACCTATAGCCAGGATTCGATCCGGTAATATGCCATCCGCCGAAATCTCGTGGCTTAGAAAATTTAAGGTAGGAACACCAAAAACGTATTTAGACAGCTTGAATCAGTAAGCCTTTTGAAAAGAATGCGTAAATGTTTTTATTAATCATTTGCATTTTTGCTGCCCTTTACAGTCACTGGTAACTTCGTCCATAATACGTTGAAATGTCTGTGCCGCGATATTCAGACTATAAAGCATTCTAATGAACTTGAAGAGACCAAATGGAACCGTTATTGCAGTTTTGTGTGCGTCTTCTGCTGCTAAAAGTATTTGGTAGTAAGCATGTACAAGATCATTTTTTTTTGGAAAATTGTGCGACCATCCAGGTGCAAAATATTGAATATGGGGAATAGGATACCGATGTGGTACGGCTGCCGTATTAAGTAAGACGGCGATAGTTGCTCAAAGACCTTTAATCATTTGACTCTTTTTTGGGTATAAGATGTAGCGGTGACAATACATATGAAGAAGAAGGCTTTACTAATCCTACTTGGATCATCTGATCATACTCATGCTGACGTGGTCTAGGAAATGAAGTCGTTCTTCCATAAATTCCATTTATGGTAAACCCTCACGGTGTTGGCGTTTTATTACTTAATCAAATAGTTTCTACCGTAAGTGATGTTCTTTCGAACAAAGAAAGTCAGAAAGATTGAAAGAAAGGTAGCACCTATTATAGGTTTATTGAAGGACACAACGACAAATGGATGTCGTAATTCACAACGGAGACCCAGATCGAGACTCAAGAATTTAGTACCAAAAGTCTTAATATTAGTTCCATTGGCGGCAGTAAGGATGTAGGCAGATAAATGTTCGTCTGGTGTAAGAATTTTAAAATAGAAACTGAGAATGTGTTATAGATAGAGTTGTGATAGTAACAACGCTTTTCGCAAAGTCTAGCTCGCTGTTCATAAAGTTTATGTCACCAACAAATGTAGTTAGTGGTAGAACCAGATCGTTTTAAGATCTGCTAGTACTTCGTCGTCTTGAAGAGCTTTGATCCCGTATGTAGGAACTACCCTAGTGACCACGTTCATAGTGGTCTAAACGGGACCGTAGTTCAGATATGGATTTGGTTAGGTTCTTAACCAAGTTATTTAAATCATCTTTTTGTGCACGTGATAATGAAGCTTTGATTGTTGATGCCTGACGCTGGCCAACGTCGGCACAGAATTGTGTTTCTGGGGGATGTGTTGGGTTCCAAAGTATATCCGCCAAAGTTAGAAGTTTTTGGAGTGGGTCTTCTTGGAAGGCGATCACAATATCTTGGATGTGCATCGGAAGACGTGTTATCCAGAGGTCGTATAATAGAGCTTCTGTCATCACAGGGGCAGATCCAGCTTTTTGTTCCAATAGGCGGTAGATTCTGGAGGGAGAATTATTTTCCATCTCTAGCTTAGTAATTAGTCCCTGATTTCGCTTAGAGCCAGTCTCTACTGACTGAGAACTGCGTATACAATAGCATATTCTTATCAGGAACTAATGATAATCGCTGCATGTTCGTTCGTTGCATTAAAAGTGAAATACAATTTTTTTTCCTTTTAATGTTACAATATTTTATTTAGGATGTAGCACACAATAATATGTTTTTATTACAATAATATAGTAATTAATAGATTGGTATCGTTATTGGTAGCTACATTAATACACTAGAAAGAAACCTATCGCTGAGTACTTCGTTAGCAACTTGTGATAATCAATTTTTTACATTGATGATTCTACTGCATTGGAGCCAAAACTGTCCCAACCGATGAGAATTGGGGAGTTTTTTCGCATTATTTTCTGTGTACCAAAATGTCATTAAAAAACAACTTGTCTCATTTTCAGCCCTTGGCAGCTATAACATTTTCAAAAAAAATTTCTTTCAACAACTTTCTCATCCTCAACAGGAAATACATCACATTTTTAATTAAAAAATAAAATTGAATTATTATCTTCATACATTTTATTTTCTCATTTCTCTTATAAAATTACATTTCAACGTCACCCATTTTCATTTAAAAAAAAAAACAAACCGGGAAGAAAACAGAAATCACTTAACATTTTGAACTTTTACACTCACATATATACATCTACAAATACCTGCTTATCACTGCTGGTGAAAAAAAATTCACAGTCACAAACAATAGAAAAAAAATCATTATCAAATGAGTTCCTCTGACATGATCTTTTCTTCATTTTTCTTTGTTAAAAAAAGGAAATGAATTTTTCTTTATTATTTTTTTTTGTAATAGTTTTTCTCTGTTTAGAAAAAAAATGCAGTTATTTTCAACTTTGATCTATGCTTGTTTATCTATTTTTTCTTTACGTTAAAAAATGAAAAATCAAAGCATACGAGAGATCACAGTTAAGTTAGTTACAATAAAACATTAAAATTAAATTATTAGATTCATCGACTTATAAGTTTCACCTCGTTCACGTTCCAAACCCAAAGAAAACACAACACGATTAAATGATACAAATTTCATTTTCATTTTTCATTACAATTTTATTTTTTCTCCACAGGCAAAACACAACACAAGCGTAAAAAACACACAGGAAAATATAAACAAAACAAAAAACAACAACAAAAAGTCAATCACAATGTGGTGAAAATATGGAAAACAAAAGAAATAAAAAAAACTGAGACTGGAAAATAATGATAATCTTGATGTTGAAGAAAAACTTTACTCATATAATTTTTTTTTTTGTGTTTAAAAGATCAAAACATAAAATAAATTTACAATTATAATAAAAAAAAATGTCTTATTCTTTGTTCCAAAAAAAAGAAAAAGAACAAGAAAATTAACAACACTTTCCATTTAATGTTTCAATTTTCCATCTTTTTCCGTTAATTTTTACGTTTGTGTGGTACAAATACAAAAATAAAAGAAAATGAAAATTTCGCTTTTATTTCTTGATTGATGTGATGTGATGAAATGTTATCATGTTTGATTTTCTTTTATTATTAAAAATAAATTGAATTTGAAGATGTATGAATAGAATAAATTGTCTTAGAATATCAAATTGAATATAGAAATATCACTCATATTTTTGATGTGAAATAGAAATAACAATAATTTTGGATTGCGACATAGACATTTTCTAAATTCGTTTTGGGAAATTTATGTTACAAAATATATGAGCATCAGGTGATTCACATTTGAAGAATTTTATATTTCAATATTACAATTGTAAACTGCTTGATGCAATAAAAATAAAATAAAATGATACGTTCAAATTAAAATTTTTTATAGTTTATGTTTGAAAATTCAAGTCGCACAAGATCCCAATGTTTTAAGTTTCAAATCTCAAATGCCAAGGCGTTAGTCCTAAGCCCCAAGTGCCGAATTCTCAATCCCAAGTTCCAAAACTCAAGTCCTAAGTTCCTAGTTCCAGATCCTAAATTCTATGTCCTAAGTCTCAATATAAACGGTTCAAATCAATAGTTTTAATTTCAAGTAGCAATTATCAAATTTTAAGTAGCTAGTTTTCAAGTTTCAAGTCCTAACTTCATGGTCCTTAGTCCGAAACTCCTTAGTTCAAATATCAAAGTCCTAAGTACCAAGTCACGAGTCCTAAGTCCCAAATTCAAAGTCCACGTTTCAAAATAAAAAGTCCTAAGATCTAAGTACTAGGTGGTAAGTTCCAAGTTCTGAGTCCTAGGTCCCAAGTCCTAAGTACCAAGTCAAAAATTCAAGGTCCCAAGTCCCAAGTACAAGTCCGAAGTCCTAAGTCCCAAGTTCCAAGTTCCATGTCCCAAGTCCCAATTCCCAATTCCCAAGTCCCAAGTTAAATGTTACCAGCTCCAAGTTCTAAGTTCCAAGCTCCAAGTTCCAAGTTCCAAGTTCCAAGTCCCAAGTCCCAATGCCCAATTCCCAAGTCCCAAGGCTAAAGTTCCAAGCCCAAGTTCACAGTTCAAGTCTAAAATCCCAAATTCCAAATCCCAAGTCCCAAGTCCCAAGTCCCAAGCCCACAGTCCCAAGTCCCAAATCCCAAGTACCTGGTCCCAAGTTTCAGATCCCAACTTCTAAGTCCCAAGCCTAAGTCCTAAGTCCCCTCACGAGTCCTAAGTCCCAAGTCTATGGTTCAAATTCCAAAGTCCTCAGATCTAAGTACTAAGTGTTAAGTCTAAAGACCTAAGTTCCAAGTTCTGAGTCCTAGGTCCCAAATACCAAGTACTAAGTACCAATTCCAAAGTTCCAATTCCCAAGTCTTAAGTCCTAAGTTTCAAGTCCCAAGTTCCAAGTCCTAAGTTCCAAGTCCCAACTTCTAAGTCCCAAGTCCCAACTTCTAAGTCCCAAGTCTCAACTCCCAAGTCCAAGTTCCAAGTCCCAAGTCCCAAGTCCCAGGTCCCAAGTCCCACGTCCCAAGTCCCAAGTCCCAAGTCCCAAGTCCCAAGTCCCAAGTCCCAAGTCCCAAGTCCCAAGTCCCAAGTCCCAAGTCCCAAGTCCCAAGTCCCAAGTCCCAAGTCCCAAGTCCCAAGTCCCAAGTTCCAAGTCCCAAGTCCCAAGTTTCAAGTCCCAAGTCCCAAGTCCCAAGTCCCAAGTCCCAAGTCGCAAGTCCCAAGTCGCAAGTCCCAAGTCCCAAGTCCCAAGTCCCAAGTCCCAAGTCCCAAGTCCCAAGTCCCTAGTCCCAAGTCCCAAGTCTCCAGTCCCCAGTCCTTAGTCCCAAGTCCCAAGTCCTAAGTCCAAAATCCCAAGTCCCAATTTCTAAGTCCCAAGTCTCAAGTCCCTAGTCCCAAGTCCCAAGTTTCCAGTCTCCAAATCCCAAGCCCCAAGTCCCAAATCCCGAATCCCAAGTCCCATATCCCAATTCCCATTCACCAAAAATCAAATTCCAAGCCCCAAGTTCTAAGTCCTAAATACTAAGTCCTTATTGCTAAGTCTTGAGTCTTGATTTTTTTTTGAATTTCTGAATTGTGTAGAAATATTTTTTAACTTCGAATTGTTGGTTTTAATCAAAATTTTATCGAATATTTAATACTTCTAGTGAATTCTTTTCTACCTGTTCGGTACAAGTTCCGACTCCCAATTATCCAAATTTGTTTTTTTTGTATTGCTTTTTTTACAAAAGAATACAAATTTCGTTAATTCTGTGTTGGAACTTGTACCGAACAGGTAGAAAAGAATTCACCATTAAAGAATTTCGGATTTTTTTCGAATTTTGGCATTTTTATTTTGTAGAATAATTGTTTTTTTTTTTTGAATAATTTTAATTAAATTACTTCGGTCTGAAAGAAAGTATTACATTCATGAGCCAAAAGTGAAATTCTTACCCCCACTTTGTTTGGCATTTCTCGACGTTTTAGGACCTACTGATTCTAAGAAAGCAAACAAAAAATGTATGTCTGTCTGCCGGCCGTCATTGCCTACGAAATTACCTACGCTGCGGGGAAAACCGCTGGAGGGATTTCAAAATTTTTTTTTCTAAAAATAGGTATACTCAAGGGACAGGTTCGAAAGGACGCTGTGTTCGATAACTGTACCGGAAGTGTGTCAAAAAAATATTATGTGTGTCAAAAATAGCGAAATTTCATATTTTTGGCTTAATAAACGTTCATTTTAAGTGGTTACGAGTAGGCACATTAAATTTGGAGAAATTTTGATGGTAGGGATTGGTATGTGAGATCAAAAACTAGATTATTGCATTATAAGTTTGTCAAAAAAAACGGTGTCAAGTGTGTCAAAAGAAATTATTGTTTTATTTATTTTTTTACCCAATTTTTGGAAAAAAAATAACATCAATTATTTGTTTGAAATGAAATTTTATTATTATTATTGAGAATTATGGCATTATAAGTTTGTCAAAAAAATAATGTCAAGTGTGTCAAAAAATGATTTCATTTATTTTTTTACCCAATTTTTTTGGGGAAAAATGTAGCTGTTTTATGACGAAATTGTATGGATTGCAAAAAGTTTCATAATTTGCACCACAATTTTTTAGATTCAGTTCTTATATTATAATTTTAAATATTTTGGAATTTTTGAAAATCGGTTTTGTGACCTTTTGATTTGATTTGAGAGCTCAACTACTAAACACGAAACTGCCTGGTGGCAGTTGTGCGCTGAGTAGTTGAGCTCTCAAATCAAATGGATGGTTCCAGCTCAATATTTTGAATATTTAAATTTTTTTATTTATTTTGATCTTTAGGAAGTTTCAAATTTTTTTAAAATATGTTAAATTTTGTTGGATTTTTGAAATTTTTTTAAATGAAATTTGTTTTGAATTTAGTATCAGCTCGACCACTGCGAATCTCCAGCTACTGTGGCCAACTCCTAACTCCGGAATTTTGTTTTCAAAATAAATTATTTTTGAAAAAGTTTTTTTAATGTAGTTTTTAATTTTTTTAAATTTTTGAATTTTATTTTTAAAGGGAATTTTAAAATTTAGTTTTAGTAAATTTGAAATTTTTTCGTAAAAATTTTTTTTGTTCCATCAAATCGTCTTAGTTTGATGTTTTAATTTAGAAATTTTTGTTTTTGTCTCCAGTTTATTCTAGTACATCAATCATTGGAAGTTTCAGTTCTTTTTCTCCCTCCAAAATTGTTTTTATTTTTTCCCAATTTGTTGCGTTCGACACATTCTCAGTCAGTATGGCTGATAATAATCTATAATAATCCTAATTCTCTAGCCCAATTACAGTGGATTGTGTAATTGGGTCGCTCAGAAAATGGACGGTCTGAACATGACCCAGCTTGTGTCCTTTGTTTTTAATTATTTTGTTTTTAGATTTTGATTTTTGTATTAATTTTTGTATTTGTGTGTTGTTCTGTGGACGGAAGGCAAGTTGTCTTGTAAGTCCTGACACGCTGAAAACATTTGTGTATTGATGTGTGGGTTTGGATTTGTCTCAGGTTGTTCTGTGGATGGACAGCAAGATGTACTGACCCGCAGGCAACATTTGTGTTTTGAGTTTTTTTTATTCAGTTTTGTTCTGTGGGCGAAAGACAATACTTTTGTAAGTCTTGACACGCAGACAATTCTTATGTTTGAGTTTTTTGTTGTTGTAGTTTTTAATTTAAAACCGCAAAGACTTTCAGACGTATTCCTAACGGGGTTTACCGTCCCGCGTACCTTAGTTGGGTGGAAATTTTTCGGCCGCTGTAAGAGGGTCGTGAGTGGTGAAGTAACATGGTCCAGATCTTGTTGACCACTGATGGATTACCATCTAGGTCATCCCATGATCATTTCACCACGTTCACGGGGTCACAATGAGGCCATGATCACCAAGTGTTACGCTCAATTAATCTAACTGACATGTCTTTAAAAATTCTGTTCGTTAGAGCGTAACCTGTTGGAGGGTAGGAAGTGCGAGGACCAGTGAACGATAACAGGAAAATGAATCGCCTGTTGTTCGAGTCGCTGTGACTGACGTTCTCTATCCCAAAATCAACCTCTTTATTCTCAACACATCGTGTTCTGGTGGTGCCTTTGGCTTGCGATGGAACAGTAGGAAGGAAAATGCTAGTCCTTGGCTTTTTGAGCCATAGTTAGCCCACCTCTTTCATCTTTTCATCCATCGATTTCACCGAAACTCTCCCAAAACTTCTGTTTTGTTTATTATGTGTTAAGGTTTTTTTTGCTTTCTTTTTTTTAATCAGCTCAGTTATTCTGCTGCCTACCCCAATGGTTTTCTAGTTTCCTACTTAAGTTTTTCTTAAATGTTCTCGTGGTATATATTTTTGACTCCTTATGTATTTTTGTGTTTGACCTTATTTGGATTTATTGTTGCGCTTTGTGTTTTTTGTTTTTAGTTTGATTTTTTTTTTGTCTGGCCCGGTTAATTCAGTCGGTAGAGCCTAAGAGTCTATCTCAGGGTTTGGGTTCGAGCCCGGCTCCCATTTCAATTCTTAATTATTTTATAATTCTCAGGACGAATGTAGTCAGCCGGACTTCCTCCTTTCGTCCTGTCCTGTAATGGCCATCAAACCTTACGGCAAATGTACATTAACTTTCTTCCTTGTGGATAATAATATACTATAAAACATGTTTACTCATATTTTCAAAAAACTTTTCATCCCATCCTTTCACAATTTTATTAAATTCTCAAGTACCTTTGTCATTTAACACCTATATGTCTGAACTACTAGTTTAGGTATCGAAGGTGCTGTTCATTTGTGCTAAAAAAGGGGGGATATTCCTACTTGAACTGACTAAAGCTTTTCGGATTATATCTTATACAGGCACGCAATCTCCCCGTTTGCTCCCTGCTAGTGGCTCACTTGCAGGTCCAGTATTCATTACAAGCCCTAAGTCTTAAGACCTAAAACTCTAGTCCTAAATCCTAAGTCCAAAGTCCTAAGTTCTAAGTTCTACCACCTTCGTCCTATGTTCTAAGTCCAAAATCTAAAATAAGTCCGCAGTAAGTCCTAAATACAAAGCCCTATGACTTATGTTTTAAGTCCTAAGCAGTAAGTCCGCAGCCCTAAGTCCTACGCTCCAAGTCCTAAGTTCTAAGTTCTACGTGCTAAGTCCTGAGTCGTAAGTCCTAAGTCCAAAATCCAAAGCCCACAGTTTTATGTCATAAATCCAAAGCTCTATGTTCTTAGTCCTAAGTATTTTGTCCTACGCCCTAAGTCGTATGCCTTAAGTCCTCAGTCTTAGGTCCCAAATCCTAAGTCATTTGCTCTTAGTTCTAAGTCCCAAATCCTAAGTTCCAAGCTCCAAGTCTCATGTCTCCTAGGTCCTAATTCTAAGTCCTAAATCTTAAACCCTTAGACCTAGTCCAAAGATCTAAAAGCTAAATCTTAAGTTCTCAGCCCTAAATGCCAAATCAGAAGTTCTAATTGTAAGCCCTAAGTCCAAAATCCAAACTTCACAGTTCTAAGTTCAAATCCCCAAGTCCTGAGTTGTAAGTTCTAAATCCTAAGTTCTAAGCCCTAAGTCCTAAGTGCTAAGTCCTAAGTGGTAAGTTGTAAGTTCCAAGTAACTCCTAAGTTGTAAGTCGTAAAACCCAAGCCCTGAGTCCTAAATCCTATGTCATAATTCCTAAGTCGTACGTCCTAAGTTCTTAGTCCTAAGCTCTAAATCCTAAGTTCTAAGCCTTAAGTCCTAATCTGTAAGTCGTAAGTCCCAAGACCTAAGTCCTAAGACCTTAGTCCTAAGTCCTAGGTTATAAACTTAAGTCCTAAGTCCTATATCCTAAATCCCAAGTCCTAAATCCCAAGTTCTAAATCTTAAGTCCGAAGTCCTAAGTCGTAGGTACATAGTCTTAAGTCGTAAGTCCTAATTCCTAAGTCCTAAGTTCTAAGCCCTATGTCCGAAGTCACGAATCCTCCTAAGTATGAAGTCTAAAGTCTTGAGGCGCAAGTTGTTAGTATTCTATTTTCCTATAATTTTGGTCCTTCAAGCCGGATAAAGGAAAATCAGGGCAACAAAAGTTTGGAAAATAAATACAAAACCCATCCTTTCAGCGTGTGTATTTAGTGAACTAAAAAGTTCGAAACAGTAAAATAGATATGCTTTTAATTAAACTGTTAAGCACTTATTAAACAATATCCGAAGAAAGAAACCCAATAAAGTTAAAAGAAGCAACACAACAAATAACATTCAAAAAGTAATATTTGATTTTATGTTTTGTTTTCTTTTAATATTGTATACATTTACTTTTGGACATCTGTTGCAATTTTTAATAACTACATTTGACATAAACTCGTAAACTAAAATAAAATAGAATTAACGTTCTGATAGTAAAATTTAAAATAAATTTTATTTAATAAAATTATATTTGCTTTTTATGCCAACATTTGTGTCTCACACAAAAAAAAATAAATTTCCCATTAATTTTTTTAGTTTTTCCTTTTTCCTTATTTCTTTTTTTTTCTTGGTTACAATAATTCCCTTAAGCTTTATATTATATATTTATTTAGCATATAAACAACAGACATTATTTTCTGTAAATAGTTTTTTTTTTTGTCTTTTTAATACGAGTACTCATGTTTTCAGATGACTCTGGATAATGTAGAGATATAATTTGGGGCAAGAATAATATAAAAATATTTTTATTGTTAGCATGCTGTGAAAATTATGTTATCAAATTAAAAAAAAAATTAGATTTTCTTTTTAATTGATTTTAATGTTCTTGAAGCTAATTAATTTTTGATTTCTTTATTTGTGTGTTAATGTGAGTGTAAACAAAATAAAATGTCGTGCTTTAACTCTGATTTTGGAAACCAGGCAGGGAACAGAAAAACAAAACATGAGATGAGATAAATGATGATGGTTATGATATTTTATTTGATATTTAAAAAGCTAAAACGTTGGTTTCATTCCATTTCATAAAATATTATAATGGTAACCTTATCCGAAAATAAATAATTTTTTTTCAGGAAATATTATAAAATAAATTTAAAAAAAAATATCTTATCTTCATAAAGGTAAAACGAATACACAAATATTTAATTTGTGTAAAATTGTATATTTGTCGAAACCCAACAAGAAAGTAAATTAAATAAATAATCACAAGGTAATTAGCATTAAAGATAAAGAGCTTCCTTCCAATTAGGTTGTTTAAGTGAGAAAAAATCTTTTAGATAAAAATGTTTTCGAGTTATTGATTTTTAGGGTAATACAAGTGCCATAGTTGGTATCCTATTTAGACATAACATTTGTATTCAACTTAATAATGTAGAAAGAATTCTTTCTTGATTGACTGAAGTGTAAAATTAATACAGGTCAAGGATACTTGTGGAAAATCTCTATGAAACACAAACGGCAAAAAACGTATTCTTGCACTATGTTGGACAACTGTGTTGTTTCCTAATTATTAAAGGTACCCAGTTGTCATTAGTAATGTAACGACCACCCAAAATCTGATCAGTGAACGTTTTATTTTCAAATCTAAAAACAAACAGTCAAGACATTAATCATAACTTCATTCCGTAAACCCTAACAACTTACGATCATTTCATAAATAATATCTGACCGTATACAATGTTTCATTGTATAACTAAATTTACCTTTTAGTTTATTTTTCATTCGAACACAATTAACGGATTTTATATTTCGGTATATAATCAATGGTTGTTTTGTTTTATTTTTTTAATGAGAAACAATTTTTTTTGTTGGACAGATAACGAAATAGAGTATATTGATCTTGTGCAGATTTTGCCATCATTAATAGGCTACTTCATTTAGTGATGCTTGAACTAGAATGTTATATTAATAATTGATTGAATTTCAAAAGACGTTATTGTTAGTATTTGATGGTGGTAGACGTTTTGTTTGAATAATTTTTTTTTCTGAGTGTTTTATTTGTTTTTTTTATACGGCAGATTTTCAATGTATGGGATAATTTTTGTTGCTGAATTGAAAAAAAAATCAAAGATAAAAATAGAAAGCCTTTTTAACAGACCTAGTCGTTGTATAGATTCAAATTGTTAGTTAAGGTTTACCTTTGGACATTCAAGTTTTAAGTAGTGTATCGGAACGAGCACCTGCATTTTTCATAATAATATTGTATTTTTTTTGTGACACAAATTTTTATACAAAATATCATTAGATATAAATCATAGCGTTGTTTGATTTGAAAATAAAAAATAAAAAAAAAATTAAAAACAAGTTTTTGATTGATTGTATAGAATTTGAATTGAATTTGAAGTATAGAATTTGAATTTAGATAAGCGTTTGAGGGATAGTAGGAGAAGTAGTGGGGCATCCAGAGCACCTGCTTTAATTAGAACTACGCGAAATCTTTAACAACAGTTAGCCATTAATTGATGTATTTGATGGATACAAACTAACTACATATTCAAAAAAAATTTTTCCCAGAGCTATAGTGAAGTTAGCCTATGATTTTTTATTTTTTTCATATAAACAAAAATTGCACAAGTTTCTTTCATATATGTGTTAAAAGAAAAAGTTTATACATAAACTAAATAATTCAAATTTAATCCATGCATTTATATGGCTGTACACAAATTTGTCAATAGATTTAAAAAAAATAACTTGAAGTGTTAATCCTGTACATATATGCAAAGAATAAATAGAAACAAAAAATAAAATCGTTTTTTCATACTCATATATATTTAAAATATTAAATATCATCTAGTTTAATACATGTGTCACTGGATAGTTAACAGTAGACATAACTGTCAATGTATTAAGTATTATTGAACGAATAAAAGAAAAAACTATTAAAAAAAGTCAAACAAGTGCGAATATAACTCGCTCGAGCATAGTTTTTCTCAAAAACACAATTTTAGAAATAAATCAAAAACGGGGTAAATTACAAAAAAATCACCTTTCATATGACATCCCACTCGTCAAGGTTAAGGGGGGTGGGTATGGTTTTGAAATTATTTTTTTTGTATTTTTTTTTTATTTTTTTGTGTACAAATTTTAAGTCAATCCGAGTAAAACTAACGGAGTTACAGTGTTTCAAACGACCGGCCGTGATACCTGATTTTCCCGAAAACGTCATTTTTCAAGTTCGTGAACATTAGAACTCAAAATCTACTGAACCGATCCTTTTGAAAATTTGAACATTACTTCTTCACATAAATCAACAGGTAATCAGGAAGAGTTTTTTTTTTCATTTTTTTCTATTTTTTAATAACAAATTAACCGCGATTTTTTTTTAGCTAAAATCGCGTTTTTCACTTCAAGTGCTGCAAAAAACAGAAAAAAACTCTTCCTGATTACCTCGAGAAATCCATCACCTTTAAAATGCATATCAATTCTGTTGATTCAGATGATCCGGTAACGAGTTATGATGTTCACCGCAAAACCACTTTTTTTCAAGGTGCCTCTAGGGATTCAACGTCACCGGCTTATTTATCAATATTTTTCATTGAAAATTTTTTCTGACATACTTCAATAGTTGTAAAATAATATGTAATTAAATTTAATAAAATTATATTACTCATATCACCGCAAAAAAATCTCAAAAATATGCTTTTTATTCGTCTTTAAAACCATATCCCCCCCCCCCCCCCCTTAATAATATTGTTTTTTCAAAAATTTTATCCTCAACGCCCTCTAAATAACATTTAAAATGATGAGCCGACCGCTATATAGTTTTCATCCAATCTTTACAAGATTTACTATAACTGCGTTTTTTTAAATTTTTCTTTTGCAATGGCCGAAGTTAAGAGGAGGGAAACAGGGAAAAATTGTCACATTTTTGAAAATAAGTCAAAAACTGTCCTTTTAAAAATTAACAAAAAAAATTGTTTGGATTAGAAAACAATTCACCTTTCATATGACACCCCTCACTTGTAATGGAGCACTGAGTCTATTGAAAACATCAATAGTCTTCAATGAGACAGATCGCGCGCCTAGCGAGGTTAAACTCCGGAAATAATACCAGCTTCAGCCCAGTGGATTTGATGACAAATACCTGTCACTCCAGCACAAATTAACAGAGATTGGAAAAAAACGGATTGGGAAAAAGAGAAAATTGATAAAGAGACTCTGGCGACCCCATTAGTGAAGAAGCCACGAACGTCCCATATCACCCCATCTATTTTATTTTATTCATATATTATACGAGTAGAACAATAAAATATTTATAAGTGACTCACCCCATAACTATTCTGGATTCTACTCCTTATCATCTATGCTCTACCTAGCCCACCATAACTTCAGAATTCGTCTGGATGCACCTCTTCATGCCCGGAAAATTTACCAAGTTATCTTCCTTAACTTAAGCCAAATAAATGATGGGCAGTAATGGTGTAAAATGGTGGACCATATAATAATCGATGCAATACAATTGTTGAACAGATTGGAGATATTTAAGCGGAGGTCATCCAACAATGTTGGAAATTGTTGAAATTATTAGCAACAATATCCTTGATGACCCTAAATCTGTCCAAACTGCAGAAATAATAATGTTGAACTGAATAGATATAATACCGCTGATGACCCAAAATAATGTCGGCAATTGATATAACAAAAAAATTGACGACGGCAATATTTCAAGTGGTTGATAATTTACGTTGAACATTATTGACGTAATGACCTTGATAAATGTTTAAGTTAGCAGCAAATTAACGATTGTTTCAAAATCAATGTCAGCAATTATTCAAGCTATTGGCAACAAAAATAAACGATGAAACCAATCGCATGTAGGCAACTGTTAAACTTGTTGTCAAGTGCAGGAAAACAAACTGACATTTTTTGTAATAATTCAAAAATTAAACAGTCAAATATTTTTTTGGATTTTTCTAAATCAAACTCGAATGCTTAAAAAAAAGAGGGCAGTCTTGAGGACTGCAGACAGAAGTGAAAACTTAAAACTGTGAAGCTGTGTTTTTATCGTCTAAATACAACAAAATTTTTACCTACTTTACCACACTTCCACACTATTATTAACTGAGAAATACATCTAATTCAATAAAAAAGAAAAAACAAAATATGAATCAAGAGAACGAGAGTAAATTTATTTATAATATATTATCATTAATTTCAACAATACTCAGGTTAATCGTACTATCAACAATTGCGTTTTCTTTATTAAAAAATAAAAAGTATAAAGAAAAACACACATCAAGTATGACAAACACATTTTTTTTAATTTTACTTAAAAATACAACAAAATCTTTGCTTACTATACCATAATTATTCACCACACTTAATCAAAAAAAAATCAAATTCAATAAAAAAGAAAAAAAAACTACAAATCAAGAAAATGAGAATAAGAAATTACAATAATTACAATTTATTTCACTCTCTTTTAATATTTATTTTATGTTTAATATTTAACGCACAACGCACCTAAAGAAGTTTTCACTTCAAAGATGGTACAACAATCACCAACAGAAAATAGAAAAAAATGAAATCAAGAAAACATTTCTTTTAAAAACTGAAGAAAATATTCAGACGTCGTAAAAATCCCCTGAATGCATTCTAAATTTAACTTCGTATTGACGGCACACTGTGCTAAAAGACACTAAAAAACTACACCATCGATAAATTTAAATACCGTAAATTGTCCAACACCTTAGACTGTGTTTAAATCAATCTTTTGTGAAGGAAATATCAACTTATATTGTAAGAGAAATAGATACTCTAATATCAGTTTTTATTTCCCTTATTTAATTTCACGGGAATGAAATTATGGAAAACGATGACGGGAAAACCAGTATTTTATTATTTTTAGCGATGCCTGACAAAAAAATAATTAATTTTTTTTGTTATTATCGAAATGATAATAATTTGAACAAAAAAAACTACATTATCGATCATTTTAAAATTCGTAAAAAGCAAAAATTATGATTTTTATGAATTCATGACTTAAAAAACCATAATTTTAATGGTATTTAATAAAAAAAAAAAAACACAAACAAATGTACCACTCCAGGAATTGAAGTCTTGACCTCAGTCGACCGCGATATCCATATTGCAATTTGAAACGTTACGACCAAATAGGGGTATTTTATATTTAATATATTTAATTAGCGTGACGATAACTCGAATATATAAATTTCTCCCCATACAAAATCGCACAACGTGCCTGAAGAAGTTTTCACTTAAAAAAACTTTTGTTTTACTATCTCTTTATCTATAACCAAAAAATACATTCAGTAGACGTGAACAAATACATTCTATAACTGTAGAAAATTTCGAGTTAATATCACTTATAGTTTGTGAGAAAATCAATTATGTAGAAATTCGAACGGACCCCGTGGTCATACCAATAGTGTACCGTTTTTACTTGTTCGAAGTACGGAACTATAAATAATGTTCCATTTAGTCTTTAGAGCGTCTCTAACTTTTTGTTGTTCTAATTACTAATTTTATGAAACAAAGCGAAAAAAGTCTTAACAAATGATTTAAACTAATTATTGATGTGAGTGAAAATCGATTTCAATTTTTCCAAACGATTTACTCTAAATTGTATGAAAAATTAAAGAAAATCATTTTCTCAATGCAATCGCCGAATTTTTTCTTTTAACGAATAAAATTAACCCAATTTCATTAGTTTTTCCATTTTTCTTTGGTTAATTTAAAATCAAAACGAAGAAGTTGATTTTTTTGTGTTAATTTTTCCTTCAATTAAAAAAACAATTAAATCAATTTTCATTCTAATTCATTAATTTTTTTTTTTGGATTCATGAAACTAATAAAAAAAAAATTAATTATGCAATCAAAAAAAAAATAACTCAAGAGCAATTTTATTCTTCTGAAAACTAATTGAAAATCAATTTTCTATGACAAAAAAACAAAACGAAAAGAAAATCAAAACAATTGAAAAGTCACCCTTAATTGAATTTTCCAATCAAGTGCTTTTGGTGAACAATTTTTTTTTTTACTGCACATTGTTGATGTTCTCTTCTCCCTCAGAAAATGATTATGTTTTTTAATTAATTTTAAATTTAATAGTTTTAATGTGATTTTCAGTGTGGAAATCAGTTGGAGATGAGTTTAGCAGATAGCGTGAGCATAGATCAATTAAACTTGTAAAACAAAACCATGAAATTTGCTTTTCTGACTTTCGAAAATTTTCAAGATTTAACAACGAAATAAAAACAATTTTCCCGAAAAAATAAAGTTTGTAGCTTAAAAATTAAGATGATTTTCGTTTTATTTTTAAAAACAAAAGTTGTTGTTTCAACATAAGAGTATGTATGTACTTACTCGTCACATACATACTGAGTTTCTTGTAAACAAGATATTATTTTGCTTTAAGTATGCTATAATATTTTTATTAAAGAAAATAATAAGAGTTTATCATATTTTTACAGTTTGATCTATCTATACTTACAAAAAAAATACTATACTTTACTAAAATAAATACATACTATACTTACGAAAAATACTTACAAAATTTTAAACGCTATTAAATCTTAACTTGAAAAAGCTATTTTGAAATAATCTTCGTCTTCTGCACATTTTATAGAACAGAGAGTAAATTTATTTTATTTTCCACTTATTTTTTTTTACATATGTTATGAGCAAATCTTTGGTTTCATAAATTGAATCAGCTACGTTCATAAAAACCAAAAAATTGAAGTAAACATGAAAAATTGTTTACCAGCGAACTATAAAAGAATTTGCAAAAAAAGTGATTCTAATTATGGAAGATTTTTGGTTCAAATTTGAGATTTTTGGTTTTATAGTTTTTGAAAAAATATTAACAAAAATATATATAAAGTTTTTGTTTATGAAAATGGAATGTTGGAATATGGTAAATTGTTTTAAGTCTTCAAATTTAAAGGATATGTTCTGAGAATATGTAGTTTTTATGACGAAGATGGGAATTACACCAATAGTGATCATCAAGCGAGATAAGCCAAAAAATGTAACCAATCAAATGACGAGTCAATAGAAGGTTTACTTTCAGGGTCAGCGTCAAATAAAGTTTCGTCGTTGACGAACGGTGTGGTTAAAGCTTGCGAAACAACCATGCCTAGAAGACTTTACAATAACAGTCGTCCACCATTTTACTAGTGGAACGAAGAAATTGCAAGGTTACGTAAAGCATGCAGCCAAACTAGAAGAGCATGCCAAAGGGTGGGGTGTTCCGTACAACCACGGGGGGTGTTCCGTACAACCACGGGGGGTGTTCCGTACAAAATTGTTCTTAAAAAACTAAAGAGGATCCATTCAAAGGCAGCAACAACCCAAGATTTGTTGCTGAGAATTAACTAGAGGTATCCAGATGCCGATTTTCGTTAGAGTTGTCCAGATGATGAGATATTGTTGTTGTTAATGATGTTCTTGAATTAGTACTATTTATTTCAATTTGAGTTGAGTATTGACCACAGGAAAGCAGATTGCAATGCGTGATATTTTATTGATTCAATTCTTTAAATCATCCAATATATCAAACCGTCTTCGACGATGCTGCTGCTTAATACGCGTAATGAATAAAACTTGCACTCTTCCCAGAACAAACGAATGTTATTGAAAGTTTTTTTTCGGACACAACAAGAAGTCAAGTAAAGCAACAAGAAGTACTCGCTGCAGTGGAAGCAAGAAAGCACCTGCTCCAGATGGCATTCCAAACGTGGTTTTAAAAACAGCAATAATAATGAAAATCGAAAACTTTACCGAGGTTTACAATCCATATTTGAAAGAAAATTTTTTTCATGAAAGATGGGAACAGCAGTGCCTTGTTTTATTATCTAAGGGAAAAGGATCGCCAATGGAGCCATCTTCATAACGCCCAATTTATATGCTAGATACGGCTGGAAATTTTTTAGAGCGAATAATATGCTGAGCAAGCCATAGAAGCACATGGAGACGTGGCGAAACATCAATACGGCTTCCGTAAACCGTTCAACAATTGAGGCAACGAACTTTGTTATTCACAAATCGAGGAAAGCATTCGCAAGAAAACAGTGGAAAGGGGGTTCTAAGAAGTACTGCGCAATTGTTACATTATATATTCAAAACGTATTTAACTCAATCCGATGGACTTTTATAATGGAAAAACATCGTAATATTGGAGCATCAGGTTATCTAACAAGAATTTTAGCCAACTATTTCTGTCATCTATTAAACTACGATACGGATGACGGTTTAAAAGAATATAGAATTACAGATGGCATACCGAAAGGGTCAGTTCTGGGACCAATATTGTGAAACCTTATGTATGATGATGTCTTCAGACTAAAAATACCGGAAGACTCATATATAATCGGTTTTACAGACGACATAGAATAGCATAGTTGTGGTAGGTAAATACGTGGCGTAGGTGGAGTGCAAGCATGGCACAGCCATTGGTCTCATCTATTAGCTGACCATAAACTGAAGTATTTCTTGTCATCAGTAGGAAAAATAGTGAAACAATTACGCCCAATATCAGTGGACAAGAGATCATCTCCCAGCCAAGAATTAAATACGTGGGTTTTATGATCGACACCAAATTGTCATTCAAAAAACACTTCGAGACAGTGGCAGCCAAGGCAACTAAAATTAACCCGGCACTTTCGCCATGCCGGCATACCAAACTAAGAAGTAGCAAGACAAATCCGGGTACAATACTAGTTTATCCCCCCAAATAGATTTGCGTTTTTTTTTTCAGATAAATAGAAAGGTTAGGTCCTCTGCATCCTAGTTATGAAAAAAAATTTACGGAAATGAGGGGATCAAAAGTTATAAAGGATCAAACTTTCAATTTTACCTTGGTCTCCCTTTGGTTTTTTTTTTAGTTTTTTTTTTCTTTTTTTCTTTATTTTTTTTTGTTATTTATTTATATTTTATTACACACTAAAATTTTAAAATTTAAAAAAAATCTTCATGATTAAAGTTTAATTCAACTAAACGTTCTTCGTCATTTACTTCTTTTGTCGGTTTTATTGGTGAATAAAGGTCGCTTTTTTTTCCTAATTATGAAAAAAAAATTTACGGATATAAGGGGGTCAAAAGTTATAAAGGATCAAACTTTCAATTTTACCTTGGTCCCCCCTTTGATTTTTTAGAAGTAACATGATTTGATTTTTGATTTTGACTCAATTCTGCGACCTTGCACAACTTCGATCAAAAAGAGACCCCCCTCGCCATCCTTCGCCGTCACCCCCTCCCCCGCGTCGTCCGCGGAGCAGGGGACGCGGGGCGACGCGAGGGGCTGGGTGCGAGGGAGGGGGCGGTGCTATTTTTGATCGAAGTTGTGCAAGGTCGCAGAATTGAGCAAAAAAAAAAACAAAAATCAAATCAAGTTACTTCTAAAAACTCAAAGGGAGGACCAAGGTAAAATTGAAAGTTTGATCCTTTATAACTTTTGATCCCCTCATTTCCGTTAATTTTTTTTTCATAATTAGGATGCAGAGGACCTAATCTTTCTATTTATCTGGAAAAACACGCAAATCTATTTGGGGGGATAAACTAGGAATGTTCCCAAATCCGTAGAGTTCTGCTAGCCAGTGTAGTAGCTTCTATCATATCGTATGGAGCTTTTGTCTGGGCTGACTCCATAGTATTTGAGTCATACAAACGGAAAGTATCATCAGTATAACCGACTGAGTGCACTGAGAGTAGTTTGTGCCTTTGGTACAGTATCGAACGAAGCCGTATTAGCAGAAACAGGAAGCAGGAAAAATTCAAATCAATAAAGGTATTTTCCAATGAGATTCGTTAAGTGCAGTTTGGTTTAGTATTTGCCTAAACCCACTATCTAATGCCCTAAAAAGAACAAAATATGGCTTCGAAATTAAAGATCAAAAGGTAGTTCAGACCAAAATTAATCATTTGATGTATATGGATGACATTCAAATATATGCACCTAATCAATCTCAAATGAAATCATTTTTAAGATTAATTGAAGAATTTTCAACAGACATAAACATGGAATTTGGTATAAGTAAATGTAAAACAATTAAGGAAAATGGAAAGATCAAATTCAAGCAGAAATGCTAAATTATGAAACTCTGGAAAACATACAGCAAAATGAAACCTACAAATATTTGGGTTTTCAACAAAACACAAGATTGGATCACACAAGTATTAAAAATCAACTCAAAACCCAATACAAACTCAGATTAACAAGTATTCTAAAATCTAGCCTAAATTTCAAAAATATATTTAAAGCAATTAACACATATGCCATACCTTTACTTATGCTTTCATTTGGAATCATACGCTGGTCACATGCTGATCAAGAAAACATCAACATTCTAACACGCGCTCAAGTTACAAAACACGAAAAATTACACCCCAACTCCTGCAAAGATAGATTAACAATTAAACGAGAAGAGGGAGGAAGAGGAATGTTAGATGTTCAATCACCCCATGTTAGACAAATAATAACATTAGGAGAATATTTTCAATCTAAAAACGCTGAACTCCATTCATCATTAACACTAGCATATAAGAACTACACACCACTAAACTTGAGTCAACCATATCAAACTTTACCAATAATAATTTAAATTAACTCCGATGAACAAAAAAATGAAAAATGGAAACAGAAAAACTTCACGGCAAACATCGTTACGTGATTAACAATGAACAATGAACATATAAGTAAAACACATTCTTATAAATAGCTTAGAGCTGGAGAACTTTTTTCAGAAATGTACTGGTGAAATGATGCCAAGCAAAAAAATAAATAATTAAGCAAAACACTTTCCTACTGGGTAAATGTAATCGATGAAAATGTATATGAAAAAAACTTATCGTTGACGTCTAAACGGACCTTTATTTTGCTATAAATACCCGAACTCAAATATAGAGGGGTCTCTTATCTTTATATTCTCTTATTGGATTTGTCTTTGAGCATTTTGTCATTTATTTTTCCTTCGTGGATATAAAAAAAAATGAATTTTTTGTATTCACGTTTTTTTTCCTTAATTTAACGGCCGTAGAAAAATTTGTAAAAGACCTTGATCGTTCGTTTTGATGTGATATTGCAAGCTTATGAACATGACTGCGTGAGTGTATGTGATGCATGTGCGTGTGAGTGAAGTAGTTATGAGGGTGAACGTGATGGTCGCGGCTTCTCCGGCGATGGAGCCGCTAGAGTCTTCTCTTTCCACTTCTTCTTTTAATTGCCAACTCCGATAATTTGTACTGGACGGCAGGTATTACCCCTCGTTCCCACTGTTGCTAATTTTGGGCTTTACAAATCTCACTAGGTGCACGGCCTGCAATTAAAATTCCATTGGTTCTCCAATGGAACTAGTTCTCCTTTACAAAATCCAATTTGTTATCTAACTTGTTAGATTTAGTGAGTATTTAGATTAATTGTAATTGATGATAGTTAGTACAATTTGTGTGTTTAAAGTATGGTGTTAATACCAAAATAAAAGGTAACAAAAAATGGTGTGACCGGTTATATTTAGCTTAATTCAACTTAAATTCTTTGTTAAATTGAACAAGAAAATTAGAACGAAAAAAAAGAAAAGAACTATTTATGTGTTTGTTTCTGTCATAGCACTATTTTTATTTTAAAATTCTGAGTGTCATTAAAAGAATTAGACAAACAAATGTGGACAAAACGAAAACAAAGAGGAAACACAAGTGCAAGCCGTTCAACAGTTCAATCAGGTGGACGTCCTTGGATGAGGCTAATCAGAAACAGATTTGACAATCTAGTGAAATTTTAATTACTGAAGGTTTTTCTGTAAATTTTATGGTGGTTAAAGTTGATTGAGTAGTGGAATAATTTCGTTTGAGGGTTCGGTCTCTAAAAGTGTAGGAAAGTTGGAAAAATATTCCCTTTATAATTCGCGAGATTATTTCGTTTTGCAACCGAACTGATGATATTGTTGAATCGTTGTATATGATTCCGTGTAAATTGGTCAGCATTCATCCAACATGACATGAATTAATGGTTGAGTAGCGACAGTCGTTCAACGTTTATATATATGCACCGTATTCAACAATAATTTGGATTTTCATAGCTAGCCGTTCTATATGCATTCACCATCACGAGAAACAGTAGTTTTTGTGTCGCTGCAGTCGTTCACCGTTCTTCTATGTTCTCCATATTCAGCCGTAATCTAAATTATACCTACTAACTGTTCTATATTCCACCATTGCCGTTGCGCTCGTTTGCACATATTCAATAATAGTAACAATTTTAAACATCAACCATACATATTCTGTCAACATTGCATGAGACAATAGCTCTGGATTTCATCATTGCTGTTGCTCACGTTCGCTCATATTTTAAACATCAGTTGTTAACTATTCATCCACCGTTGCATGATTCTCATCATATAATTGGACAGAAGGCGAGAAGAACCGGCTGATCCAACGGAGACAAGGACGTGGGATCTAATGCTAACATGTCGTGAGTACCTTTAAAATACACATAGGTATAGGGTGGTGTGAGTATGTGTATGAACATGGACGTAGGTATGGGTGTATGTATGTGTGTGTATGTGTAAGTGTATGAGATGCGAGAGCATGCGAATGTGAGATAAATTATGGGGTGAACGTGACGGTCGTGGCTTCTTCGACCTGTAGGTCCGCCAGAGTCTTCTTTTATCACTTTTCTTTTGATTTTCGATCCAATTCATAACCAATACACGCGTAAAATTCCACAATTTGTACTAGGCAGCGGGTATACTTTTTCGTTCCCGCAGACGAGAGCTAGTTCAGTGTTCAATATCGAACTAGGTGCGCGGCCTGCTATAACAACTCCATTGGTTTTCTAATGGAGCTAGTTCTCCTTTACAGAAGCAGGTTTCATTTTGGCTATTCAAGATCAAGTTATTGCACCCCGTAACTACCAGAAATATATTATTAAAAATCCAAATGTGATTAATGATAAATGTAGAAAATATCACCAAGCTCAAGAAAGTATAGATCACATAATTGGAGGGAGCAAAATGTTAGTAGGAACAGAGTACACTGAAAGACACAACTATGTTGCCAAAATTACACATCTAGGAATATCTCAAAAATGTAATTTAAATAAAAATAGTACACCATATTATAAATACACCCCGGTAGTATTTTAGAGAACGATGAATATAAGTTATATTGGAATGTTACTATTTACTCTGATAAAACAATAATTTGTAATAGACCAGATATAACTTTGCAGGATAAAACAAAATTTATTACCTATTTAATAGATATAGCTGTATAGCTTTCCTATTTAATAGCATACCGATAGACTCTAATATGTACTATAAAAAAATATCAAGAAAAAAAAGATAAATATGCTCCACTTGAAATTGAGTTAAAAAGGATTGCAAACAAAAAAGCGTTTGAAGTCATTTCATTAGTAATTTCGACAACAGGAATAACACCATTAAGTTTTATCGACCACACCAAAAATTTAAATTTTCCAGGATATGTTCATCAACAATGTCAAAAAACCGTCATACTAAAAACATACCGACAAGCATTATGTAAGGGCTCAGTTCTGGACCGCATACGGCTCCCCCTACTACTGATACGGACCGTATCAGGCACACTGAACAGCTCCTGATCAGTAATGTAACACCTCAAACTATCCAACCCGGATCAGGCAGCCCTACTAGAAACGGACCAGGACCGGATAATTTAAAATAGGGCATTTTCTTTTATAGGGCAAACCTTAATTGGCAAATCAGATATGATTCTGATCAAGCCCTGGTCCGGCATTTACTACTAGGGATGAGATAGGCATTCCAAATCCGGGCCGTATCAGGACAAATACGGCACGTTCTAGTAGTGAAATCAAGCGTGATTCCTGATAGGGGCCGGATGCAAATGCCCTATTAGGATTTACCTTATTACACCCTGATCCGGCCTGGATCATAATAGGGCATACCTGAACAAATTGCTAGTCGGCTAGACAATGGCTAGCCTGAACAAATTGCTAGCACCCAGGTATCCCACAAATTTCTAGTGGGACACCTGGGTGCTACTTTATTGACTGAGAGCAAAGTAAAAACTGTTGAAGTTCTTTTGGCGACATCGTAGAGTGTGGAGAAACAGTACTCAAACGTTTCATCAAAATAAGGGCGGATATTAGGAGTACGCTTTTAATAAGTTAATGTAATAATTCCGCATGGAGGGATCAGTTTTTATTGTTTTATAATTTTTTTTATTTTTCATCTATGGGTATGACGACCCCGCGTACTCCAGTCCCTGCTATTGACATACGAGTTAACGGTAGATATCACATACCACTTAAAATAGCAGTGAGATATCACTAGCCAAGGTGACATCTTAGGGGTGGTGGCCGATGAACTGTATTGAGTCAACGGTAGCACCCTCAATCTTAGTTGTGTAATAATCCTTGATGATGAGACGCTACTGCTTCCTCGAAGAAAGATGTCTGGGTAGTGAATTCTGGTGCAAGTGATCATATGTGCTTCCCTCGCTTGGTTATTGAAGCTCAAGGAAAAGGTGACACAAATATTTTTTCATTTAATGAAGCAACATGAACTCCTAAATATATTGCTGATGTGTTATGTGTACCAGAAATTCACATGGACCTATTTTTGTCTGTAAAGGGTAATGGAAACCAATTCCGGGTACGAATTCCGATCGGATAGTCAGCGTTGTAAAATATTAAGAAATTGAAGTGCAGGAGGAGGTTGTAAGAATCTTCAATTCCAAATGCTCTTCAAAATGATTGAACCAGTTGTACCAGTACCGTTGAGTGTGTAGGAAATTTTGCTGTCAAAATAATATCGTTACAATCAAGGCACAAACGCTTAAGACATGCATATATTAAGACATAAAATGGGATTAATTGATCAAGAATTTGTATGCGAAGCATGCGTGCTTGTGAAGCATCATCTATGCCGAAGCAGTTATCTATGCCGATGAATGCAGTTCTATGCAAGTCAATTGGAGTTTCTAGATATTTTTTATTACTGAAAGATGATAACTCACATGTTCGTTTCGTTTACTTTCTATAAGAGAAATCGTTATGAATGTGAAGAACTTCATTAAAAAAATACAACGTGAGGAGGTCAAAATATTCGAATTTTCCGGTTAGACAGAATACATAAATACGGAACTAAAAAAATTTATTGATGAAATGAGCACCCAACATCAACTTACCGTATACTTACCAAACGAAATGGATGTACAAACCGAAAAATGTGCACAACTATGGAATCTGCACGAACAATAATTCATTCAAAGCAGATGGAGCTGAAATTCTGGGTATAAGTTGCACAAACACTGTTCCAAACAAGACACCGTATGATTTATGCCACAGAAAGAAGAGTGATTTTGATCATTTAAGACGTTGCACGTTTATTGGGTATGATTGGAAGTCGAAGGGGTTTTGATTTTGGAACTCTGTAACTAACAAAATTGAAATAGCTGACAAAGTATTTTTATTCGAAGAAGATTCAATTGCAACTTCCAAAAAAGTCTGGATATGTTAACTCCTACATCGATCTCTTAAGTAGAGAACAAAACAGTAACTGTTGACCCAGGAATTTCCTTTGATGGTCAGAATGATTTGAATTTTTTTGGTTATAGTGATGCCGGTTATGCCGATGATATAGGTACTACGAGATCGACGTCAGGCATTGTATTTTTCTTTGGCAATGGAATTATTAGTTGCAGCTATGAACGCCAAATATCAGAGAACTTGTCAACAACCGAATCAGAATATGTGCCAGCTTCGCATGTCATAAAGGAACTAGTATGGCTCAAATATTTGTTGTCCGAACTGTTATCAAAGCAAATGGTGAAATCAAGATTTTTTATGGCTAACCACATTACGATAAGACTAATTAATAATGCTGAATTTCACAAGAAAACAAAACATATAGAAGTTTGATATCATTTTATCCATGAAATTGTATTCGACCGTCAGTATGTCTCAAGTCCAAGCATCAAAATAAGGCCAAGAGCCTCAGAATAAGACCAACTAATAACAGAAAAAGGATAAAACATTCAGAAATGATTGGTGAAATAGATCAAGTTACATAGAAAAAGTAACATCCAAGGCTAAAGGCACAGCCAGAGCAAATCTGAGGCTTACCAAAATTGAAGTAAAAGGTCAGGCCAAAGTCAAAGGTTAAAATCCAAGTTAAAGTTAAAGTCAAAACCAAAGAAAATTTCAAAATCAAACTAAATGTCAATGTTAAAGTGTAAATGTTACAGTCAAAGACAAAGTCAAATTGAAAGTCAAAGTGAAAGTCCAAGTCATAGTCAAAGTGAAAGTGAAAGTCAAAGACAAAGTCAAAGTCAAAGTTAAAATCAAAGTCACAATCCAAGTCAAAGTCAAAGTCACAGTCCAAGTCACAGTCCGTGTCACAGTCCAACTCCAAATCCAAGTCCAAGTGCAAGTTCAAGTTCAAGTCCAAGTCCAAGTCCAAGTCCAAGTCCAAGTCCAAGTCCAAGTCCAAGTCCAAGTCCAAGTCCAAGTCCAAGTCCAAGTCCAAGTCCAAGTCCAAGTCCAAGTCCAAGTCCAAGTCCAAGTCCAAGTCCAAGTCCAAGTCCAAGTCCAAGTCCAAGTCCAAGTCCAAGTCCAAGTCCAAGTCCAAGTCCAAGCCAAAGTCTGAGTCCAAGTTCAAGTCCAAGTCCAAGTCCAAGTCCAAGTCCAAGTCCAAGTCCAAGTCCAAGTCCAAGTCCAAGTCCAAGTCCAAGTCCAAGTCCAAGTCCAAGTCCAAGTCCAAGTCCAAGTCCAAGTCCAAGTCCAAGTCCAAGTCCAAGTCCAAGTCCAAGCCAAAGTCTGAGTCCAAGTTCAAGTCCAAGTCCAAGTCCAAGTCCAAGTCCAAGTCCAAGTCCAAGTCCAAATCCAAGTCCAAGTCCAAGTCCAAGTCCAAGTCCAAGTCCAAGTCCAAGTCCAAGTCCAAGTCCAAGTCCAAGTCCAAGTCCAAGTCCAAGGAAAAGTCAAAGTCAAACTGAAAGTCAAAGTCAAAGTCAAAGTAAAGTCAAAGTCAAACTCAAAGTCAAAGTCAAAGTTAAAGCCAAAATCAAAGTTAAAATTAAAGTTAAAGTCAAAGACAAAGTCAAAGTCAATGTCAAAGTCAATGTCAATGTCAAAGTCACAGTCACAGTCACAGTCACAGTCACAGTCACAGTCACAGTCACAGTCACAGTCACAGTCACAGTCACAGTCACAGTCACAGTCACAGTCACAGTCACAGTCACAGTCACAGTCACAGTAACAGTCACAGTCACAGTCACAGTCACAGTCACAGTCACAGTCACAGTCACAGTCACAGTCACAGTCAAAGTCAAAGTCAAAGTCACAGTCACAGTCACAGTCACAGTCAAAGTCAAAGTCAAAGTCCAAGTCAAAGTCAAAGTCAAAATCAAAGTCGAAATCAAAATCAAAATTAAAATTAAAATTAAAATTAAAATTAAAATTAAAGTCAAAGTCAAAGTCAAAGTTAAAATCAAAATCAAAGAAAAGGTCAAAGTTAAAGTCAAAATCAAAGTTAAAATCAAAATCAAAGAAAAGGTCAAAGTTAAAGTCAAAATCAAAGTCAAATTAAAAAGATACGTTTTTGAAACGGTTTTATCCTTGTTATTATTTCTGAATGTAAATATAATTGAATATATGCACTCTATCTTATTCATACCGGGTTACATGACCGTAATTGAACACCCAATCTATTTTATGTTATTTCAGCACTGCTTTACACATATGTTCTTTCTCTCTACATTAAGCCACAAACCATAATACTATACATAGTATATGTTATTATTCGTAACTCGTTTGTAACGCACATCTCAAACAAGAATTTCTTTTTAAAACAAACTTAAAAATTGAATTGAATATGATGTTGACGACGTTGATGATAAGTAAAAGAAAAACTGAAACAAAATCTTAGAAGTAAGAAAACTCAGAACAAAAAATAAAAGTTTACACACAAGTTTACATCTTAAATGCACGTATAATGGAATATATAAGCACAAGAAAGGAATAGTATTACATAAAACTAATATAAAATTATTTAAAGTTAAGAAAAAAAGGTTAAAACTTTATAAGTAATGAAACACGGTTAGAAAATGGAAAAATATTGAAATTAATTTTGTTTTGTAATTAATTTAATCAAATTGGGAAAGAAATAAAACTTTAAATTTCTTAACAAATAAGGTTTTTGTATTAAGATTTGATTAATATCTTATCAACAGTCGATAACAAAATAAATTTGAAAGTGTTAGCAAATTTTTAGTTTAATATTAATTATTTTCGCAGCCCTTAAAAAAAATATAGTCAGTCTCAGTTTGTCATCTGCTACTTAATTCTGTTTTATCATGTCTGAGAACCGACATCCTTCTGATCATTGCCTATGACTAACCAACAAGAAACCAGTATCTAATAACATATTGTTATAATTATAACAGAATCGTTTAATTTATCAACGTTTAACAACATTAAAATCAAGACAGATTGCACTCATTTTTTAATGTAGTTCGAAAATGACTATAAACCAGTTTTATAAGAAGTACGATATGGTGGAAATTGATCAAGTTAGTTTAAGTAGAAGAGCAGTGAGCTCTTGAAATAAATATGTTAGTTGGTAAATTGAAAGATTGAGCGTATTATCACTGGAGCTGTTTTAAAAGTCGAAAGTGCACAACTTTCTATCTACAAACAACCGCCATCTCTTAACCTCAACCTCAACACTAAAAAAAATTCAAAGATTTTCTTCTTCTTCTTCTTCAAAGATTTTCCAATCAAAAATAAAAACAAATTTTACCGCCATTTTCATTCGTTATGCGTTAAAATCATCACCACTCCTTAATTTCTTATTGAACATGCGAATTATTTTTATTTGCCATTGAACTGTTAATTAAGATAATATAAAAAAAATACAAAGATGGAACTACGTGAGCAAAATTTATAAATCGTAAAATGGAAGACCTAATGATAAAAGAAAAGGAAAAATTACGTTTTTATTTGTATTTTACTTTAATCTATTTTCAAGGCAGGTGTGTTATGTTAATTTTTTATTTTTTTATTTTTCCAACTTTTTATTAACTTTAATTATTTCAATATTTAAAATATAAAAAAAAGTCCGAGCGGCAGAATGTCCGCTAGAAATAGGTAGATTTCAGGATCAGACAGTTTTGTGTACAAGTAGAATACAATGTTTCAGATTAGTTTATGCAAAACAAACTAATTACAAAAAGATATCGAACAAATTTTAAAAAGAAAATTAGCTACATATAAGCAAAACTACTTCTACGCAATTTTGCAACAAACAAATATCAAATCTACCACAGAACATATGCGTGACAATGTATGACACTATATGAAAAACACACGGCAAACCTACTCTATATCATATGTCGTGGAATTACTGCAAAATATCAAAATAGTTTATTTCTAAGAAAAAAAAATTAATTTCTTCTATTCAAATTTTTTTATTTTTTTTATCATTGATTGTTATAAGGTTTTTGGAAATTATTGTTGTTGGGGATTGTTGCCAACTTTTTTGTTGAAGCCAACAAGACAAAAACCTCTAACTGTAGAGGTTTATATTTAAAAGAAACGGATTAAAATGTTTCCAAAGATTCTAAATTTATGAAACGGCCGTTATTAGGGTTTACAAAAAAACTTTTCTTCTAGTATAGAGCATCAGTTTGTTAACCATGTATCGGATTTTGCTGATCTACGAACTTGTCCAAGATATTAATAAAAGGCTCCACAAATGCGACCGTGAGAGTGCCGGTTAATTCAAATGCATTTTGTGTTTTACAAACTTTTTTGTTGGAGCCATTACTCAGAAACCTCTAGCTGAGGTATAACGGAATTATCCGGCACTCTCACGGTCGCACTTTTCGACCTACACCAAAAAAATTTTCTGTGTATGTTGCGGCAAACACTCTCTTGGACAAGTTTGCGAACTGGCCATATCAGGGTACCATTTAGGCGGCTATAGCCTTAAACGGCGAATAATCTAAGGCGGTATAACTGCCGTTTGTATCATAATGTTTAAATAAAATTTATAAATATTGAATATTTAAACGTTTTTTTATTTTTTTTATCAAAATGTAAACCTCAGCGCAAAAGGTTACTAAAAAATCAGATGTTTTAAAAATTTACTAAACTTTGTTGTCCTCGATATACATGAAAATGACCAAGCTCAAAAATGAAAACTTTTTCACACGTAGATACAACATAAATCTATCCAAAACTTAAAAAGCAAATTGTTTAAGTTCAGAGGTTGAGACCCTGGGGCTGTTAAAACGAAAACAAACGCAAAATGTCATGTTTTCATCATTTTTTAGTCTATTTTGTATATATGCTTTTAGATAAACTTTTCAACTATAACCTCAGAGATTTTCAGCCTTCTAGCCCAAGAAGTTATACTAACCTAATGCAACAACAACAACAAATCCCATAAAACTATAAAAATACCACATAGAAATATTAAATAAATTTTCTTTTGTTCCTTTATTTAAGTTTTTATTTTTTATCGCAAAAATTTAAAAAAAATTAATACAAAGCTAAGTCATTATATTGTTTTGAATTAGGGGATATTTTCTTTGGAAATTTGGAATATTTGGAAGTGGTTTAGTTGAAATAAATATATTTATATTGATTACACAGTTACAAAAGTTTTCCTAAATTGATAGATACCCGACTGGAAATTAGTTCAGGGAACCCGGATTATGATCAGATCCGGATCAGATTTTCCGTAATACGGCCATCTGATCAGTTCCTGATCAGCGTATAGTACCGTTTCCCTTGATCCGGTTATCTGATCAGTTCCTGATCAGTCTACAGTACCGTTTCCCTTGATCCGGCTGTCTGATCAGTTACTGATCAGCGTGCAGTACTTTATCCGTTGATCCGGCTATCTGATCAGTTACTGATCAGCGTGCAGTACTTTATCCGTTGATCCAGTCATACGATCAGTTTCTGATCGAAAAAACTCATCTTATCCGATGTCCTGAACTGGATAATAATACAAAATTTAGTTTTTTACCTGATCCATTCTGTATATAATATATTGCTCATTAAACAATAAATTCGTTATTAATGGTATAACTGAATTATTATTTTGATTATATTATCGACGTCATAATAGTACATTTACCCGAGCAGAAATTAGTTAGGGAAAACCTGAATACAGTCAGGTCGTGATCAGGGCCTGGTCAGTCCTACAAGGGCGATCTCTATTAGAGCAAGCTGATGTGGGCCTGTTTAGGGCCTGATTTAGAATACCCTTTTAGGGTTTACCTTATTTGAATACATCCGGCCCGGATCAGGTTTCTCGTATTTGACCCCTAGCTGAAATTTCAATTGGTTAAAACTCACTAGAGTATTATCCATTTTAGAAATATATAGTTAAAATCGTTTCATGTATGTTTTAGTTATAGCTTCTCGGCAGAAAGACCATAATAATAGTCATTAAGGTGGTATGTATGTTTTAATTTTTTCCATTGTAATTTTTAGGGTTCCGTACTTTAAAAAAGTAAAAACGGTACCCTATTGGTGAGACTTCGGTGTCCGTCCGAATTTCTACATAATCAATTTACTCACAAACTATAAGTGCTATCAACTTGAAATTTTCTACAGTTTTCAAACGTGTTTTTCCACGCCTACTGATAACAAAAAAATTCAAATATTTGTTTTAATCTATATTTTATGAACATAGATAAGGAGATAGTAAAACAAAAGTTTTTTGTAAGGAATCGAGTTTGGTCTAGAAAAATCGAGAAAGTTCAAAATATTTCAAAAAAAAATTTCAATGATTTTTCGACTGCTTAGTTTTTTTGATATTGCCATAAACGGGTATTGTCTTTCCTGTCCCCCCCCTTTAACTTCGAACATTAGAAAAGAAAAAATTTGAAAAAATTCATGGTTATGGTCAATGTTGTAAAGATTGAATCAAAACTATAGCGGTCGGGTCATCATTTCAAATGTGATTCTGAGGGGGTTGAGAGTGGAAATTTTGAAAAAAAATTATTTTTGACCTCAGTGAGTGGGGTGTCATATGAAAGGTGATTTTTTTTCTAGTCCAAGCCAATTTTTTTTGCAATTTTTAAAAGCGCAGTTTTTGAGTTATGTTAAAAAATGTGACAAAAATTTCCTGTCCCCCCCTCTTAACTTCGAACATTACAAAAGAAAAAATTTGAAAAAATTCATAATTATGGTCAATGTTGTAAAGATTGAATCAAAACTATAGCAGTTGGCTCATCATTTCAAATGTGATTCTGAGGGGGTTGAGAGTGGAAATATTGAAGAAAAATTATTTATGACCTTGTTGAGTGGGGTGTCATATAAAAGGTGATTTTTTTTCAAGTATAAATCAATTTTTTTTGCAATTTTCAAAAGCGAAGTTTTTGAGTTATGTTGAAAAATGTAACAAAAATTTCCTGTCCCCCCCTCTTAACTTCGAACTTTACAAAAGAAAAAATTTGAAAAAATTCATGGTTATGGAAAATGTTGTAAAGATTGAATGAAAACTATAGCGGTCAACTCATCATTTCAAATGTTATCTTGAGGGGGTTGAGGGTGGAAATTTTGAAAAAAAAATATTTTTGACCAAGTCGATTGGGGTGTTATATGAAAGATCGATTTTTTTCTAGTCCAAAACAATTTTTTATGTAATTTTAAAAAGCGCGGTTTTTGAGTTATGTAAAAAAATGTGAAAAAAATTTCCTGTCCCCCCCCCTTAACTTCGAACATTACAAAAGAAAAAATTTGGAAAAATTCATGGTTATGGGAAATGTTGTAAAGATTGAATGAAAACTATAGCGGTTGGCTCATCATTTCTAATGTTATTTTGATGGGGTTGAGGGTGGAAATTTTGAAAAAAAATTATTTTTGACCTTGTTGAGTGGGGTATCATATGAAAGGTTGATTTTGTTCTAGTCCAAAACAATTTTTTATGTAATTTTCAAAAGCGCAGTTTTTGAGTTATATTGAAAAATGTGAAAAAAAATTCCTGTCCTCCCCCTTAACTTCGAACATTACAAAAGAAAAATATTTGAAAATATTCATGGTTATGGGCAATGTTGTAAAGATTGAATGAAAACTATAGCGGTCGGATCATCATTTCAAATGTTATTTTGAGGGGGTTGAGAGTGGAAATTTTGACAAAAAATAATTTTTGACTATGCCCCCTACTCGGCATATGAAAGATGAATTTTTTTCTAGTCCAAAACAATTTTTATGTAGTTTTCGTTTTTTTCGGTTTTGATTCATTTGATTAAAATTCTAAAATTGTGTTTTGTGAAGGACTATTCACGTAAAATAATCGTAGAAGAGGATAAATTTTACTACGTTGTAGGAAATGTATATTATAGTAAATATTGAGTGAAACGAAGTAAAGAAATGAACAAACAAGATCAGATTAGATCAACACAGTTTAACAAGTCAGATGAACTAAACTTCAGGCGAAAGGCGTTAGGTTGAAAAATTATGCAATAACATACCAGATACCTGTTTGCTATTCGATAGATTATCATTTAATATGGTTGCATTGCTCTGTGAAGTTGATCACTAATTACAAACATTTTTGAAATTTTTGAACTATTGAACTACTGTTGAACTAGAAAATTGTTACAGTCAAGTTAATCGAGGTTGGGGATCTGTTCTTTTCGTTAAGTCTGATACAGTACCACCAGTGCAGAAAAATAGTAGCCACCATCACTTTGAGTTTAGCTCTGCTGGCAGTCATTGTGAATGTTCAACTAGCTGAAGTACAAATCCTGTTGGTATACTATACCGATCTCCCAAATGTTCAGTAGACAAATCACTCGACTGTGTTAACAATGCACTCGTTGGAAATAACTTGACGACACTTTTTCTCCGTTTTTTCCGTTGGTTTCAATAAAAATCCTCAAAACTGGCTCTAAAACTATTTTCTACAAAAAAATTTATAAAGAAAAATTCATGAGCCAACAACAGTTGAAGCTACAACAATTGATAATATATTTTCCAATATAAATAATTTATAAGCTGACGTTATTGAAGCTTTTTTTAGCCACCATAAACAGCTTTGGGTAAGATTCAACCCAACTTGAAACTATACTTACAAAAACTGTTTTTTTCTCATATTATATACACGGAACCCTCAGCGAGCGAATTATATTTGCACTTGCCTGACTTTTTTTTATTTTAATTTGATTAATTTATGTATATAGTATATAAATATATATCAGGGCCTGGTCCGGATATCCCAATCAGGGCCTGATCCGATTATCCCAATCAGGGTCTGATCCGGTAATCCCAACCTGATAGGGCAAAAGCGTTACACTCATGATCAGGGCCCAATCAGGCTGTCGTACCAATGCCTGATCCAGGTAAGGGCAAACCTGATCAGGGCCTTACTTGAGCCCTGACAAATTTCTGCTCGGGTACTTAACTTAAAATTTTTTTGTGCAAAAAATTTTCTCATTCTTCACGAATTTTTAATAACTTTTTAAAAAGTTAATTATAATATACTTAACTGTAATAATTAACTGTAGACTGAATCTATTTAATTGTTTAATATTTTGTACTTATAAGTACAAATTTATTGTAGAATCGAAAACAGCATTGTCAAACTTACAGTTGTGAGGGATCTTGCTTATTAACCTTAAAGAATATAATTTAAATTTTTATCTTGCATCTCCTCTTTACTCAAGAATTTCCAAATGTTTTTTGTTAGCAGTAATTGGTGAAATACTTATTATGTTGATCAAAAATTATTCTATTTGAAATATGACAAGTGATCTAAAGCAGGTATGGGTGAAGTTAGTTTTCGAATCCAAACTTGGATCCATACCTTCATAAGAGCCTATGTGACAAAGAGTTTTATGATACCATTGGAAAAATCATCAATAATGCCAAAACTTGGACTATAATAAAATAAAAATAAGAAATAATTAACAAACTTACTGCTAAATTTATAAGCATTTCAAGTGTACTTGAAATTATGAACAAAATTAAGGAAAAATGGTAATATTTTTTTCATTTATTTAATGTCAAATTAATATTTAAGAACAAAATTAATTCTAAACCTTTGAACGGATCTGGTATGGATCTCTTGACCAGACCGGACATGAAACTGTTGAAAGGATCCGGCATGGATCTTTAAGATAGATCCGGAATAGATCTTTCAAATGGATCCGGAATGGATCTTTGAAATGGATCCGGAATGGATCTTTGAAATGTATCCGGCATGGATCATTTAAACGGATCCTGTACGGATCCTATATGGCGTGACGATTTTTCATCATGTCCGGATCAGAAGGCCTGATTCATCCCTGATCAGTCTTCAGGCAATCCTGATCCGGATCGGACCCTATACTGATCTAATTTCTAGTCGGGTATTTGTATTATTTGAGCTGTAAAAGTTGTTTGATAATTTTTGATTATAAATTATGTGTTATAGTATTGCAGTTGTGACGTAGTTAGAACGTTAATCCATCAAAGTAGTTTTAACCAAATTAAACAAAACTGTTCCGAAATTGCATTGATAAAGTAGTTTCCGTTTATGTATTTAGTTTGGTTGGTTTGATAAATTTTTTGGATTATTCTGTTTCTAGTTAAATTTTTTATTTAAACTAATTTGACACATCAATTCTATTTGTACACAAAGCTGTCTGGTCCCAAAATCTATCTATTTCTAGCAGATATACGTGACGTTTGGACCTTCTTTTCTAGTACAAAGCCTCTAGTTTCTTAACCATGTGTCCGATTTGCGAACTTGTCCAAGATATTAATAAAACAAACCTTTTTAGAAAAGATTTTTTGATCTGGCTCCACAAATGCGACCGTGAGAGTGCCGGTTATTTCAAAAAAATTTTTTTTTGCAAACTATTTTGTTGGAGCCGCTCACTCAGGAACCACTAACTGCAGAGGTCTATTTTTGGAGTAAATTGATAAAAAAGATTCTAAAGATTCTAAATTTGTGAATTTTTTTCAAATATTAGCATCCAAACGGCCGCTATAACGGTTTTAAAAATTCAACTTTTTTTAGTAAAAAGCCTCTAGTTTCTTAACCACATGTCGGATTTTGCTGATTCACGAATTTGTCCAAGATATTAATAGAACCCACACGTACAGATTTTTTTTATCTTGCTCAACAAATGCGGCCGTGAGAGTGCCGGTCGTTTTCGTCATATCTCATATCGTTTTCCGTCTCCGCTTATCATAAATAGTCGTTTGGCACCAAAATTTTTCCGAAATTCCGAGATGAGATACATTGCAATAGGTAGATTTTTATATGAAATCTACCTAAAAAATTATGGTGAATTGATATTCGTTAGTTTTGCACACGAGTGAATTATGAGGAAAATTTGTAATCACATTAACTTAAATTAATTTTTGTATAATTATGTTTTTTGTTGTTGTTAAAAAAAATGGCGATCCATCATAAAAATTATGAAAACCATTGAAAAGTTTAAAAAAATAAAATAACTTGTTGTAGGAAAAAGGAAGTACCAGATTTTGAATTCTATTAAATTAAATTTGTTTGTTTTCAAATGACGTTAATAACACTAATTGGTTTATGTGCTGGTGACAGTTGGTTATATTAAATTAATAAAACTCTTTTTTTCTGAATTAAAAATTTTAAATGTATGTTTGGGTTGTAGCTTGAAAAATGAAACATGAAATTTAGGTTTTTTGTTATAATTATTTAATTTAATTATGTTGTTAGTTGATCACTCGAGAATATTTTTATATGTAACCCAACAAACACTGTGGCGGCCCAATGCTAGCACAAAGCGTTCACGAGCGTCATGGCATGTTGTCACTTGGACGTCCAAGTGCATCCGCATATTGCTATCATAGTGCCATCATAGCGTGACGGCCGATGTGGTGGCAAAACGTTCGCATTTGCTATTTATTTTGTGGCTATTATAACACTATGCGAAATGCATAACGTGTTTCATATCGTTTTTAGGGTTCCGTACTTTGAAAAAGTAAAAACGGAACCCTATTGGTGAGACTTCGGTGTCCGTTCAAATTCTACATAATCGATTTACTCACAAACTATAAGTGCTATCAGCTTGAAATTTTATACAGTTATTAAATGTGTTTTCCCTCACCTGATGATAACAAAATTTCAAATGTTTGTTTTTATTTATATTTTATGGACATTGCAGATAAGGAGATAGTAAAAAAAGTTTTTTTCGAGTTTGGACTAGAAAAATCGAAAAAATGGAAATATTAAAAAAAAAGTTTCTTTAAATTTTCAACTGCTTGTTTTTGAGTTATTACCAAAAACGATTGGTTTTCTTGTCTGTATTTAAATGACTGGTTTCATTTAACTTTTTTATAAGATATAATATGACTGTCGTAATAATAAATTGATAATTTTCATTTTATTTTCATCTAATATTATGTGCGAAAGAAATTATTTTGTGAAAATAATGAAAAAATACATAAAAAACAAACGGGAACTTTAAATAATTAGTTTTAGTGATTTAAAAATATTATTATATTTATTTAATATTTTTTGTTTGTCATTTCTCATGTCGGTTTACTGATATTTGAATTTATTTTTATATAATATTAAGAAAATTGTGGAAAATTAATATTATTTTTCATATTAAAGCCAAATATTAAAATTTTTTGAATTCTGATTTTTTTTCATTTAAATTAAATGATACATTAAAAAATGGCGACAAAATGGACCCTAAGAAATGCAATCACCCACATACGTTTTCATTTTACAACTTCGAAATACGTCCGCAATCTTCATTTGTCGCAATGACGTTTCCAAAAATCCTCACAAACACTGTGGCGGCACAATGTGGTCACGTGCGTCATGGCATGTTCTCACTTGGACGTCAAAGTGCACTGGCATGTGGTTATCATAGAGCCGTCATTTTGTAACGACGCGGAGTGGCGAAAAAACGTATGCACAACGAGCGCAAAGATAACGCATAAAATGTTAGCACGCCATGGCAATTCCACGACGTACGCGGTGTTTGTTGAGTATTTTTTTAAGTTTTTTTAGAAATTTGATAAAAATTTCATATCCGTAAAGTTTAGACCTTCCGAAATTAGAATGTTTCTTGCAGTTACAGCAGCTTTTGTGACGGTCCAACGAAACCGGTCAAGCAGAGCGAATCAAACAATAGACAGCAGAGATCGTTCCGACCACCTGAGCACGAGTCACCTTGTGAAATTAATTCATACTCCATATATTCTTCGAAATCTGTAATCCAAAGGTATTCTGTTGTAATTATTTCATGTTTAGTTTTCAGTATGGTTTCATTAATATTTTTAAAGGTATTTTGCTCGAAACCACTTTTGTCGAGATGGTCGACATGACATCTTAAGTTCTACTCCAGCGGACCTACACTGCAAATATAATACCACAATAATAATAATTTCCGTTTCAAAAAGTACAATATTTTGGTTATACGTACTAAACTCAAACTCAAAATATGGACGGGATGAAATCTCACAGCTCTGAGATATCAAGACTTCGGTCTGGGTTAAGGATTTTGATATAGTTTTCGGCAAAAAACTTTTATGAGGACATGGTTTTTAGTTTTGGGCAGCGATGTATATCAAACAGAACTATTTGTAAAAGTACAAGTATTTTTTTATCTCTGTTTAGAAATTTATTACCCGAAACATCAATACGTTGTCGGAAAATTATAACAGATCATATATTAACATAAATTAGTGAAAAGATTATACACTCAGCAAACTACTCAAAAACCTCTCCATTTAGCGTTACGAGAAAATATTACAAAATCACAAATTTATATTACTTTCCAAATTCCAAAAATATTGTAAAAATTAAATAAAATCAAACTTTTTTCAACATTCTAAAAATATTCCAAAAATTAGAATAAAATCAAATATTTAAACTTTTTCTAAATTCCAATAATATTCCAAAAATTCTTAAGAATACAAACTTTTCCGAAATTCTAATAATATTACAAAATCAAAAATTGAAACTTTTTTCAAAATTCCAATAATTATATTAAAATCAACAATTTAAAATTTTTCAAAATTCTAAAAATATTCCAAAAATTCTTACAAAATCAAAAATTGAAACTTTTTTCAAAATTCTAAATATATATAAAATTCAAAAATTCTATTTTTTTCAAAATTCTAAAAATATTGCAAAAATTATAACAAAATCAAATATTAAAACTTTTTCCAAAATTCTAAAAATATTGCTAAAATTATTACAAAATCAAAAATACAAACTTTTTTCAAAATTCCAAAAATATTTCAAAAACTATAACAAATTCAAAAATTTCCATGTCCAAATGTCCAAAATTTCCATGTCCATTTCCACGTCATAAAAACAACTAATTTTTTTTTCCAAAGAACTGACTAAAAAAATAAATGAAATCATTGTTTGACACACTTGACAACATTTTTTTGACAAACCTATAATGCCATATTTCTCTATAATAATAATAAAATTTCATAACATACAAATAATTAATTTTATATTTTTCCAAAAAATTGGGTGAAAAATAAATAAAAATCTTTCTTTTGACATACTTGACAATATTTTTTTGACAAACTTCTAATGCAATAGTCTAGTTTTTGATCTCACATCCAAATTCAATGTTCCTACTCGTAATCACTTAAACTGAACGTTTTTTAAGCCAAAAATATGAAAATTTGCTATTTTTGACACTCTTAATGACTATTTGACACACTTCCGGTACAGTTATCGAACACAAAGTCCTTTCGGACCTGTCTCTTGAGTATACCTATTTTAAGAAAGGAAATTGAAATTTTTGAAATCCCTATAGCAGTTTTCTAGATTTCGTAGGTAATGACGGCCGGCCGGCCAGCCCCAGCCGGTAAACAGACATACATTTTTTTGCTTTTTTAGAATCAGTAAGTCCTAACGTCGAGAAATGCCAAAAAAGTAGGGTTAAGAATTTCACTTTTAGCTCATGAATGTAATGCTAAGGACTTTCAGACCGAAGTAATAAAATGTAAGAACAGTTGAATACGTTGTTGTTAATTTAGTATTAAAAAAATTTAAAAAAAACCATTACTAAATAAATTCTAAGACTTGTCTTTAATTTCCTCCTGAACCACCAGTAAGGTAAAATTTTTAGATATATTATTGTTTTCCTAATTTTTCTCAAACTTTCTTCCTAGATATATTATTGTCTTCCTAATTCTGTAATTTTCTTACCTAAAAATAAAAAAAAATAAATTGCGTTAATTAGTGAAAATAAAAATTTATCGATATCTTCTTATATATTAATACGCTAAAAAAAACTTTCTGGAGCCTAAGGCTTTTTTATTCGAATTTTGATTAATTTCAAATTTTCACTGCTAACTGATATTAGTGTAACTTAGGTCTTAAAGATTTTTGGGATTTTTCGGATCATAAATAAAAAAGTTATAGACGAATTAAATTGTATTTTTGAATTCAACGGCCTCCCACATACAATATGAAAATGGAATTGCCCAAGTATATATTTTTTTTCACAAAAACGATAAGCAGGCTACAGACCTTCAATCAATTTGTCAATCAATTCGAAAACGAAAACAAACGAAATAAAATTTAGTGTAGTAATTCCCTAAATTTTTAGTAATTCCCTAAATTTTATTTCGTTTATTTCGTTTATTTTCGTTTTCAATTGATTGACAAATTGATTGAAGGTCTGTAGCCTGCTTTACGATGTTATTTTGTTATTGTTATTCTTTTATACAGTTTATTTTAGTCTTCTTATGTACATTGATGTGAATGAATGTGAAATTTTTTTCTGTTTTTATATTTTTTTGTCACAAAAACGATTAGAAATGCCAATGTATGTGAAGTTTTTCTTATGCGTGAGATAGGTTTTGGCATTAGTAATTACTACGCGTATATCCGTAGTATACGTTCCCCACTAACAGTACCCTTGACACCCTTGACAACCTTGACACCCTTGACACCCTTGAAACCCTTGACACCCTGAAAAATAAAATTTTATTACAATTCCTCCACTATTTTTTTTATTTTCTATTGTTTAGAAATTAAAGAAACAATTTCCCAAATTTCCCAAATTCCTCAACTTAAAAAAATAAAAATTTTTTTATTACAACCATTCCTCACTAATTAATCGAAAGGAACTTCGTTCCATCCGTTTTTCGGGTCACTTCGTATATTCGATAGAATATTCGATAAGTATATTCGTATAAGGTGTATAGTGTATACGTGGTACATATACGAATTCGTTCTGTTTCTGTCCTTGATTCTACGAATTTTCTTTTGGAAGACGTAGAAATATATACGTTCGATGTGGGTCGTATAGTATACTACCAGTCACTTCGCGTGTGTTTAAAGTGAAACTTAAAGAGCTCATAGATTTTTTAATGAAAAAAAAGATTTTCGGTTCTGTCAAAGCACTTATATATACCATTGAATTTCAAAACGTGGTCTTCCGCATGCTCATATTTTGTTAAATTTGTCAGATGAAGATAGAATTGATGGAAATGAAATAATGATTAAATTTGTATGTACTGAAATCCCTGATCCCATTCTTTTTAGTAAATTATATGAACTAGGAGGGCCCGGCGTACTTCGCTACGCTTATAAATAAAGTTTTTGCGTAGACATTTTGTTGACGTAGAAGCAATGATTTCAAAAAGTGGTAATGAGATATGCTAGGACAGTGATGGCGAACCCGCGACCCGCGGGTCATGGACTGACCCATGAGACGTTTTTAAATACCCGCGAGAATATTCAGATAATTTATCTAAAATTTGAGGTTTAAATATTTTTATAACAAATCATAAATAAATCTAATTCTACAACTAATTTGTAAAATATAAAATTATTTTTAGTTATAAATAGAATCTCAAAATATAACACAGCTTGCAATCATTGCAAAATATACAAATCTGTAAATATGAAATCAGTACAACATATTAAGAGCTAAAATATGTACTATCCTTAGTCTCACTTAACCTAGATATGTCTCTCCTAAAGCCGCAATTAGACTATTGCAGAACTCTGCAATATTTCTGCAATGGTAGTGTGTAAAATATTCATTGCAGAAAAGTTTGGCAATGAACTCATTGCAAAACATTGCAATGACTCATTGCAATGTTTTGCAATGAGTTCATTGCCAAATTTTTCTGCAATGAATATTTTACACACTACCATTGCAGAAATATTGCAGAGTTCTGCAATAGTCTAATTACGGAGTCGAAAAGTTAATGTGTATAGCGAAGTGGAGAAATCTGGTTTTCATTGTTTTAGTAGTTTAACCTTCGCGTGAACGGATATTTTTAGCGACTGATATGAACAATATCTACCCCGGCAGATGTTTACATAAATCATAATATCAGCAAACGTAACTATGTATTTATTTTACTTTTGTGTAAGCATACAATAAAAGCATATATTTAAAAATAAAGTTACTTGTTTTTCACATTGATCAGTAAAAATGTTCATTTAAAACCCAAGGAAAAAAATCTACCTAAATATCTACCCGGGTAGATATTGTTTTCTTGCGTAAAAAAACATAAAAATCAAAAATAAGTGTTAAAAGAAAGTTCAAAATATTTTTCTTTCAGATTTGGCGAAATCAATTTAAAAATTAGTTAGCTGAACATGCATGATGATTGGTTAAAAACTCATAAAGTTATTGAATTACAAAAACTGTGATATCTACCCGGGTAGATACTGTTCACGCGAAGGTTAATGAAATTTATTTTGTTTTCTAAATAAAAGTTTGATCAATGAAGTAAATACATATATAAACTATTTGTATTTTAATTCTAGTAGTGACCCACGACTCTAAATTGAGAATCTTATAAATTTTTTTTGACCCACCAGCAAAAAAGGTTCGCCATCACTGTGCTAGGAAATAATTTTTAATTTTTATTTTTAAATATATGAATGAAAAATAATCAGAACTCTAGCTGATCAGTTCGGATATATGAAAAATTAGCGATCAAATAAGTTAGAGATCAAATAAACTTACTTGAAAACTTATTTGATCGCTAATTTTTCATATATCCGAACTGCAGCCAAATTCTGTAACTGTGAAGTGGTGAAGTGTTAAAAAATTTTTCATTTCGATTTTATCATTAATTTTTTATCATTTTACCATTTTTGCGATTCTATATGCGATGTGAGTGTTAAAAAATCTAATAGCAAGCTGACAGTAAACGTCAAAAATACATAAAATTAAATACTAATTTTAACTTTAAACTTAATTTAAAAGTAAATTTTTACAAATATAAGTATATATAAATATTTTAGCAATTAAATTTGAAAAATTAATCGGGATTTAATTTTATAGAAATGCAATTTAAAAAAATCAAATCACATTGGCGTTTTGGTGTTTTTTGACATAATGTCAATAACAACAAAAGAAACGGTTTCATTTTATTGCTAAACAAAAAGTCTGTGTTAACTTTAAAGTTTTAAAACTTCACTCACTTAGATATTTTTGCCGTGAAGTGATAAAAAAATTATCACTTCACCGCTTCACAGTTACAGAATTTGGCTGCTGATCAGCTAGAGTTCTGATTATTTTTCATTCATATATTTAAAAATAAAAATTAAAAATTATTTCCTAGCATATCTCATTACCACATTCCATAACTAAGACTAAGGGATGCTATCATTGATTGAAAAAAATTATTCGCCAGCACTCCTAAGATATCACTTTGGCTAGTGATATCTCACTGCTATTGCCAGTGGTACACGATATCTCAGGTTAACACATATGCCAATAACAGGAACTAATCATAGATCAACAATTTTAAATTTTACAAATATGTACTTATAGCTTTGCATTCATTGGTATTAATGTATTGTTACCGTTTGCAAATCAATATCGGCTAAGTGCCACCAATTTTAATTAGTTTATTCATCATGATTGCCATCCATGTTTAAATATACATAAGCTATGCTTCTTTGAATAGTGTTTGTGCGAATTCCGTCCCGTCCTTTTAAGCTTTAAATCGATATAATCGATGTTATCAACTATCTTCACTTAATTTTTGAAACATGTATTAAATACCATTGCAACAACATATTTGGTGTAGATTAAGGTTGCACCGATTAATCGGTAGATAATCGGTAATCGGCCATTTTGCCGATTAATCGGTATCGGCTTTTTTGTCCGATTAATCGGCCGATTATCAAGACATGCATTTACTTCGGTCTGAAAGACCTAAGTATTACATTCATGAGCTCAAAGTGAAATTCTTACCCCCACTATTTTTGACATTTCTCGACGTTTTAGGACCTCCTGATTCTAAAAAAGCAAAAAAAAAAAAATGTATGTCTGTCTGCCGGCCGGCCGGCCGGCCGTCCGCCGTCATTACCTACGCTGCAGGGAAAACCGCGGGAGGGATTTCAAAAACTTTTGTTTCTAAAAATAGGTATTCACAAGGGACAGGTCCGAAAGGACGCTGTGTTCGATAACTGTACCGGAAGTGTGTCAAAAAAATCATTATGTGTGTCAAAAATAGCAAATTTTCATATTTTTGGCTTAAAAAACGTTCATTTTAAGTGATTACGAGTAGGAACATTAAATTTGGAGAAATCTTGATGGTCGGGATTGGTATGTGAGATCAAAAACTAGATTATTGCATAATAAGTTTGTCAAAAAAATGTTGTCAAGTGTGTCAAAAGAAAGATTTTTATTTATTTTTCTACCTAATTTTTTGGAAAAAAAATAAAGTTAATTGTTTGTTTGAAATGAAATTTTATTATTATTATTGAGAATTATGGCATTATAAGTTTGTCAAAAAAAAGGTGTCAAGTGTGTCAAAAGATTTTTATTTGATCCACGGGTGTGACAACCCCGCGTACTCTAGTCCCTGCTATTGGCATATGAGTTAACGTGAGATATCACATACCACTGGCAATAGCAGTGAGATATCACTAGCCAAGGTGATATCTTAGGGGTGCTGGCGGATGAACTGTATTCAGTCAACGGTAGCACTTTCAATCTTAGCTAATGAATATTCCTTGATGCTGGAACGCTGTAGCTTGCTCGAAGAAACGAGCCTTCATATAAATATATATCTGAGCTTTAATTATTGAAAAATATACTGCGTCCCATAATCAAGGATTATGCCATTGGCTGGACTATTGGCAAACCAATTTTAGTTTTGTTCCTGCAAATTTTTAAAACAAATTTGCTTTTTATCTCTTATTTTATTTTTATTTTCCCTATTCTATCACGAAATATTGGCCTAGGTCATATTTTATATGTGATAGGATTTATGGTTTAGTTATCCGTTATTTAACAAAAAAAATATTAAAAAAAAAAAACAGATTTGCGTCCATTAACATCCTTAGAACGCATGTTGTTGTGGGACCTTGGTCTTAAAAGGTTTTTATGTGTTGTTGTGACACATATTGTAATGCCTATTACACATCACATTTTATAAAAAAAAAAAAAAAATTGGCAATAAAACATTCGTTTAGCTTAGAAACATGAAATATTCACTAAAGCTATTTTGTCTGGACTAAAATGCAGTTCAATACGTTATAAGAAGTACAGTTTCTTTCAGATTGGAAAAACTCGATTTGTGTTAAAAATTCGGTGCAAAGTTTCTCATTCGGTCATTAATGGAAGTGTGGTTCTCGAAGTTTGCCATTCGTGGCTTCTGTCTTATAAATACGTAAGTTTTTATTATTTCCATACCAGAGTAACCATGCTTGAAATAATGACAGAATGACAACGAAGTCGTTCCCAAATACATGAATCCACCAAATGTGACACAAGTTCACTTATAGATATTGGGTAAAAAATAAGCAAGCAGGACTGCAGATTGTTTTGCCTACGAATGGAAAATAGTTGCCAGAAATTTGCAAAAAAGCACTTTCAGCAGTTACAAAATTTTTTTAATTAAATGTTGTCGAACTATAAATTAAAAAAATAAAAGCGTTATTTGCATAATATTTTAACCTCAGGCCCCTCAGGTCCCCAAAGCGTCCCGATTTTGGTGGAATTGTCCCGACTTTTACAGTAAAATCCCGCGTTCTAACTAATAATCTAAATAAAAAATTCTTTGTGTAGATTTGTTTTACTCATTTTCATTAAATAATCGGCAGCCGATTAATCGGTATTGGCCGATAAAGAAAGCCGATTAGTCGGTAATCGGCAATTTTGCTTATCGGTGCAACCCTAGTGTAGATGATAAAATTTGTAACAGCATGATGTGTTAAATTCCAATACATATAATTTTGATATACAAATGTAATTGTTTCAGATTATACTTCCATTTTGCAATTTCATAAAAATTATGTCAACAAAAAAACATTGATCACAGCAAACTAACCGTATAAAACGATATTTATATAAAAACCATATTGAGCAATTATCAACATTTAGGTAAAATCCCTTAAGATAATTATAAGGGCCTTGCGGTTTTGAAAAACACTTCCCAAATTTTCATGATGATCGGATGAATGGTGTATTAATGCATAAAGGACAAACAGACATAATTTCAATTTTATATATATAGATTCAATATTTATTTAGCATGATGAATCGAATCCTTGATGACTCGAATTAAGCTTGATGACTCGAATATATAAATTTTTCCCCATAGAAAATCGCACAACGGCCCCTGTGTTTAAATCAATCTTTTGTGATGAAGATGTCAACTCACATTGAAAGAGAAACATACTTAAATAGTAGTTTTAATTTTCCTTATTTTATTTCAGGGGAATGAAATTATGGAAAATAATGATGGGAAAACCATATTATATTTTATATATTTCATTTTATTTTATTTTATTATATTTTACAATATTTTATTATTTTTGGCACTGCTTGCCAAAAAAATAATAAATTTTGTTTTTAATATCGAAATGATAATAATTTGAACGAAACGGAAAAAGACAGTAGCAATATCTTTAAAAAACTGCATTATCGATCAATTTTTTAAAATTCGTAAACAGAAATTTTTCAAGAATTCGTGAATAAAAAAAAGTTAATTTTAATGGTATTTATTAAAAATTAAAAAAAAAAAATAATAAAAAAATGCACCACTCTAGGAATTGAACTCTCGACCTATAGAACCTCTGTCGACCGCGATATTCATATTGCAATTGGAAACGTTACGAACGGATAGAGGTATTTTATATTTAAAAATATATACGTGATGCATGAAAATGATAACTCGAATATACAAAATTTTCCCCATTCAAAATTGTACAACGCGCCTAAAGAAGTTTTCACTTCAATAATAAAAGCGTTATGTCATGAAATTCGTAAACAACGAAAAAAGTAAAATAAAGTTAAAATTCGCAAATTCGTGACAATATTCCAAATTTTTACACCTGTTGTTTTTACGTGGGTTAAATTTTCGCCATTAATTAATTTCACTTAAAACATTTTTTTTATTATAGGAACTTACAGTAATCTTAAACAGCAAAAAGAATGGTACCAGCGGTTTAGCAAGAAAACCAATTTGTTTATAAACCATTTTAAAGAGGATGACCTAGATGTAATCTTATCGATTACATTTTTTTTTGTTTCGTAGATTAGATCCATATCATCTTCAAACATTTTACCATTTCTCTAGAAAAAAAATTTCTTCATCCAAAGAAAGAAAAAAATGGTAACCAATTTAACTCAATTAATTATCATATAATAAACCAACCCACATCATACCATTTGCTTTTACAAAAATAATCATATAAATTTCGATAAAAAAAAACTGACAAAATAAAGGTCATATCATTATTTATCTTAAGAAACGAAAAGAAAGTCTACATAATTTCTTGTATTTTATTTTATATAAACATCCAAAAGTGTGCTAGTTACGATTAGATTTACACAGATTAGATTTCTTAGAAAATGTGGGCGGGAAATAAAAGAAAAAAATAAGAAAGAAACCAAAAAGTGATTTTACTCTTACGCATTTAAGTTAAAAAATTTTGATTTTCTTGAGAATAATCTTCGAAAGATTCAACTCTCTTTAGAAGTAATAACAGAGACTGATTTATGTCTAGAACAAACAAACTTAAACAAATATTTATATTCAAACTGCATCATGACTTTATTAATAAAAAGAAACAATATTGATTCCTTGGGGAAAATGTTAAGCAACATTTGTTTTTCTTCTCTCATTTTCTTGAAATGCAGTTTTTGTTATTCTTGTTGTCAGAAAAACGTTTTAAAATGATAATCTTCGTTTTTCCGATAGCAAAAAACATATTAATTATAGATTTTTTTTATTAGTAACGGTAAAGTAGAAAATTTTCCATTTAACGTTCCGATTTTGTATCATGTTGTTTTACGTTTAATCTAATAGCTTGAAAATATTTCAGAGAAATAATGAAAACAAAATAAAATTGAAAATGAAATCACTCATATGTGGTTTTCTACAGATATGTGAACAGCAAATATTGATTTTGTAGTAGAATATTTACAATTTTTTGAAGTTGAATTTAAAGAGATTTAAATTTAATCCAGACACTGAATCTTGACATAAAAGTTAATAAATTCTAACGCTATAGAAATCGGAATTTAAGTTACATCAAGAGATGCGAAGAGGAATGCATTTAAAGGGGAATTATAATAAAATATGTATCAGTAAGCTTAAAATCGTTTCATGAAATAACATCAGTTTATTTATGACGTTTCACTGTATGCATGAATTCACATTTTGGTGTACTAGGTCACATGTTATTTTCTCTTCAAATCATTTAACTTGTTGTTATATTCCTTTCTTTCTTTGTGAAACAAATACATTTTTTGAAAGGGTGTTTTACCTTGTAATGATTTACTAACATCTATTCATTCGCATTAATAATATTTGATCGAATTTTTAAGGACCCTATTGTTATGATTTGATGATTTTCAATGTATGGGTTAATTTTTTTTTCATGTTTAATTGAAAGTGAAAGCTACAACGACAGAGATAGATAGAAAGCCTTTTTAAAAGACAAAGTCATTGATAAAACGATTCTAAATCATGTTGGTCAGCTAAAATTCAACCTTCAAAAAGATATTGTTTTTGGCAATAAAGCGAGTAACTTTGTTCGTTTTTTTTAATGTTGAAATATACATTTCTCATAGTTATTAGATTTTGATAAAATACACATTGTTGTATAGATCTTACACAGAAACTATTATAAAACTAGTATCAATATTGTGCAAGAGTGTTTGAAATACATTTTGTTTCTAGATAATTAATTATTTAGTTAAAGTTCGGGTATTTTATTGAGTTTTTTTTGGCAATTTTGATTTTTTTGGACAATAATTTTATCTCGGTATAGGCAACCGAATAACGGTCCTAACCTCCTGTCACTGATTGGTAAAGATGAGAAGCTTTATCACCTAGGAGTAACAACAGCGATTTGTCAAGGGTTCCCCTTTAATTTCTTTCCAACATCCAAATGATTTCAATTTTTGAAGCGTAGTCTTCCTTCCTCTAATTTAAGACGTAAAGGAATGTTTACAATGTGGAGCTGGCAGCAAGAATCTAGTCATAAATTTTTTCAGCGACATTCGTTAGACATCAAACCTCAGAGACAAGGTAGGCAGAATAAAATAATGAAATAAAAAAAAGAAGGCGGTCTTGAGGACTGCCGACAGAAGTGAAAACTGTGAAATAGATGTGTTTTTATCGTGTGAATACAAAAAAATCTTTACTTACGTTACCACACTTCCACACTGTTATTAACTGAGAAAAACATCAAATTCAATTTAAAAAAAACTAAATATGAATCAAGAGAACGAGAGGAAAATTATATATAAAATATTGTAATTAATTTCAACTAATTCATACTATCAATTGCGTTTTCTTTATTGAAAAGTACATATAAAGAAAAACATACAAATTAAATTAGACAAAACAATTTTTTTATTTTACTCAAAAATAGAACAAAATCAAATTCAATAAAAAAGAAAAAAAAATCAAGAAAACGAGAATAAAAAATAACAAATGATTACAATTTATCTCACTCTCTTTTAATGTTTATTTTATATTTAATATTTATTTAACGTGACGATGACTCGAATTTATAAATTTTTTCCCTTTCAAAATCGTACAAAGCGCCTACAGAAGTTTTCACTTTAAAAATGGTACAACAATCACCAACAGAAAATAGAACAAAATGCAAAAAGAAAACAACAACAAAAAGTATAAATACACAGGATAGCCACAAAACATTTCTTTTATAAACTGAAGAAAATATTGAAATGCAGTAAAAATCACCTGAATGCATCCCAAGTTTTACTTCGTATTGACATCACACTGTGATAATGACAATAGCAATAGCCTTAAAAAACTACATTATCGATAAATTTAAATACCATAAATTAACCGCAGCTTTAAACTTAAAAAAACCTTAAAAAAAATACATACTCAAATATTAGTTTTTATTTTCCTTATTTTATTTCACCGGAATGAAATTATGGAAAATAATGATGGGAAAACCAATATTTTATTATTTTTTCTCTGCCTGCCAAAAAAATAATTAATTTTCTGGTTAATATCGATATGATAATAATTTAAACAAAACAGAAAAAGACAGTAGCAATAACTTTAAAAAACTGCATTATCGATCAATTTAAAATTCGTAAACAGAAAATTTTATGATTTTTATGAATTCATGAATAAAACAATAATAATTTTAATGGTATTTATGTATGTACCACTCCAGGAACTGTACTTTGACCTATAGAACCCCAGTCGACCGCGATATCCGTATTGCAATTTGAAATGTTACGAACGAATATAGGTATTTTATATTTAAATAAATTAGCTTGACGATAATTTAAATATATAAATTTATCCCCATACAAAATCGCACAACTCACCTAAAGAAGTTTACACTTAAAAAAATCCCGATCGAATAAAGAACCTCATTCTTTTTCAAAGCCAGTTATAAATTTTAGATTTAGTCGAATAGTAAATTGATGCTAAAATTTTCAATGAATAAAAAAAAACTTTCAAAAACACAGTTTCACAACACTTTTTGTTTTCCTAAATTAAAATCACACATTAGATAAATATTTGATTATTTTTCTCAATTACGATTAAGGAAAAAAATAAATTTTTTGTGTTTATTTGATGGCACTACTTTAGAATCACATGGAAAGTTTCCTCTTATTCCAGTTATTACGCAAAAAAACTGATGAAAACTTTTGGTGGTTTTGTTTTTTAGCAGAGTTCTTGAGAGCTTCTTATAGATGTCCAGCTTTTCAAAAAATGAAATATGTTCAAATATTCAATATATTTATAAATTTCGTTAGAATATTTTGACCCAAACCGCCGGTATAACGCTTTTTTCACTTTTAATGCTCTAGCACAGTGGTCGCAAAGGTAAGGTGATTAGTGTACCAAAAACTAGTTTATGAAGACTTTGTACATGCAAATGTTTCGCAAATGCCAACTTGCGACTATAGAATGACTGCAAACTGGAAAAGCACTGGAGAGAGCTTCACAGAAAGCGGTCAAAAAATTTCTCATATTCTAATTTATTAGTTAGCGTAGTTCCTATTATCTAAATAATATTCTTACAAGGAGTGGTGGGAAGTTGTTTTGAATTGAACATCGCTTAACAAAACAGGTGTTTTCGCATTGCATTTTCTGCAATTAAAATTATAAATCAAACAATGTAGATGTAGAACATTTCAATAGAGTCTGTTTCAAAGTGTCTGGTGTTAGATATACGCTGCCTCTGATCTTCAACGACTTGGTTGATTCGTTACATTTCTGATTCGGTCTTTGTTGAAGATTGGTTAAATGCAGGTTGCACGTTCTGCTTGTCATTCACAACTTTTAAGGACCTGACTATTTTAGCTGCCCCTTTTTAAATTGGTAAACTATGGCAGGTATCTGATTCAGTTCCTGAAACAATAGAAATATCTTGCCCAAGCAAATGTTAAACAGCACCAGCGGACGGTTTTATGAAAGCGTGAAGTTCACTGTTTTCAAGTGCAGTTCCTTCTTCAGCGGCATAACGTATCTCATGAACAGACCAATCATTGCAACCAAAACCATAGGGTCCACTATTTTTTTCTTTTCATCATTGACCACTTTGAATGAGAATAAAGATAGTGCGGGGTTATTTCGAATACCAAGTACCATAGATGATTTTTTAGCCCTTTCTTGGCAATTCTGGCTACACTTACATCTGCTTTTAAAAATTTGAATTGCTCTCTAAAAAGATAAACCTTGAAACAGTATATGACTTAAGCCATTCACCAGACCATATGGTAGGCTTCCAGTACATAAACGTGATTAGTACTTCAAATCCCACAATTATTAAGCATAACTCGCTTATTTGTCTGTAATCCTTTCTAGGCATATACGAAATATTTTCAGATAAGAACCTAATCAAATATAAAATTAAGCAATATGTTAAGTCATATTGCTTATTTTTCTACAATAGAGGGTCAATGCACTTGACATCATTTATTGGTTTGTAATTAATTTAATCAATGCTAGACCACTGTGCACGAAATATCTCAAAAAGTCTGATGTTAGGACAACGAGTTGGGCCAAACCGAAGAGTTAATGCTTCACTGATGATCAATTCATTAAAGTGATGACGAATTGCAAAGTAAAGAAGATTTCTGCTAAGTAGTCTCTCTATAGCAGCACGCATGTTCCCTTATCAAAGCAGCAGTGTCAAATGACATGCCTATAACATCTTCAGTAACTTTCCAGACAAGTCAGGAAAGACTTTTAAAACTGATAAAAAAAAATTAAAACTTATCATTTTAATTGATATCTATCAATTTTTTATTCAGGCAATTAAAGAAAACTTTGTGAATGTGTAATTAATATTATATATTTATTGCATCAAAAACATTTCCAAATTTTCAACGAAAATATTTTATTGAATTCAAACTCATCTCTGTTTTTGCTTATTTTTTTTTCGAACGGTTTGCTCAGATAAATCATACATAAGCGAAAGAGAATTTCTTAATTACTTCAGAGCCAAAAGTGCAATTCCCACCGCCACTTTTTTTTATATTTCTTGACGTTTTAGGAAATACTGATTCTAAAAAAGCAAACAAAAAAATCCATGTCTGTCTATCGGCCGACCGACCGTCACAGCCGTCGGTACATAGAAATCCGATGGAGCGATTTCAAAAATTTTTGTTTTAAAAGTAGGTTAAGAGCTGAAGAAACGACGTGTTCGATAACTGCGCCGGAAGTGTGTGAAAAAAATCGTTAAGTGTGTTAAAATAATAAAATTTTTTGCTTAAAAAAGTTCATTTTAAATCTTGATGGTCAGCATTGGTATGTTCCTAGTCTCACTCTTGATTATTGTAATATAAGTGTGTCAAAAAAAAGTGTTAAGTGTGTCAAAAGAATAATTATCATTTGTTTTTTTAACCAATTTTTTTGAGAAACATAAAATGGGAAACATTTTCGATTAGAAATATTTGTCAAATAAAATTAATTATTTGTATGACATGAAATGTAATTAAACATGATATTGGACATGACCACATGTTCCATTTTTCCAGTTTCAACTCCGCCAAACATATAGGAACAGTTGGAAAATATCAAGTTGTTGCAGATGTTGTTTCTTGAGTAAATTGTGGTGTATTTCCAGATTCCACGACTTTTGAATTACAGGAACAGTTGAAAAATAAGTTTGAATTTTTGTTATAATTTTTGGAGTATTTTTAGAATTTTGAAAAAGTTTAAATTTTTGATTTTATTACAAATTTTGTAATTTTGAAAAAACGTTTGTATTTTTGATTTTGTTATGATTTTTGGAAGATTTTTGGAATTTTGAAAAAAGTTTGCATTTTTGATTTCAGCCCCTCATATTTTCAGCCCCTTCATATTTTTTCTATGAAATCTACCTAATATAAAACTCAAATATGAATTCCAGATTTAGACCCTAGATTAAAACTAAAACGTTCTCACTGTTTTTCCATACAATTTCTTTGGTCAAACAAAGATGTTGATTATTGAAACAAAAATAATTTTCTTACCAAAACAAAATGCAAAAGCGATAACCATACAAACGCAATTGCAGAAACTACATAATTCACAAGAAAATAATTTTACTCAAACTCAATATAAACGTATATGTACAAGTTTATTGAACTTAAAAGTCTACAAGAGAAGGCTGTAATCATATTACTTTGTGCAGTGTACATACAGTCAAAATGTCGACGTCTATCAAAATATTTATTAAAGTTATTTACTTTAGGTTTAACAATAATATTGAAACAAACCTCAAATAAAATTATTAAAGTGAATTAAAATTACTTTTGATTCTTGAACCAAAACAAAATAATAAAATTATTGACATTTTTGGTTTATTACCAAAAAAAAAACAAACAAAATCGGTTTTATTTTAAGGAATTTTTGCTGTTGCTGAAGAGTAAGTGAAGCACAAAAGTAAAATAATTACAAAAGATATTTTTTCCAAATACATTCGATTACAATATAACACGTTTAAGACTCGATCACAATATAACTTATATCTTGTGATTCCATAAATAGAATGAAATTGAAACAAGGAGTTGTAATATAACCATATTAGATGGTTGTTGAATCGATCTTAAATTTTTTCCACGTTGAATTTTTTTATATGTATAAAAATTATTTTCAGTTTGGTTATGTTTAATTGAGGAAAATGGTCAATTTAAAAGATTTGATGTTCAGAAATGGAACATAAAATGATCATCAATTTTGTTTCAATTCATATTTTTTTCAGTGTTACCGAACAAACCGTATTCGTACATCAAAAGTACATACACGAAGAACCCACGAAATGGAATTTCATACAGCATGTTTCAACATATTGGGTGAAAGAAGAACTAACCATGGTGTTGGCGGATATATATCGGGCACTACTTATTCGATTGTGCCAGACGAACGCGTGTTTGGAGTGTCGAGAATTTGACGGCTATGTGTTATAAGTTTAACTAAAAATTGTTTGCCTACTAAACCACCCTAAGGGAAAGCAGAAACCTTTGTGGTGGAGTTTAAACCTGATCCACGGTAGCTTTTCAGCTCAGGAAAATTCTTATACCCATATATTAGCACAGCCCGGGCCATCTGAACTAATCAGATGATACCTGGGCTACTTCTAGCCTGGAAAATATCTTGCTATCAATGGATACTCACTTTTCCTAAAAAACCTGCTTTAACCTCAGCTACTTCGGGAAGTGTCAGGCGTTCGTCTATACTTCATAAGTTTATAGTTGTTGGAATTATCATAAAATTTAACATTAAGAACACGTAGTAAATTATATAGCGTGAATTACTATCTATATATTGGTGACCCCAACGTCTCCTTCTTTCTCTACAGAAATGAGATAACGCAACGCTGAAGTTACTGTATTAGCTAAAAGGATTAGATTTAATCCCATTTCTCAACAACTTCTATTTCACCCTGCATCGGCAGTTACACGAGACGGAAAAACGACTAAAACTTTCTTAGTACTCTGTCACACTAAAACCTCTCCTTTCTTACTTTCATATCGTCCCATCTTCGATGGCACTAGGGAGGGAGTATTGTGGCGAAAATTTGCATTATTTAATTTTCAAAAATTTCCATATTTTTGATTCGTTGTTGGCAGGTCCAATTAAAACTAGAATTTGATACTTAAAATACTTAAGGCTAAGTCTATCTCTTTTTTGTTTATTTATTTGCTTTTTTCCAGCAACATTTTATTGTAACAAACGACATTTCTAAATCTGTCTCCCTCGATAAAAATAACAAAAATTGCTTTCTCGAAACATTTCATTTATTTTCACATCTCTCGGTGAGAGAGAGAGTTGTTGAGTATTTTCAACGTTAAACACGTTGAAGAACTTTTTTTTTTTTTTAAATAAAAGGTGTTGTGTAATAGGAATTACAAAATGTGTCACAACAACACAAAGATATTTTTCAAGACGGTGTTGGTGGACACTTTTTTTAAATCTTTGTGGATTTACATATCAACTGGTTGATTGCATCCCAACTGGTCACCACTCTCCAGCATTGAAAGATACAGGATTGAACGGGCACCCAAAAAAAGTTTGCATTTACTTTTTTTGCAGAACATCGCACCATAACCTGTATCATAGTACCTCTCGGGATGGAAGCTCAGTTGTTAAATTACCAAAATATATTGTTTCAGATGGATCAGTCTCAAATGTTGCTGTCTCCAATCAACATGGAAATATACTTGAACCTGCTAAAATCTATTCCGGTACCTAAATAGCCGTTGGGTTGAGAGTTGATCGTCAGAGCGTAATAAAGTTAAGTACAGCAGGTTTGACTATCGATATATATATGACCAATGATTTTTTGTACAACTTTAGCTATAACTCTACATACCCTCTACCTAACTCTACTCACAACTCTACCTCTACTTTAACTGCAACCAATTTTGTGCCAACCGAATCTGTCGTGTCACAATAACCTCAAATTTGGTTGTCTAATTTAACGTCTAACGCATTGACATTTCTGTATCTTAGAAGTCTGGAGGATTACAATAAGATCGTTGTTCCGCCTTATGTATGAAAATTACGTTGACTTCAGTGAGTTTTGAGAATCACTAGCAGCCAGGATATAGTTATGTCACTGATCTGATGAATATAAGCAAGCTGCCATCCGAGCAAGATTTTTCTTTAACCAACGCTTCGACCAGCAATGCGTCGGCATGTCGTATGGGTCCTAATAAAAACCAGGTGTGAATTGGCAAACACAGTTTATTTATTCAGTTCATATTCATCCTTGGGAGATAACTTGGGACTATGAGGTGAGCGTATAAGGTTAGTTAAATAGAGAGGCAGAGGCTGACAATATCGCTCGTCACAATGACCATTTTAGACCCAATAAGTCCAGTGTGATACTCTAGGCATAAAGTAATTATGAGACAAATCTAAATATGAAATTTCTAATGGTGAATTTTCCGATTAATGCCATTGCGGAATACGCAGTGAGTAACTCTTAAGATCCGAGTCACCATCGATGGATCAGTGATGACTACTACAATTGCTCGGATATCTTGTGCTGTTGAAATGTTCTGAACCATATTTGTCAGCTTAGCTTTGTTTATGATGGCAGTCCAGTATAATGCTAGTTGTTTAAGAAAAGATCGTAACCTAACTGCTTTATCGGGATTAAATAGATTCCTAGTCTGATACTGTGACTCAACGCTTAAATTGGCCATTGAACTGCGTTGAGTGTTATTTTTGACGTTGTGGTAACCAAATCTAGTAATATCAACCGTTATTGGTTCATTTATTGTATTACTACTACTACTTCTATTATTATTACTGCTTCTGATGAATTATGTTCAACTCTGAACGACGGTTAGATATTTAATGGCTGCATTTGTAGTTGTTGGTTAAGATTTTTGGCATCGTACTCCACCAACGTTCGTGACTGCGATTCTCCAGTTCTTTTGTTATGACGCTGTTTACTCATATACAGCAAGTTCATGCAGTAAAACGTTTATTCTTTTGCGAAAGCATATTAATTATACAAGCCACGCCTCCATTTCATTTTCTACATGCCATAGTTCCTTTCAAAAGAGAATAAAACTTGACATTATCCGATATCCGCTGATTAATATTTCGAAAATTTTTAAAATGATTGTTATTCCTTTCAAATCGGGGTTGTTTCAGATATTCTTTGAATACTTCTTGATAAATTTGTATTATTGTTGGGCTTTTAAAAGATCAAATTGATTAAATATTTATATAACTGTTGTTGTCAACAATCGTCCAACCGTTATGACCCAACAATTTATTCGATCAAACATTTTATATAACTATTATTATCAACATTAGTCCATTCGTTGTGAGTTGTGACGCACCGGTTTATTTTACCCAATATTTATACAACCATTATTAACAACAATCGTCCAATCGTTGTGATGCAACAGCTTACTGCATCAGATATTTATGTAACCATTATTTTCAACAATCTGCTGGATCAATTCAATATTTTATAATTGCTGTTCAACACACGCCCGTGCAGATTTGGGATGCAACGAAACAATATATATTAAGCCGCCGTATTTTTTTTTAATAGGAAGTTAGGCATGTTTAGTGTTAATAATAACGAGTTATAAATTAACGTCTCTGAATATCCGAAAATACCATGCCAACTAGGATTAAGTAGGATGATAGGCTAAGGCAAAAAAGTTTCTATCATCAGGGGATGAGTCATTCATTTATTTGATAATGTTGTTCATATAACTAAATTATAGTATTGGTGTGAATGTGACTGTCGTGGCTTTTCCGCTGCTAGGGTCGTCAGAGTTTCTTCTGCTCAATTTTTTTCTGGATCTGTCTGTACATTTTCGAATGCGTGCGTAATCATTCATTTGTGCTGGAATGCGGGACGATCGTTCTCGTATCTACATGACTTTTACTAGCTGGAATATAAAATCTCAAGGCGCACAGTCCCCCGATTGCTTACTGTTAACATTCTTGGCAATAGAGCCAATCCTTGGTAATAGGTCCAGTAAACAATCCCATTAGAGCCTTGAGTCAGAGACATAGCCTTTTACAATACTGACGTCTGATATCGAAATCACTCATATAACAATACGGTTACATTACCTATTGATTGGTTTTAAATCCTACCAGAATTCCACATCAGAGGTTCAAACCCGAATCTGCCCTTAAACACTCAGGTAATAAAGCTTTAAGTTCATCAATTTGATTTTAATTCAAACATAGTCAATTTGTTTAAACAAAAAACAAACAAAACCCGTTGAATGTTTTAAATAAAGACATAAAACAATAAAATTGCAAATTCGAGTGCAATTATAACAATTAAATTATTTAAAAATTAAAACAAAAAGTAAATAAACTAAGTGACTGGGAGTGGTGGCGACAATGTATTTTATTTAACAAAACGGAAAACATTAATAAAAAAAATAATAACCCCAAAAAAGAAAAGATGTGGGTTGATATTGGAAATTTATTTTTTATATTTTATTATGTCTCGTCTAGCAATTTAGAACTCTAAATAGAACTTTTTAACATTGTTTTTCGGTGTCGTTTTAACAAAAAAATTTAAATTTTTTATTGATTTGAGAGCATGAAAAACGACAAAGCATAAAATTTTTGGTTGTAAACAGTTCTCCTGATGAATTAACTTTTTGAGTTTATTATTTTGTTTAAAAGATTGACGAGACAATTTCCACTTCAATTTTCCACTGTTGTAAAAAAATACATTTATGTATTAACAAAACGTTTATCCAATGAAATAGATTACTTTTAGTTGGTTTAAACATAAAAATCAACATTGATATTTATAAACACGTCACACCCTTCTATAAATAAAAGTGTAAAATTTTATTTATATTTTTTTATAATATGACTGCGACGTACCTTTGAATAAAAGTGAAATATTTGTTTATTTTAAAAATAATACAACGGATGTACGAACGTCGTACATCGGTTTCGTGTGTTAAAATCAACTCATTATGAATATTTTATGCATTTGGAAAATAAAAAAAAAATTCAATGCAAATAAGAACTGAATAAGTTTAATCCTACATACATCGGTACATCAAAACAGTGTGCAGACAGAGACTTTAAAAGTGCTTTGAACTTTTAAAACCAATTAACTCGATGACTTTAAAATTAATAGTTTTATAGCTTACACGTAGAGACTTAAGTGATCTGCTGTACTCTACTCTCTTTGTACTCCATTTTCATTACCCAGTTAACCACCCTATCCAACAGGGGCACAACACAAACGCATGAGTTCTTGATGAAATTTCGATTTTGTTTCACATGAAAATAGAAAATCAAAGTTCCTTTCAAAATTAGGCAAAGTAAGCGGCTGCGTAGAAAAGTGTGGAATAATTTCCCAAAAATGTTTATCTAGAACATCAATAACTTACACTCATATTGGTTGAAACTTTTTTAATGGTTCTAATAGATCTGCATAGCCACTTACAGTCAACACTTTTTTCACATGATTTGCTACACATCAAATTGTGTATTTGTTTTGGTACTAAAGCTTTCTTTCATAAAAAATTTTCCCTATACAAAATCACACAACGCACGCAAAGTTTTCACTTCAAAAATGGTACAACAAAAAATACAAAAAAACTGAAGAAAATATTAAGATGTCGTAAAAATTCCCTGAATGCATTCTAAATTTCACTTCGTATTGACGTCACACTGTGCTAAAATACAATAGCAATATCCTTAAAAAACTACACTATCGATAAATTTAAATACCATAAATTGTCCGGGGATTTAAACTGTGTTTTTTTTTTTTTTTTTTTTAATAAAATGTGATGTGTAGTAGGCGTTACAATATGTGTCACAACACCACATAAAAACCTTTTAAGACCAAGGTCCCACAACAACATGCGTTCTAAGGATGTTAATGGACGCAAATCTGTTTTTTTTTGTTTTTTTTTTTTTTGTTCAATAATGGATAACTAAACCATAAATCCTATCACATATAAAATATGACATAGGCCAATATTTCGTGATAGGATAGAGAAAATAAAAATAAAATAAGAGCTAAAAAGCAAATTTGTTTTAAAAATTTGCAGGAACAAAACTAAAATTGGTTTGCCAATAGTCCAGCTAATGGCATAATCCCTGATTATAGGACGCAGTATATTTTTCAATGATTAAAGCTCAGATATATAGTTATATGAAGGCTCGTTTCTTCGAGCAAGCTACAGCGTTCCAGCATCAAGGAATATTCATTAGCTACGACTGAGAGTGCTACCGTTGACTGAATACAGTTCATCCGCCAGCACCCCTAAGATATCACCTTGGCTAGTGATAGCTCATTGCTATTGCCAGTGGTATGTGATATCTCACGTTAACTCATATGCCAATAGCAGGGACTGGAGTACGCGGGGTTGTCACACCCGTGGATCAAAAAATAGAAAAAAATTAACAAATTAATAAAAACTGATCCCTGCATGCGTATACGTATTAAATAAATCTTTTGTGATGAAGAGGTCAACTGATATTGAAAGAGAAATACATACTCAAATAGGAGTTTTTATTTTCCTAAATTTATTTCACGGGAATGAAATTATGAAAAATAATGATGGGGAAACCAATATTTTATTGTTTTTAGCACTGCCTGCCAGAAAAATAATTAATTTTTTGTTAATATAGAAATAATTTGAATGAAACGGAAAAAGACAGCAGCAATAACTTTAAAAACTGCATTATCGATCAATTTAAAATTCGTAAAAACAAATTTTTATGAATTCATGAATAAAAAATAATTGCAATGCTATTTAATGAAAATTAAAAAAAAGAAACAATAAAAAATGTACCACTTCAGGAATTTAACTCTCGATGTATAGAACCTCAGTCGACCGCGATATCCATATTGCAATTTAAAAGGTTACGACTGGATAAAGGTATTTTTTATTTAATATTTATTTAGCGTGATCATAAATCGAATAAATAAATAAATTTTTCCCCATACAAAATCACACAACACGCCTGAAAAAGTTTTCACTTCAATAATTTAGATGAAATTGCGGTAAACGGTTTAAATTTTTAAGGAAAATAACGGATTAATTTTTAAGCAATATTTAACGAAGTGATGTGGAGTTTTCCAAACATCTGTTTACTTGGAATTTAACTGTTTAAATAACTTTAGGCTCTGATAAGCGAATTTGATTTAACTTGATATATAACTTCTAGCCCTTGACAAGAATCAAAACAATGCTTTCAACCCACTATACATTTGCCACTGGCGATAAGATAACGTTCAGAAGGGACAGTCAAAGTCAGCCAAGAAAACGAGTTGAATATCTAAACAGAACGAGTTCTTATTTGGACATGCCGAAACAAATGATTAGTTGAGTTTGCAGTTTGACTCGTTAGGCATCATTCGTAGTAAAGATCGGTGGTGTGAGAAATTTTGCTGAGAAAAATTCAAGTTGATATTTTTTGCGATCTAGTGGTATTTACTTAATCGCTTGGTTACTATGGGTGTCTTGGATTTGGCACATTGAAGCAGTGACGGGGCTCAGAACTCAGTGGTTAATCTTAGGAGCTACAACGGTAGTCACCGGTAGATGAGAATCGAAGCTAAAGTAGACCCGAACGCTGATTACTTAACATGGTCAAGAGGGTGCTTGATCGCTAGTACGGAACTCTGGATACCGGGCGTCGTCCAGTTTCAATATAGCACATTTTTCTGTTGTTGCATACTTTTTTTGCTCCCTAATTTCATTCAACTACTGTATGGATAATTATTTACTTAAAAATAAAGAGCGATTCCTCTCTAAACAAATCACCTAGCCCATTAAATGCAAATTCGAGTTCGCTGAACTCGGAGATCGTGCCTGATTTATAAGCACATTTTCACTCCCGCAACACAAGTATCAAGATCGACGATAGTAAAACCTATCTCACCAAGCTCTAATGTTATGTCAGAAATGACATACCGTGAGCCAACCACAAAAGAGTGCTCTGCCACGTTAGACATGTCGGAAGAAGAAGATCATCAGTTCGTTAACGATTCTGATTCCGCTCGGGATTCAGCAATCGGGACCGCATGTGACTCAGAATCCGACAGTAAATCTGACATGTCAACAGTAACCATCACGTCGGATATACCATAAGGTAGCTAATATAGTCGCGTATCCAATATACTCGAATTAAGTGACCCGGAACCGGCTGTTCCTAGATATGACAATCAGTCAAATAGGAAGCCATACAGGACTGTACCCTTAAAAAAACGTTGACCTAGCTACCCTTGTTAAAGGTTGGATACCAAAGGAACTAGTTCTGAAGGTAGTAGATAGAAGGAAGGGCACCAAGAGTACCAAGAGTGTTCGATCGGTGGCATGACAGGGTTATCAACGGACAGCTACATCTGGTGTCAAACGGCACAAGTCATCTGCCAATGACCGACCACAACATTGACTAGAGAACACGAAAGAAAGTTAATTCGACATTGCAAGGACAAAAACTACAACCTAATAAATGTGTGCGACGCTAATGCTCATCACAACGTGTGGATTAGTAGTAATACAACACAAAAGGTGAGTCACTGCTTCAATACCTATAAACAAATAACATGTTTATAGCTAACCAAGACAGCAAATCCAATTTTAGAAACGCAACGCATCTCGGACCACGCATACATATGCATCAACATAGAACACCAACCAGAGAGTACTCTCAATTTTAGTAACCTTAGGAAGTCCGATTAGGATCTCTTTAATGTACCTCTTTGGGATAATGTTGATGATTGTGAAAGTATCAACTCCACAGTAGAGCTCAACTATGCGACAAACCACTGTAGCATACCACTGGAAATTCTTCAATTACCAAGTCTAAAAGGACCAGAGATGTGCCTTGGTGGAACGGTAATTTGGCAATTCTACATGCGTGAGCCCAGAAAAGGAAAATACGCCAAACTCTGATACAGAAGTAGTCACACCCAAGCCAGAAAAGAAATCGAACGAAAACAAATCATACAGGTCAATAAGTCTTACATCTTTTCTTCTGAAAACGTTGGAAAAGGTGCTGAATTACTAAGCGAAGGCACGATGTTGTTTGATTCCATGGCTAACCGGGCGTTAGTACTGGGTTTCTCTACAACAGTACTTCAAGCCGAAACCTTTGACATCAACTACTGTGCAATGCTGTGTGCCAAAAAAGAAAACAGCAACACAGATATAAACATTATTACTGATAGTCAGGCGACGCTATTGGCTGTGAAGTCGACGCGCTTAAATTAAAATCTAGTATAGGAATGCTTCCAAAATCTACAAAAAATTGCAGAAACTAACCGCGCTACACTTTTGTGAATTCCTGGTAACACAGGAGTACACGACAATATATTAGCGGACTAGCTAGCTAAGAAGGGCATCACTACAAAGTTCATTAGTCCAGAACTGTGCTTAAGATTAACCAAGAGTTCGCTCAAATGCATTATCCAAAGCTGGGAACAGGAACAAAACACCCAATTATTAAGTATGCGGGAAGGTTTTCTGCATTCAAAAAAGTTTCTAGCCAACTTTCCCGTCTCCCCTCTTAAAACAATCGATCTTGAGAAAGATTCTCTGAATATCTTAACATTGTGCAAGACAGGATACGGGGCGATAAATCAGCATCTTAACAAATTATGCCTTGCTGTCTTTGATAGATGCAGATTCTGCAACTCGAAGGCGGAAACCATGGAACACACTATTTGCAACTTCTCTGAACTTGCATAGCGCAGATATATTAAGCACGGTCAAGGGAGACGGGCGCTTTCGTTACCACAAAACATTAGTCCAATCCAGCTTATTTACTATGTTAAGGGGCTCGGATTCAACCACATTGCACATTCTGCGGTGACATCGACGTCATCTGCAGTATAACAACATCAGGGTTAACCACAATGGACTCAAGGTCACAGTAATACTCGAACTAGCTAGCTAATTAGTTAGCTAGTAGACCCCCTTCGCAATAAAACAAAAATGGGTGTCTTGTATTTGACCGTTAAAGGACGTATCGTCCTCTTTTTCATTATTTCAAATCATTCACTCCAAGACCATACTATTTTACGTAACCATCCTGCAATTTGGGTTAATCACCCAAAATCATACCTAACCGTTGACCATGACATATTATTTTGTTTTAAATGTCGCATGCCGCCAATTAACAAGTACAATACAGTTAATGGGTTTTCAATTAACACTCATGAATCGTCGTTGCTACCGTGGAACCAGATGTGGTAGCTTTCAAAATGTGAACGATCAACTCCGTGTAATTAATTCACTAATATTACTTGCCTATGAAAAGTTTATACTGAAAACCGTGGATGAATTCTGAGATTACCACCGGATTGGATACGGAACTACCACCTAAAACCTCATTACACAGGAAATGAAATCTTTCAAAGCCAAAAATATTATTACAAACATTTTATTCTTTCATTTGATGTTAAAAAAAATATATAATTTAAAGTGTTTGATAGCCAAAATTAGAAAAAAAAATGTTCTACTATTTACTGGCTTAAAGTCTAAAAATATAATAATCACACTTTAACTTATGAAAAACGATAACCCTTGGTAACCAATTTCCATTTTCCCTTAAAAATTGTTTCCCACCACATGATTTCAAAATATTCAAACCAATTTTTTCATTAAACAACAAAAATGTTTATAACTTTATTGTTTTGGTTTTTAAATAATACTAGAGTACAAATGATAACGTAATATATTTGTTTGGATATAAAAAAAAGTTAAGACGTAATCAAAACTGTTGTTAGGGCCAACAATCAGCTTCACGAAATTATTGAATTTTTAAAACCAATTCTAATAATATTCTTACATTTTTATCTTTAGAAAGCATAAAATCGCACGTTATTCCTAGTTTGGAGGATTGTATGCAGCTGCAGTTAAGTCATTGAAATACCATCTTGAACGAACAATAGGTAGTGCAATCTTTACTATGAAGAACTGAGCACAAGAGCAACTCAGATTGAAACGGTGTTTAATTCAACAACAATATGTAGTCTATCAGAAGATCAACTCAATCCACTTACAACAGGGTGCTTTCTAGTTGGACGGCCGATTGTGGCAGTACCACAACCTATATTCACTGATACAAAGATTTCTTACATATCAAGATTACATAATATGCACAGAATAATGCAGCGTTTTAGTGAACGATGGAAGTCCGAATACTTAACATCATTACATAAACGATGTAACAACTGAATGAAGTTGTTCTAGTTCATGAAACAAATTTACCTTCTACAAAATAGTTACTAGGTAAAATAGAGATAAAAAGATATGCTATTAGGATTAGTTCGATTCCCGATCCCGACCACTAATATTTAGCTTGCATAGACTTATGTCAAATCGTTTTTTTGTTTGTTTATTTTCCTTTCTTTGTCTGTCTGAGAAACAGTTATTTCTTGCCATAGACGTGGGTAAATTTTCCATTTGATTGAAAATTGTATAATTATTGCGAGCTTTTTTAAGTCTATAAGAAAAAATCCTACCACAAAAAATTAAAGTTTCTCCCTCCTTGCGACTGTATAAAAAGAAATAAAAAAAAACTGACATTTTGGTTTTTATTATAACCAATCATACAATTTTTGATATTTTATCAATAAAAAATAAATTTGTTCATAATGAAAAAAGTTTGAGAGCAAATTTTCATAATATACTTTGAGAATATTTACATAATTTAAATATTTGTTCGTGCGTTAGAAAAAGTTGCTTGTCCCTCATAAAATATTTAACTTAACTAATCACAAGAAATAAATTTAAATTACTCTCGTAATTATTTTCTTTCAGTGTGCTCAGTTTCCTAGTGGTTAACTATTGGTTGGACTAACAACCATCAAAATGCCGGTTTTTCAATTGACCGATAGTCAACCAATATGGATGATAAATTGGAAAAACACTCTATGGCCTAATCACCCATATAAAATTAATCGCTCAAATTAAGTCTTCAAGTGAAACTCGAAATGGTGCTAATTTTCATTCATTTTATAAAAATTAAATTACTATGAAGAAAATATTTAATATTTTTTTGGCCTTTTAAATTTAGAATTGTTTTTAATTTATAATTTAATTAAAAAGTTTGTGGTGGCAAATAGAAACAAATTAAAATGGAAGAAGAGAAAAGAGAACACAATTTAACTTTAACTTGCTCCGCGGTAGGTAAATGGTAAATGAACTTGACCCACTTTTTAAAATCTGTATTTAAAATTCAAATTCAACTTAAACTGAAGTGCTGTTTATCATAATTTCTAGCAACAAGCACAAAACAAATGTATGTATATCACGATGAAATAGGTCAAAACTAATCTAATAAAACAGAAGTGAAATAATATTTTCTAAACTCATATTATTACATTATTTTGTTATATAGAGATAATTTAAAATTTCAATAAAACCACTTCCAACTATACGTGATTTTGCAAAATGTTTGTTTATTTTATATAAAACGAAAAAAAAAAATTAGTGTGAAGTTAGTAGCCTTTTGGGGATAACTTCAATTTATTTTTATTCTCTTTTATATTTGCATAACTCACCTAGACGTTTTATAATAAAGAAATGAAAATACATTTTCATATCTTCATACAACAACAAAAGAATTACATGAAAATTTGAAAATCCTTTTTTGATACATAACCATCGTTTAGAAAAGGGTATTTAACATTGAAATTAATATTTATTGTTTTAAGGGAAAACATAAAAATGTAACAACAATCATCCAACCTTTTTTTGTTGTTTTTACTATTAAATTTTCATTTTCCCAGATCTCGTAATTTTTCCTTTTTGTTTTTAATACGAAAAAAATTAGAAATTAAATGAATATAAGGGAAATTTATTAGCATCAAAAAAGTGAAATTCGTTATGGCCTATTTTTATTTTTTGTTGATTTAATGCCATATTTTTTTTGCAAAGGGATTTTTAGAATACAAGTTGACCGACTGGTAAGGTCTTGTCTGTTGTTTTAAAGGTTTAAGGCTTTGTTTTTTGTTTACGAAGAAATTTTACTGTGTTAATTGAGGTAAACAAAAATTGAAGTATGTATTCGTTGATTTTGTGGTTGTTTATCAAACGAACTGAACTGTGCGTGCATAATATTTTGTTCGAGTTTTGTTAATTATTTGGTTTTTTGTGTTGGTTTTTTTTTGACGTTTGTGATATTTAAATTACAAAGGAACAGCAAATATTTATTTTATATTTATGTACCGTTTTTCCTTAAGGGAATTAAGTAGCAATCCAATTAAATAGCTTTTAATGCGGAGTTGCCAGTTGGTAACATTTTTTGGAGAAAACAATTTTTCGCACTGAAAAACCAAAAAATTATGCGAGGGCACTAAAGCATTTTCGAGTTACCTTAGAATTTGTTCGAAACGTTGTATCTAAGGTTATTGTTGCTGTTGCATTTACAATATATAAGCAAAGGAAGTTTGAAGGCAACACGTTTACTTTAGTTGAATTAAATTGGTGACAGTTATGGTAATTTAACATTGAGTGACCAATATTTGTCTCAATTTAGCCATCATCTGATGAAGATGTATCGTTGATTTATTTCAGAAGTTATTTACGAATTATGCAAACGATTACTGGAACCGAACATTTTCATCACAAATTCACATTTCTACGTCACTTCTGCAAGAGGTATAGTAGAAGCAACAACAAGCCGATATTTTTTTCAATTCAACTATAAAACTTTATTTCAAATCCAAACATATCAGATACGACATCAAAACAACACATTCAATCCCCTTGATGTAATCCAAATCTTTTTTCCAATAGATTCATATATTCATCATACAAACACTTTATTATTTTATCATTCCCCAAAAACACAAAACTGAATGGAAATCGCGCTTATTATATTGATTTTTATCGAAAAACAAAAGTTGAGTGTTTTTGAAATGAAAATTAGGAAAAACAACAAACAAACAAAAAGTTATAGGGGGTAGTATTTTTTTGTTTATTTATTTTTGATGTAGCATACTCAAATATCAAAATGCCATTTCATGCTGCCTAGTTGTTTGTTGTTTTTTATGATAAATTGAAATCAAAAGAGAAAAATACAAAACTGACTGTTGAATTGTTTTGGCAATATATTTGCGAAACATATACAAATTGCAAGTAAGAATTTCAATGTTGGTTATTGACTTTGGGAAGTTTTTGTTTTCTTTTTAAGAGTTGATTCATTTTCTTTAGTACTCTTTGTATCGATTATTGAGCATAGTAGAACTAAATTACACAAATTGACTTTATTTTGACAGTCGCAGGGACTGAGTGTAGGACACAGAATAGCACGCACGCAGCACATTACACAGCACATTTTATTAAAAAAAAAATATTTTAATACTTTATTTTTTTTAACCTTTTAATCAACAATCAACCATTATATCTGAGAAGCTCTGAGGAGAGCTGAGGATTTTTATCATATGCAGTAGAAATAGATAGACAATAAATCAAAGTTACTGTTAAATTCAAAAAAATGATTTTTTATTACTTCACTTTAATTTAAAAAAAATATTTTTTATAGAGGGTGAGAGGTGTAGTGCACATTCGTCAATTATAAATTTTGGTAGTCAAACCATTGGAGATACAAATTTGTGTAAATAAAGACGTTATTTTCTCAAATCAATAAAAACATGGAGGGGCTGAAATCTCAAGCTTTGAGATATCTAGACTTCGGTTTTGGTTAAGGATTTTGATATAGTTTTCGGCAAAACACTTTTATGATGACATGGTTTTTAGTTTTGGGCAGCGATGTATTTCAAACATAATAACTCTTTGTTAAAGTACAAATAATTGTCTATCTCTGTTTAGAAATTTATAACAAAACAAACACATCAATACGTTGCCGGAAAATTATAACAAATCATATATTAACAAAATTTTAGTAAAAAGAGATACAATCAGCAAACTACTCAAAAACCTCTCCATTTAGCGTTTCGAGAAAATATTACAAAATCAAAAATTCATGTTTCTTTCAAAATTCCATAAATATTCCAAAAATTATTACAAAATCAAAGATTAAACTTTTTTCAAAAATTCTGAAAATATTGCAAGAATTATAACAATACCAAAAGTTGAAACTTTTTTCAAAATTCCAAAATTATTCCAAAAATTAGAATAAAATCAAATATATAAACATTTCCTAAATTCTAATAATATTCCAAAAATTCTTAAAAATTCAAACTTTTTCCACAATTTTAAAAATATTGCAAAAGTTATAACAATATCAAAAATTGAAACTTTTTTCAAAATTCCAAAAATTATAATAAAATCAAAAATTAAAAATTTTTCGCAATTCTAAAAATATTCCAAAAATTCTTACAAAATCAAAAGTACAAACCTTTTTCAAAATTCTAAAAATATTTCAAAAACTATAAGAAATTCAAAAATTTCCATGTCACATTTACGTAAAACGTCAAAATTACGTTACGTAGCGTCAAAAAATTGACTAAAGAAATAAATGAAATCAATTTTTTTGGCATACTTGACAATATTTTTTTGACAAACTTATAATGCAAAATATTTTCTCAATAATAATAATATCATGTTAATTTCATCCAAATAACTAATTTTATTATTTTCTAAATAAATTGAAAATCATTCTTTTGACAAACTTGAAATTATTTTTTTGACAAACTTATTAACTTATTCTCTATTACTAGGAATCGCCCAGTGGCCAAAATTCGGCTATTGTAAATGGAAATTGTAAATAGATCTCCCAACAAAATAGCTACAACACATTATTTCAGAGTTTGATTAATTGATATAATTGATTTTGAATTGTGAAACAAATTACTTGAAAAAAAAACAAAAGAATTGAAAAAAATCATAAAACACAACTTCATATTTCTCCCCTTTTTCTCAAAAAATCGTTCAAGTTCAAAAAATATACATAAGTTTTTGGCACATTTACTACTCTTGACCTTTCCAACGATATACATACTGCCACACTTTTGATAGGACAATTATTTTAAAATGCAAAAATATTATATATACATATAGATTGATTTTGAACTGTGAAACAAATAACTTGAAAAAAAAAAAACAAAATAACCGAACAAAAAACTCAAACAAATATTTCTATGACATTTTTCCTGAAAAAATCGTCAAAATTTAAAAATAAGTATTTTTCGCCACATATACTACTCATGACCTTTCCAATGATATACATATTGCCACACTTTTGATGAGACAAATATTTTAAAATTGTACCGCAAAAAGATTGCTTACGTATTTATATATAGATAATAATAAAATTTCATGTCATACAAAAAATCAATTTTATTTTTTCCAAAATAAATCAAAATCTTTCTTTTGACACAACATTTTTTTGCAAAACTTATAATGCAATAATCTAGTTTTTGGTCTCACATACCAATCCCGACCATCAAGATTTCTTCAAATTCAAACTTTCTATTCGTAATCACTTATAATGAACGTTTTTTAAGCAAAAATTATGCAAATTTTCTTGTTTTGACATACTTAACGATTTTTTGACACACTTCCGGGACCGCTATCGAACACATCGTCCTTTCGGCTCTTACCATTAAGTATACATATTTTTAGAAAAAAAATTTGAAATCAATCCAGCCGTTTTCTAGATTCCGTTGGTTGTGACGGTCGGCCGGCAGATAGACATACATTTTTTTTTGCTTATTTAGAATAAGTAGGTCCTAAAACGTTGAGAAATGCCAAAAAACGTGGGGGTAAGAATTTCACTTTTGGCTTATGAATTCAATACTTTGGTTTTTTCAAAACCGAAGTAATATACAAAATGTTCGAAGATTTTATTTGGAGGTACCCTATTTAATTGTAGATATAAACTCTGAGAGGATATTCGTAAGATTCTGTGAACTTAGGTTGATAATTATTATATACCTATCGATCAGCTTCTTTAGATACTTTCTAAAATAATAAATAAAAAAGACTGGTCAACCTTAAGATTTTCACTTCGGAATAATTTCCATAGGGCTTTCCACATGATGATACCTTAACCAGAAGATGCATATCAGAACTTCTCTGTTATGCTAGACACATTTTGCGTTTTTAGGACTTCTTTTAAATGCTATTACGACGCTGTTTACTCAGGTACAGAAAGTTCATGAAACATTTGTTCTTTTGTGACGGTGTAGGTAGACAAATTATACAAGCGATTTCATTTTCTACATGCCAGTTCGTTTCAGAAGTTCGTTTTATCACCCCTTCTATGGAGTCTAGTGGTGGATGAAATCCTAACTATATTAAGTAACCAGGGCATTAAATGTCTTGGGTACGAGGATGACAAAGTCATTATCGCCAGAGGTAAGTTTGAAGAAAAACCCTGTGATATAGTACAGAGGGGACTGAATCTGGTATATACTTGGTGCACATCTGTGGGACCAAAACTCAATCTGAGTAAAACCATGATGGTCCTGATCACCAAGAAAAGAAAACTAAACATGAAGCCCTTTATAATGAGGGGCTGCCAATTGAATCTGCACAGGAAACTAAATATCTAGGAGTAATTCTTGAGAAGCCACATGAAAGCAGTGGTAAACAAAGCCGTAAGAGCTCTAATGGTATGCAAAAATCTTGCGGGTAAAACATGACATGCCCTGGTATCCTAATGTGGATGTATACCATGATAGTTAGACCAGCCATTACCTACGAAGCGGTTGCATGGATCAAAAGAGTCCAGCATAATGCCCTGAAAACTGAATTAGAAAAGGTGCATAGACTGACCTGTATCTACATAACGGGGGCAATGAGGACATATCCTACCGCGTCAATGGAGATGCTGTTAGGACTGGTTCCACTACACTTACAGATTAAGAGCGTAGCTAGGGAGACCATACTGAGATTTAGCATGGAGGGTATGGGTATGGGAAAGATCATAAAGTCTAAATATCGAGATAGTCTTTCAAGGGATAATCCCTTGCTTGAGTTTCCTAAAGATGAAATGATTAAGCAGTATAACTTCGATAAGAAATATACATCGCAGTTGTGCCAAAAAATGGAGTGGAGCAGTGAATGCACTACGTACCATCTGGGTAACGATGTTATCAAATGGTACGCGGATGAGTCAAAAACCTAGGTAAGGGTTGACGCTGGAATATTAGGACCAAAAACCAAATAGTACAATAGATCATTTGGTCGCAGTACAAAATATACCCACCAAATTTTAATCTAATCTAATCTAATCGTTTCACAAGAAAATAAAACTTGACATTAATGATCCCCTGATGTATAATTTGAAAAGTTTTAATGATGGTTATTTCTTGCAAATCGGAACTGTTTGAGGTAATCCTTGAATAGTTCTTGTTAAATTGTTATTATTATTGGGCTTTTGGAAGCAAACTTTAATACATAATTGCTGATTCTTAATTATCATTGCTGTATGTGGTATGTCAGACACATACGGCAAAACAACGATTTGAAGTTCGTGAGGGGAAAATCGGGGGAAAGGTTATATATTGGACGGTGCATGCTATATTTGTTCAGCTTCGTGATTATAATCGAATGAATTCAATGTGAGTTTAATTAATAAAAAAAAAATTTTAGATAAAAAAATATTTATGTATTGTAAAGATATTGTAACGACTCTTCGTTGGTTCTTTTCGATTATTGAGCAAATACGACAGTAAAAAGACAGATCTTTAGTTAATAAAATCTCAAACTTTATTTATCAACCAGTTACAGCAACTTTCGATTTTAATTACAATAAATTCCAGGGTCTCCAATTTATGTACGATAAACTTCACCGCTTTTCCACAATTTGAATCAATAATATTCGGAATCGAAAAAATCTGTATTTACTATTCCACTAAGTTCAAATTCTTTTACTATTAGTACCCAGGCTCAAGTACCACCGATTATTCCTTATACTTGCGAATATTTGTAAAACACTTTGAATTGCAAAATTAAAACTGATTATCTGATATTTTGTTCGCTTATTTATATCCAAAAACAAATAAGCAGAAAGTTCTGGTACTCAGTTTTTGTTTCCAGTGTATTTTCTAGAAACAAAAGGCCACACCTCTTTTTAATTCATACTTGCATAAATGTAAACATTAGCGAACTCATATTTAATCAATTTATGCAAAATGTATTAGTTAAAAGGAGTTAACTTTTAATTCATCTTTGCCATAGTCTGAATGTGGAAAACAGAATGTATTGGTTATTTAAGAGTAAATTAAATTAACCCATTCTGGACGAAGTTTATTACAATATAAAAAGTCAGTTCCGTGTATTGAATCAAGACCTAATGGTCATAATAAAAAAAAATCAAACTATTTCATTTCGGCATTTTCAATAGTGAAGTAAAATTATTCGCGGTTTGGAATTTGTGACGTAAAATTTTTTTTTTTTTTAATAAAATGTGTTGTGTAATAGGGTTTAGAATATGTATCACAACAACACATAAATACCTTTTAAGACCTAGGTCTAGACCTGGGTCCCACAACAACTGGCGTTCTAAGGTGGAGATTAACGCTTTTTTTAAACATCTGTGGGTTGAAGCCACCTGAGACTAAGTGTTTCGGCAAACTATTCCATTTGTACGCAGTTCGGACAAAGAAGTCTCTCTGCGATCTGCCAGTATGATAGCGCGGGATCTTTACCGTTTCACTGGTTGCGGTAGCCGATTGCCGAGTGGAACGGGGGTAAGAATAAGTTTGAGGCATGATGCCGCTGATTTCATCTGAGCACTGCTGATGACGATATTTGTAAAAACAACGAGGTCAGCAACAGTGCGACGATGTTGTAGGGAATCAAGTTTTGATGTCAAAGTTCGATCACCCACAATTCGTATAGCTCGCTTTTGAACAGAATCTAAGAGGGCCAAGATGGAAACAGAGGCAGCACCCCAAACTTGACAGCAGTACTCCATACAGGGACGAATATAGGACTTATAAACATGGAGCAATTGGTATGGAGTGAAAATTTTTTTGCATCTATTTAGGAGGCCGAGTTTTTTAGACGCGCTTTTTGCCATCGCCATTACATGATCGTTCCAGAGTAGGTCATTTGAAACTGTGACACCCAATAAACGAATGTTTTTACATTCACCTATTGGTTCATCACACATACTAAATAAAATATCTTTGGGGAACCTGGTCTTTAATCTGGAAACAATCAACAGCTGTGTTTTGGTAGAGTTGAAATTGACAAGGTTTTGGTCACCCCAGTCGGCGACTTTATTCTGGTCTTTGTTCACGTTTATGGCAGCGTCTCTCCGGGCAGGATTAATTCGTTCGTGTATTTTACCTTTTGAAGGAAGGGGCTCGAACGACTTGTGCAGAGTACTATCATCTACAAAACTATTTATTGGGTTACTGGTGATTTTCAACAATTCGTTGATATAAATCAAAAATAGGGTTGGGGACAATACTGAGCCTTGGGGTACACCAGCGTTAATTAATTTAGACTCAGAAGAAAATCCGTCTAAGGTTACCGAAATGTATCGGTTGGATAGAAAATTTTGAATCAGCTTCACAACATTGGGATGAAAACCGTACGCAACGAGCTTGTTGATTAAGTTGGCATGCCAGACTCGATCGAATGCCTTGGAGATGTCTAAAGCGATAACGTATGTTGCACCACCTTTATCAAGTATGCTGTTCCAACAATGCGCTACATAGTTTAATAGATCGGTAGTTGATCTTTTGTTTCGAAAACCGTATTGGCTGTCGGATATTAAATGATTTTCTTCCAGAAATTTTGAAATATGTGTATTAATATAATGCTCATAGACTTTGGATAGGACCGATAGTAAAGCTATTGGCCTATAATTTGAGATATCGGATTTTGGTCCCTTTTTGGGGACGGGCTGGACATTTGCCAACTTCCAGCACGAGGGAAATATACCAGATTTGTAGGATTGGTAGAATATTTTAGTCAAAGTTGGTGCAAGTTCTTTGGAAAAGGTTTTTAAAATAATGGGTGGAATATTGTCCATTCCTGATGCTTTGTTGATGTTTAACCCCTTTAAAAGTTTAGCGACTATTTTGGGTTTGAAGTGAAGTTCATTCATATTAACTCCTGAAAACTGGATTTGGGGTATTTCTTTAGGAGTTTCCAAAACAGTGGAGTTCAGAGCAAAGCGTTCAGCGAACAAGTTAGCTTTTCTTGCGGGATCATTGACGATTAAATCACCATCAATAATAGGGGGAATAGAAAATTTTGTACCAGAATTTAAAGAATTAATGGCCCTGTAGAAACTCTTGTCAGAAACAGACATAGACGTAAGTTTTGGGGCTTTCGCTCTGTCAATTTCGGACTTTTCGTTTGAGATAATCTGATTAAATATTTTGTTGGCCTTCAGATATTGGGATCGATTAGTGGAAGTTTTGTTATGAATCCAAATATTAAATGATCTACGTTTGTTTCTAAGTGCCGTTTTGGCAGCTTTCGAATACAAGTATTTTTGTTTGGGTTTTACTATGGAGAAAGGGACAAATTTATTGATAGCAAATTGGATGGTTTCTGTAAAGTTTTGAGCAGAAACATTTACATTGTCAGTGTAAAAACAATGACGGTCGAAAGGGAAACCATGGAAAAAATTTTGAAGACCACTCTTATCCATTTTTGAGTAGTGAAATATTTTAGGGGGTTTGGGAGCTGTAGTTTTAAGTAAATCAGTTTTGATAACTGATGAGATTAAATAATGATCAGAATTTCCAATACTACCTTTCGCGACATCGACACTCGTAATATCTGGCATTTTTGTAAGATAGAGATCTAAAAGAAAACTATTATCACCGCTATTACGGGGATTGAAAGTCGGGCTTTTAACAATTTGGAATAGGCCCTGAGACGCGGCAAAAATTTCTGCCAGTTTTCCACTATTGTCAACATCGTCGGTCGATTTGGAGAATTCCAACCATGATTTGTTGTGGACGTTGAAGTCACCGGTAACGATAACTTCACAATTAGGGGACTTTGCTCTAATCTCGTCCACAATTTTTGTCAGTATATTAAAAAAGTTTGGGTTACGTTTGTTGGGGGACCGGTATAAAGCTATTGTAAATTTCAGTAATGATGGCGACGAAGAAATCCTAACGTAGTGGTTTTTGATTTCAATAGTACTTATACAAATTATACAAATTAATTATACAAATAAATTTATGTTAATGCATAAAAACTCCACTTCAAACCCAAAATAGTCGCCCCCAGCCCATCCCCAAAAAGGGAGCAAAATCCGATATCTCAAATTATAGACTAATAGCTTTACTATCGGACCTATCCAAAGTCTACGAGCATTGTATTAATAAACACATTTCAAAATTTCTGGAAGTAAATCATTTAATAGCCGACACATCGCTTTAGACATCTCTTTAGACATTGGCATGCCAACTCAATCAACAAGCTCGTTGCGTATGGTTTTCATCCCAATTTTGTGAAGCTGATTCAAAATGTTTTATCTAACCGATACATTTCAGTTTCTTTAAACGAATTTTCATCTGAGTCTAAACTAATTAACGCTGGTGTACTTCAAGGCTCAGTATTTTCCCCAACCATATTTTTGATTTATATCAACGAATTGTTGCAAATCACCAACAACCCAATAAATAGTTTTGCAGATAGTAGTACTCGGCACAAGTCGTTCGAGCCCCCTTCCTTCAAAAGGAAGAGAGACGCTGCCATAACCTAAAAAAGTCGCCGATTGGGGTGACCAAAACCTGGACAATTTCAACTCTACCAAAACACAACTGTTGATTGTTTTCAGATCAAAGACCGAGTTCCACAAAGATATTTTATTCAGTATGTGTGATGAACCAATAGGTGAATATAAAAACATTCGTTTATTGGGTGTCACAGTTTCAAATGACCTACTATGGAACGATCATGTAATGACGATGGCAAAAAGCGCGTCTAGAAAACACTTTTCGTTTTCCAAAAAAGTGGGAATATACTTATATTAAATTAGGATATCACAAAAATATATCCTTTTCTTTAAATATTTCTTTTTTTAATTAATTGTAATATTTGTTGTCACAACTGCCAATTTGTTTTTTGTAAGAAATTACTTCGGTCTGAAAGACCAAAGTATTGAATTCTCATGCCAAAATTGAAATTCTTACCCCCACTTTTTTGGCGTTTCTCGACGTTTTAGGACCTACTGATTCTAAATGAGCAAAAAACAATGTATGTCTGTCGGCCGGCCGTCACAACCTACGAAATCTAGAAAACCGCTGGACGGATTTCAAAAAATTTTTTTTTCTAATAATTGGTTAACTCAATGAGAAGAGCCGAAAGGACGATGTGTTCGATAACTGTATCGGAAGTGTGTCAATAAATCGTCAAGTGTGCCAAAACAAGGAAATTTGCATATTTTTGGCTTAAAAAACTTTCATTTTAAGTAATTACGAGTAAGAACATTGAATTTGGAGAAATCTTGATGGTCGGGATTGGTATGTGTGACCAAAATCTAGATTATTGCATTATAAGTTTTTCAAAAAAATGTTGTCAAGTGTTTCAAAAGAAAGATTTTTATTTATTTTTTTACCCATTTTTTGGAAAAAAGTAAAATTAATTATTTGTATGACATGAAATTTTATAATTATTATAGAGAATTACGGTATTATATTTTTAAATTATTATTTATTTTATTATATTTTGAAATTTGTCATAGTTTTTGAAATATTTTTGGAATTTTGAAAAAAGTTTGTATTTTTGATTTTGTAAAAATTTTGCCAATATTTTTAGAATTTTGGAAAAAGTTTTAATTTTTGCAATATTTTTCGAATTTTGAAAAAAAAACAGAACTTTTGTATTTTATATATATTTTTAGAATTTTGAAAAATTTTATATTTTTGATTTTATTATAATTTTTGGAATTTTGAAAAAAATTTCAATTTTTGATTTTGTAATAATTTTTGCAATATTTTTAGAATTTCGGAATAAGTTTGAAATTTTAAGAATTTTTGGAATATTATTGGAATTTAGAAAAAGTTTAAATTTTTGATTTTATTCTATTTTTGGAATATTATTGGAATTTTGAAAAAAGGTTCAACTTTTGATTTTGTTATAATTTTTGCAATATTTTTAGAATTTTTGAAAAAATTTTAATCTTCGATTTTGTAATAATTTTTGGAATATTTTTAGAATTTTGAAAAAAGTTTGATTTTATTTAAGTTTAACAATATCTTTGGAATTTTGAAAGAAATATGAATTTGTGATTTTGTAATATTTTCTCGAAACGATAAATGGAGAGGTTTTTGTGTAGTTGCTGGGTGTATCATATTTTCACTAAATTATGATAATTTATGATCAGTTATGATTTTCCGGCAACGTATTGATGTTTCGTGTTAGTTTTGTAATAAATTTCTAAACAGAGATAAAAAAATACTTGTACTTTAACAAAGAGTTTGTTATGTAGACTGGAGTATGATGACGTAGAGCGGTGGGGTTTCAGATTTATATAATGTCTGTTTTCTCCTAATTCACAATATTGCTTACCATATGTAGTTCATAATAGTTTCTCATCCATCCACAATCTATGGTCATGTTTTCATTTAGTTTCCGTACATAAATTTGTTCTTAGCATGAAATAATTAACAATAATATTTCTTTTGCAATGCCCTATTATTGACTCATACTGCGTTTTCACCCGCATTACTTTACCATACTGCGAAAATTTGAATTCTCTAAACACTAACCGTACTTGATCAACGAAATTTTCAAACCTCAAAACAGCTGCGCATATTTGTCCAATCGTCGCAACAGCTAAAAAAATTATTATCCTACAATCAGTTTTGTATTCGATTTCCTATATGGGTATTTTTATCAAATTATCTTTCCGTTATAGATCTGAATTTCACTGTAATACTGTTGTAAGTAGTTATTTCGTAATACATAAACATCATAAAATCGATTAAACTTACGTTTAATCCATTCTAATTCATTGATATTTCTTACAAGTGTGTTGGAAATAATTTATTTCGTTAAATTGTTTTGCAATGTTATGTATTACGAAATAGCAAACAGTTTTGTTTTAACAAAAAAAGATCCTAACATTTATTTACATAATGTAAATATAAATTTCCTTGCATCAGAAACACTTTTTCGAATTTTTCGATACTAAAGAATTGCTATAAAAGGAATGACTATACAATCTTTCAGTCTCTTGTGCAGCATCAATTCTCTCATGAATTTTTTTTTTTTTTTTTTTTTTTATTCTATGTTAGGCATGTTTAGTGTTAACCAATATAGATCAACGTCTCTGAATATCCGAAGATACCATGCTAACTAAGGAACTAGAGCTTGAAAGTATTATTCAATTTTCTTTGAGGAATTTATTAATGTTGATCTTAAAGTTTTGAGGATTAAAATTATCAGGAAAGACCCACGCCGGTAAGGCATTCCAGAGATGAGAAACTCTGTTAAAAAAATCGCGTTGAAAAGCGACAGTTCTACACCTAGTCACTCGAACCGTAAAAGGATGGGCTGATGTTGATGCTCTAGTGAAACGCGCGAAGTTTGCTGGTTCAGGCAAAATCGATTTGATCTCCGCAGACGTCCGTTCGTCCATAATATACTTGTAAAATACCGTCAAATCAGCGACGTCTCTTCTATGTTGCAAGGAATCAAGCTTGTTAGTAAGAGTCGAGTTGCCGATCAATTTAACAGCTCTCCGCTGTACAGAATCAAGACATTTCAAACTACTTATGTAAGCTCCTCCCCATATGTGAGAACAATACTCCATGCAGGGACGAATAAATGATTTATATATTAAAAGAAGCTGCTCGCTATTAAAAACCTTACGACAACGACCCAAAAATCCTAATTTTTGAACAGCGTTCTTTGCTAGGCTAAAAATATGAGAATTCCATTTCATACTATTTTCAATCTCAACTCCTAGAAGTTTAATAGATTCTTTCTCTTCAAGATTATTTGAATCAAACTTTAATAAAAATGGATTAGGTGTTGATAACCTAGAAAAATGGCAAACTTGAGTTTTACTTGTGTTGAATTCAACACTGTTAGCAACTCCCCAATCTAAGATGGTTTTTAAATCAATATTTAATGAGTCTATCAAGTTTGATCTAGCGATATTAAGATTTGATGGTGCATACAAATTTGGCATTTCATGTGACGCATAAAGTGTGCTATCATCAGCAAAACTATGGATGGGATTAACTGTTGAACCTAGCAAGTCATTAATATAGAGAAGAAAAAGAGTAGGTGATAAAGCGGAACCTTGAGGAACACCAGCGTTAGCTGAAAAGATATTCGATGAAACACCATCAACATTGACCTGAAATTTGCGCTCGGAAATAAAGCTTTGTAACCAAGAAATAAGTTGCTCATCTAAGCCGTAGCATCTTAATTTACAAATAAGATTGTTGTGCCATACTTTGTCGAACGCTTTGGCAATATCAAGTGCGACGCCAAAGGTCTCACCATGGTTTTCAAACGACTTGTTCCAGATATGCGTGACAAAAGAGAGTAAATCTCCCGTCGCTCTTCCTTTACGGAATCCGTATTGTCTTTCATTAAGTAATTTTGACGACTCTAAGAAGCTCATAATATTAAAATTAACATATTTCTCAAATACTTTAGAAACAACCGACAAAATTGATATAGGTCTGTAGTTTCTTGGATCCGTTTTAGCGCCCTTCTTTGGAACTGGTTGTATGACAAAATTGTGGATAAATTTTGCATTCATGCAATTTTTTCTTAAAATTTAAGTTAAATAATAAGTAGTTAATTTTTAATTAAATTCAATTTTTATAAATTAGTTCGATTAGTGCAAATTATTTTAAATGTTCCGTCCAGTTAGTGAAATTTAGAAAAAAAAAATTATTTATATGTTCGTGTCGTAAAAATCAAAAAAAAAAAAATAAATTTACAAAAAAAATCTTATATGTTGTGACGTGTAGTTAACTTAAAACAAAGTTACATATAATATCTCTTAGTTCTATGATTCCGATTGGAATTCATTGCGTGTTTCACGTCTCTCGATTTGTGTCGATTTGGCATAATCGCGATTGTTTTTGTTTGTGATTTTCAACCAATTATCTTGTAATGGCTAGTTAGTTTTAAAGTTTTTAAATTTGTGCATTTAGTATGAGTCGTGTTAATTTATTTTTGTTTGGCCATTAGTTTTAAAAGTAGATTCATTAAAATAAAACAAAAAACAAATGATTTATCTGTTTGTGTCATTTAACCAAAAACAAACGTAATAATAAAACAAAAAAATTCTATATGTGTGTGTTGTAACCAAAATTAACTGTAACCGCGCTCGAAATATTAATAGTTTCATTTTTTAGTTTTCAAGACAAAAATCAAATCGTGTTATAATTAAAATGTATTTTCGAATAATAATCTGTTTGTAAGTACACACTTAAAATTAAAAATGTTAAATTAAAATAAAAAGAAAAAATTTTAAACCATTTTGTGTTGTATTGAAAATAAAATTTATTCTATTTTTGTGATTTTGATTGCTACTTTGTGTGATTGCAATTGGAACTTGTCCTTCAAAGTTGGATTTGGTACAGAATCAGTTCAAAATTTTTATGTTATTACTACCGTATTACAACAGTATTTCAACGCAACATTGATGTGGGGTTTTTATGCTATTACTACCGTATTACAACAGTATTTCGACGCAACATTAATATAAAATTTGTGCTATTACTACCGTATATTATACATATTTCAACGCAACATTTATGTAAAATTTTTGCGGTTAGCACTGTATTTCAAACAGATTTCAACGCAACATTTGTATCAAAGTACGGCTGTTACTACCGTATATTACTGCAACTCAACCTTTATATCAAATTTTTGCTGTGCTGTCGTATATTTTATATATTTCAACTTAACATTTATATCAAACTTTTGCTGGTGCTATCGTATATTTTCTATACGTCAGCTCAACATTTGTAAAACAGTTTTGCTGTTACCGCCGTATATTTCATATTTCAAATCAACATTTACATCAAAGTTTTACTATTGCTGTCATATATTGTATTCACTGAAATACATCAGTTATATCAAGTTATCGCTATTACTGCATATTGTAAACCAACATTTACATCAAAATTTTACTATTGTTGTCGTATATTGTATTTATTGGAACGCATCGTTTGTATCAAGTTTTTGCTGTTACTGCATATTATAAACCAACATTTACATCATAATTTTATTATTGTTGTCGTAAATTGTGCTTATTGGAACGTATCATCTATATCAAATTTTTATTGTACATATTTCAATTGACATCCAGTTTTGGTGTGATTACAACTGAAGTTCAACCCAACAGTGTTATACAATTTTCCTGATACTTTGCCTGTTGGATTATGGACTGCTGATGGAGGGCTAAGGCGTAGGACGTTGTAGCAGGGAGGATTTAATCATGGGGTGAGCGAACTTGATTTATTTTATTTATTTTTTTTACGTAGAAGTGTGAATGTGTGAGAAAAAGGGTGTATCAGTGATTGAATGGGGGCGTGCTTGTCGTTGCGTGGGTGTGTTAACTGGCGGTGCGTGTAGCGAGACACATGTAGTCTGAATTGGAAATGATTCTAATCTAAATATTTTTACTCCGAGGTAATAATTAACATACCAAATACCTTTTCTTTTATTATATTACCTAAATTGATGAATTTATATTTTTAAGTAAATCAAAAATCATTCTCAAATGACCTGTATTACAAAAAAATTCTTGTCATGTTTTGGGTTTATTAATTCTATAATACATTAACCAACTGTAAACTACAGGTATTGAAATAAACTGGTTTGGACATGTTTGTTCAACTTACAAATAAACTTATAATTTTTTTTTAAATTGTAATTATTTTTTTGGGGAATTACTTATAGTTTTATAAATTTTTAAAAATGTTATTAATAAAGAAAAAGGGAAATAATCAATAAAGACTTTCAATATAGCGTGTGACGTTCTCCCGTGCTCTAGGACCTGATTCACGGTGTACCAACGATGGCAGTGGTTTACGAGCTGTATCATATGGGTCAGATGACGGCCATACAACGAAATAGTGATAACTACCACTTGCGATACTTGCGGCGGGTCTTAAAGCTTAAGTGTCTTGCTTCGCCATCTGAATGTGTGGGTGAATGTTAGCATGTATGAGGCGTGAGTGTGTGGACGTCTGGGAATGATTGTGTGGGTTGGACGCCTTGATCGTAGGTCTTTCGCAAAAGGGGTCGCCAGAGTCTCCATTTTCCACTTGTATTTTTTTTCATTTCTGTACTTTTCGTAAATTGCGTACATTTCTGCATTTATGTTGAAGCAGCAGGTATTACTCCATCAAATCCACGAGGACTGAGCTTTAGTCGTTAAGGCGTAAAATTACTCTAGGTACGCATCCTGCTATGCCATTCTCATTGGTTCGCCAATGAGAAAGCTCTTCATTACAAGTTATGTTTGATATACATCGCTGCCCAAAAATAAAAACCATGTCCTCATAAAAGTTTTTTGCCGAAAATATCAAAATCCTTAACCCAGACCGAACTCTTGATATCTCAGAGCTTGAGATTTCAGCCCCTCCATATTTTGATTTTGTGTGATTAGAGTTGAAAAGAAAAAATAAGGAAGTGTGTGTAACTGTACATTCTCGAATGCGTGCATAGTAACTAATTTGTGCTGGAATGAGGGACGTTCATTCTCCGAACCGACTCCGAACGATGACTTTCGCTAGCTGGAATGTAAAATCTCAAGGCGCGCAGTCCATCCGATTTTTTCCTATTGATATTCTTAGCAATTAGTCTCCATTACAGTACTTCATAAACTTTCGTAGAAATATCTGCTGCTCTATATATGAGTGATGCATAGTAACTTCACTTTTTTGACATAGATAGACATTTGAGCCATAATATACAAAATATGTGCATCTGTCTTTCGACTTGTCATGTGGGAAAACTAATTTTTTTTTTAATTTGTCAGTTATATGCAGAGCTTTGCTTTTGGACAAAATTGGACAAAGTCGGAGGAGGCGTTTCGAACAACTCTTTATTTGAAAGAATTAATAACTATAAGTTCTGTTTTGCTTTTGATAAAACCCGGTACATATGGTTTTAGCGTGGTTGCTTACGGGTTCGAATACGCTTAGGCAAAATTGGACAAAGGAAGAGGGGAGGAAAGGACCTCTCAAATCAATGTTTATTTGAAACTCTATACTTAATTCTACCAACGCATTGAACAAAAAGCTAATTTCTCAACAGCAGTAATAGAAAGTTTGTGATTCTATATCTGGCTTCGAATATTACCATTAAGGATATGATCCTAGGTTTCCAAGAAGTATTATTGGAAAAAATTGAATTTTGCAGTGGGATGACAATGTTTGTCTGCAAACCAACACTGAAACCCCTTTCGGTAATAACGTTGATTGGAACAAACCATCAACTAATCAAAGTTCCTCATCCTGCCCATAAGACTCACTTGAAATCATGATAAGAGATGTTACTATTTCAATTATATCTTAAATTTGTGTTGGCAGCCACATTTCACTTGTATTCTTTTCACTATTATTTACATCAAAATAAATTAAGGCCGCCATTTTGAATTTTTTCAAACGCCCCACACCTAAGAGTGTTTTTTAGAGCAAGGAGAAAAAGATTCTATTTTATATAATACTATTTTATATAATCTATTTTATATAATATAATACTATTCATAAAAGCCTGATAAATTTATTTAGTGAATTTTGTAGATTTCACAAAGTGTTTGTCAATATACAAAATGTAACATACATTTTTCCAATTGGGTTATAAATCTTACAACCTTACTTGCCTACTCTACGATTCAGCTCTAAAGGGTATGGCTACATCGTTCCAATAATCGCTGTTTGAATATATGGGTTTTCAAACAAAAGACATACCATGTCTTAACAAAAGGTTTTTTATACAACATATTGTACATATCGTAGGTAGTAGGTAGAAATAATATAACAAACAATAGAACAAAAAAAATTGAACCATGCAAAACGAACAAAAGAAAAGATGATAAAATAAAATAATTATTTTTATGGAATTTCCTCACCTCCAACTGATACTTAAATCTATTAGCAAGAGGTGATTAAAGTGTTTGCAATAAATTTATTAAACTAACACGAATATCAACAAGGTTTTCACTATCACTATCTATAAAAAAAACAAAATATGCAACACCATCAAAGCTTGAGTAAATCCTTAATTGTAATTTTTCATGAAAATTTTTGCATTTCAAATTTATTTATTTTATTTCAATGAGAGATGAAATTTTTTTCTGTTATTATTGTATAATTTTTCGATGTTCATCTATTGTGACAATGATGCTTATAAGCTAGTCTGAAAACTTGAAATGACAACAAAAAAAAAAATTCTATAAATATTGTGAACATAAATTTAATCATGAATAGAATTTTCAGTATTATCATTTTTCCAGGTGACAATATAAAAAATAGCAAAGTAAATTCAATAACGAGATCTTTTTTTTGATTTTTATATAAATTTTATTTAAATTTTTTTTCAAATTTAATTATGCTATGTTTCTGAATGTAAATAAATTTCGAAATGAATATTGGATCAAAAGATAATTGAAATAATTTTATGTATGTAGGTTGTAGGTTGTGGTGTGAGCTTATTAGCTTTTGTTCAAAAACAGAAAAGCGAACATTAATTTGTAATTAATTCTTTCATCCAACTACGTGGGTACGTGTTTCTACAGTTAATTGCAATTAAAAACGAATTACAAAAATTGTGTCCATTGAACCAAAAGGATTCACGATAACAGATTATTTTACCCACCATCTTCCTTTCAAATTTTTTTCAGTTCGAATAAACACAATATCACATGTATTTTTCCTATAACTACTTTTATTTTTACTCTTCATCATAAATGTGAAATCAACTATATATATGTATATATGTATTACAAAATATCTCTAATAAGTAAGAACAAAATACATCTACCGGAAGGAAAAAAACAAAACAAAAAAGGAACATAAAGAATAGAAAATAAATTGGTGTTAAAAGAAGATACACTAACTAAACGAAAAAAATTTGATTTTGTTTTTCCTTTTGTTGCATTTTTCAACTTCATATAAATGTGTGAAATAGTTTTTGGGAAGAAAATTGGAATTTGTTTTCAAAATTTATTGGTTTGAAAAACAATAAAATAAAATATAAATTGCATTAATGAAATATTTGAATTCATTCGTCTCCAAAATGTAAAATAAAATCCAAATACCAATTACACAACTTTTCAAAAATTCTTGAACGAGTCATACAGAGTCGTTTAATTTGTCGAGCGTTAACATCACTAAAATCATAACAAACTGCAACTTATGCTTCTTATACATAGAAGGAAATAAAAAAAAATTACTTAAATTAGAAAGTAAAAAAAGGTCAAACATTTAATGTGAAAGTCAAACTTTTCTGCAATCAACTGTTAGAGCTTCGGAATTTGTTTAAAGAATATTTTAGCTAAATCAGATAGTTCGTAGATTGAGAAAGCATGTGCACAATTTGAGTGACAGTTAATTTAGAGGGGAAAAACTTCCAAACAATTCTTTATCAATTTTTTCGATTGATGAAACTCAATTTTACAGGAACGATGGTACAGCAATACGGTTGTAAGTAAAATAGTTGAATAGAATATTCTACCGATCTGACCGGGTCCTGGGTCTGCATTTACTACTAGGGATGAGAATGAGATAGGTCTTCGAAATCTGGGCCGGATCAGGACAAATACATCACACCCTAGTAAATCAGGTATGATTTCTGATAGGGACCAGATACAAATGCCCTATTAGGATTTACCTTATTACATCCTGATCCGGCCGGTATCATAAAAGGGCATACCTGAAAAAATTGCTAGTCGGGAAACTCTTAGATTTACCCTTTTTAGATTTTTAAATCCTCGACTGACACTGTGAGCACTTGCAAAACTGAATGTACATTCAATAAGTCTGTTTTAAGAAAGTCTGCCAAAATCGGGTTTGATTAATCATCAGTTGTCTCGTAAACTTTTATTTTCTTTTTGTGGAATTATTTTCTGCCTCAACTTTATTTTACCATGTACGCAATTTTTGTGAATTGATAGAATGCTAACGTTTCGCACAAACTGAGCTGGACATTAACTATTTGTATTATGGTGAGATACTTGTAGGCATACCCAACAAGAACCAATGCATTGTTTCAGTTACACATAGTTGTGAGCGTTTTATCATTGGTGACAGTGGTGGGATTCTACATATTTAATATTATGTGCAAGATTCGTGTTTCGACGGCGATGATGCTGTTGTTCTCATCCGAAGTGGAACTGTAATGATTAAGCCAAATTGGTTTGCAAATATATTTTGTAATATTTCAAGAGAAGTAGAGATAAAGGGTTTGATGTGTAAAAATGAAGAAATTTCGGGAGTTGAATTAAGGCGATAGAAAGTATAGGCACGTCCTAATTACGTATAATTTTAAATTCAGACATCGTTTTGATGGACATAATTAACGTTGGCATAATATATATCAATGATATATCATTGATAAATATCACGATATTTATTACCAGAAATATATCATGATATTTATAAAAAAAATTAATACTTATAGTTGTATTAGTATAGTATTATTACTCCTATCTTATAGTTGGAATAACTGTTAACAGTGGCAATAATGCTCGCAAAAAGCATTCATTCCAAATCGAGATATCCTGGTTTAGCTATTTCAAAACTACAAAGATGACATAGCTAAACCTGTATCCTGACATAAATAAGCTTATAAATGACAAAAATATTGTAATGAATACTAGACCTGGACATGCGTGCCTGGCAGAGTTTTTATTCCGACGAGCTTCAGTCAAGTGTGTCCGAGAAGCAATATCCCCAGTTCAGTACAAATGATCAGATATGCACGCAAAGTAGACCCTGTAAACGGCATTAAACATGCAAAGACAAAGAACAGGAACTCCGACCGCTACGGTCGAAGAAACCGAGATCATCACATGTTCGGTGTTTTATATATAATGATCTTCTTCTGAGAGACTGTCGCTAAAATATCTACAGTTTGTAATAATTTTTTTCTAGAATTTATACCCAATTGATCACATTAATTGATCACAAAACAAACAACTAATAATTTTTTTTGTTAATTTTTAAAGGATAATTGGATATGGATAATTTTACTAATTTAACTAAAAAGTTTAATTTTATTCTAATTTGAGTAACAAAATTTTTCAAATTTTAAACATAGGGTTTGCCTTGGTATTTATCAACTGACTGACAAAAACGAAAATCCAAGTATATATATAATCAAATTTACTCCTGAGGATGTCCTAAACAGACGAAATATATCGAGTGATCATAAAAATAAAATTTAATCTTTTATTTTTTTAAAAAATTTATATTAACGTGCGTAAAAAACAAGTGTTAAACAAATATGTTATTCAACGAATTACGCCAAGAGCCTACGGCAAAAAGTGTAAACTATATAATCAAATTTCTTGAATCAACAACATCACAAAATGAGACAGTAATCGTAAAAAATATCATTGCGAGCAGGGTTGAAAAAAATATGAGAAAAAAAACGATTAGTTGTTTGAACATACATATAATAAAATTGTTTAGACAAATGAATTTTTACGGGGCAAACAGCTTCGTAACAATATTTTAATGAATGTTTAACATGTGCTTAGTTACCTAGAGCCAATTATTAGTTATTTTGCACTGCTCATTTTACAGTGCAACATTTTTGAGGTCATCGAAAGTAATACAAATTCTTTCTGCACTAAAAACACACCGAAAGAGTAAAATTCTGACCTCGACATGTTCACAAAGTGGTGTATTTTGGTATGAAGAACATTTCGTCTGAAGATTGCATTGAGAAATTCTCAATACTTTACGATCTATAGGCGTGCAAAACCAAAGCTCGAACACAAAATTGATGACGTCATAAAACAGAAAATCGATACAAACTATCAAAACCCAAATACGGTTTTGCTAGTTTGGGTGGATACTTCCAGAAACTGAAGTCAGAATTTGTGTTACATTTTATGTGTTGCACTATGTATAGATAAAACGACTATTGTCGTTGTAGTTAAAATATGGCATAAACTGGGACGGAATAAAAAAAACATCAGCAACCTTTAGAAGTTAAGAAACTTTTTTATCTTTTTTGTGCAATCGAAACAACGTAATTGGCTCGGACACGAACAAAATGAGAAACTAACGTTTTTATTTAAATACAAAAATTATATAGAAAAAATTAAATATTGATTGGATTTGAAGCAATTCTAACGTTTCTAACATACCACCTTTACCAGAAGAATCATCGGAACATAACATCGGTTCTGAAAAATCCTTCGATAATTTACCATTCATAAGAAGGTAAGGGGTTCTGAAAATATCCATTTTTTGCATATTTTTAAAGTTGACCTAAAGACCTTTAAGAGCATGTTCTCAAAAGAATTTTTCAAAACTAGAATAATTTTCGGTTACGGTAACTAAAATGGCAGGGCGAAGTGGATCAAATAATAGACGACAGACGTTGCTCGACCACCTCAGCTTGAGTTCCCTTGGAAAATTCTTTCATACTCCATATATACTTGGAAATCTATAATCGTATCTTGTAGTATAACGTAAATTGTTGTAACTATTTCATGTTTAGTGTTCTGTTTTACTTCGGTTTTCAAAAAACCTAAGTATTGCATTCATGAGCCAAAAGTGAAATTCTTACCCCCACTTTTTGGCATTTCTCGACGTTTAAGGACCTACTGATTCTAAAAAAGCAAAAAAAAAAATGTATGTCTGTCTGCCGGCCGGCCGTCATTGCCTACGAAATTTAGAACACCGCTGGAGGGATTTCAAAATTTTTTTTTCTAAAAATAGGTATACACAAGGGACAGGTCCGAAAGGACGCTATGTTCGATAACTGTACCGGAAGTGTGTTAAAAAATCATTAAGTGTGTCAAAAATAGCAAATTTTCATATTTTTGGCTTAAAAAACGTTCATTTAAGTTATTACGAGTAGGAACATTGAATTTGGAGAAATCTTGATGGTATGTGGATTGGTATGTGAGATCAAAAACTAGATTATTGCATTATAAGTTTGTCAAAAAATGTTGTCAAGTGTGTCAAAAAATGGTTTCATTTATTTTTTTAGCCAATTTTTTGGAAAAAAAAATTTTGCTGTTTTTATGAGGTAACTGTAATTGAAAATGAAATTGGACATTGAAATTTTTGAATTTGTTATAGTTTTTGAAATATTTTTCGAATTTTGAAAAAAGTTTGTATTTTTGATTTTGTAATAATTTTTGCAATATTTTTAGAACTTTGGAAAAAGTTTTAATTTTTGTTTTTGTTATAATTTTTGCAATATTTTTAGAATTTTGAAAAAAAAAAGAATTCTTTTAGAATTTTAGAATTTTGAAAAAAGTTTCAATTTTCGATTTTGTAAGAATTTTTGGCATATTTTTAGAATTTTGGAAAAAGTTTTAATCTTTGATTTTGCTATAATTTTTGCTAAATTTTTAAAATTTTGAAAAAAAAAAATAGAAATTAGATATGAGCAATTTCAGACAAGTTCAGCAAATGTTTGGAAATTTTGACTTGACCCTTTTAATTTTGATTATTTTTTGTTTATAGATAGTCTTTCATAGCTATTCAACAACATATCATTTATGAAAATCGATTGAGTAGTTTTTCTACAATCGCTCGTCAAAATGCACTCACATCACAAAATAACAAAATATTGAGGGGCACCCAGTGAAGGCCCCTGGTCGAAAAAAAATTCTAAGAGAACTAGTATTTTTTATTTATGATATGAGCAATTTCAGTCAAAACGTTGTTGAATCTTCGTGATTGCTCATATATTTTTAGAGTTTTGAAAAAAGTTTCAATTTTTGATTTTGTAAGAACTTTTGGAATATTTTTAGGATTTTTAAAAATTTTAAATTTTTGTTTTTATTATAATTTTTATAATTTTGAAAAAAGTTTCAATTTTTGATTTTGTAATAATTTTTGCAATATTTTTAGAATTTTGGAAAAAGTTTGAATTTTTAAGAATTTTTGGAAAATAATTAGAATTTTGAAAGTTTAAATATTTGATTTTATTCTAATTTTTGGAATATTTTGGAATTTCGAAAAAAGTTTCAATTTTTGATTTTGTTATAATTTTTGCAATATTTTTAGAATTTTGAAAAATAAAAATAGAATCTTTGAATTTTATATATTTTTAGAATTTTGAAAAAAGTTTCAATTTTTGATTTTGTAAGAATATTTGGAATATTTTTAGAATTTTTAAAAGTTTTAAATTTTTGATTTTATAATAATTTTTGGAATTTTGAAAAAAGTTTCAAGTTTTGATTTTGTAATAATTTTTGCAATATTTTTAGAATTTTGGAAAAAGTTTGAATTTTTGGAATATCATTGGAATTTAGAAAAAGTTTAAATATTTGATTTTATTCTAATTTTTGGAATATTTTTGGAATTTTGAAAAAAGTTTCAATTTTTGATTTTCTAATAATTTTTGCAATATTTTTAGAATTTTGAACAAAGATTGATTTTATTTAATTTTTACAATATTTTTGAAATTTTGAAGAATATATGAATTTTTGATTGTGTAATATTTTCTCGAAACGGTAAATGGAGAGGTTTTTGAGTAGTTTGCTGAGCGTATCATCTTTTCTCTAAATTATTTTAATTTATGATCTGGTATGATTTTCCGGCAACGTATAGATGTTAGTTTTGTAATAAATTTCTAAACAGAGATGAAAAAATACATGCACTTTAACAAAGAGTTATGTTTGATATACATCGCTGCCCAAAACTAAAAACAATGTCCTCATAAAAGTTTTATGCCGAAAACTATATCAAAATCCTTAAGCAAAACCGAAGTCTTGATATCTCAGACCTTGAAATTTCAGCCCTTCTTTATGCTATTATTATTTTAAAATGCGTATTTTTTTTTTAAATTCACTTTTATCAAGATGGTCGATAAATTAAAAATTTATTTTACGGATTTTTAACACAACGATTACAAAGTATTCAGTTAAATTGAAAATATTTGAAATATTTATATATATATATATATATATATATATATATATATATATATATATATATATATATATATATATATATATATATATATATATATATATATATATATATATATATATATATATATATATATATATATATATATATATATATATATATATATATATATATATATATATATATATATATATATATATATATATATATATATATATATATATATATATATATATATATATATATATATATATATATATATATATATATATATATATATATATATATATATATATATATATATATATATATATATATATATATATATATATATATATATATATATATATATATATATATATATATATATATATATATTGAAAATATCCAAAATATTTATTTTTTGAATCAATATCAAGTGAAAGTGGAGAAAGATTAACAGAAAATATCCAAACTGGCTTGGTTAAATTTACATGTTTTCGCCCGACACCTTGGTCAGCAAAAAGTCTCTTACTTTTGCCAAACAAAAAGATATCTTAAGCTAAATCTTTTAACCATTAAGTTAAGCGGCACGCCTAAATATAAGATATACCTGAAGGACAAAACTCGAAGACTAAAGCTTAAAACCTACAGAACGCGAAAGTAAAAGAGCAAAGAAAACAGATTTAATACTAACAAGCTAATAAACAAAAACCGAACATATGTAAGGTTGAAAACAAAAGAAAGAAAAAACGATGATCAATGATTAATGATCAAAAATAGAAAATCAAAGGCAAAAGAAAAATATAAAAATCGAAAGCCAAAAAAAGTAAAAAAAGACAACAGAATTAAAAAAAAAGATATAAAAATTAAAATGAATGATATAGGAGACAAGAAGTACTATAAAACGACGAAGGCAAAATGTAAGAACCAAAGATAAAAGACAATGACTAAAGATAAGAACCAATGATCATATGCAAAATACCGAGAACCGCAGAAAAAGGAATATTTAAGACCTGTAGACAATATTTCAAGGATCAACTCCCGCATAGAAAACAGTATGAACAAAAGACAAAGACCAAGATGCAAAGATCAACATTTGCAAATGCATAACGTTCCAAAATTCAACGATGATGTGACATCAGCATGCTAAGCCCATAGAAAAATATGAGGAGTAAAATATATTTGATTTCAAAATGTTAACTTAGAAAAAAAATTGTAAACGTATTCACTTCGTTCTACCTAAAAGCATATCCGCTCAATTTTGTGTTCATTTCGTATTTTATCTTCACATTCATGTCTTCCTGGAATGTTCCATTATATTTATATTTACTTTATATACTTTTTTGTTACAAGAAAAAAGCTTATCGAATCTTACATTTTGACTTTATTCTTTACAATGTTCCTTACAAAAAAGCAAAATGTACATTTCTTATTGCTTTAACGCGAATATGCACACATATTATATGTATGTGTTATGGTGTTGATTTAAAACTTTCTTCCATGTTGTTGAGTTTTTTTTTTACTTGCATCTACAGGGATCTTGATAAGCAGTTCATAGTAAACAAAACATTTAACTATAAAATTCTAAATTATGAATTTTGATTTTCAGACTTCCGTAATTTGGTATGTGGTCAACTGCACTTCACCACCGATGCCACAATATACAAAAAGGTTTAAGGAAATCTACCTGAAACACAATTGCAAAACAGTTGAACGTAAAAAAAAATCATATCCCAGGATGACCTTAATTTTTTTTATTTCCTATTTCACTCTTACTTCATTTTTTATGTTTCATAAATAAAAGAACAAAATGTATATGCGGAAAACTAAAAATAATAAAATCCTCCTCATCCGCGTTTAGTAGTTTACATTAATTTTCTTTTCTTTTTTTTTTGTTGTTGTATGTATTTGAATTGAAATTGGAAATTTATATTTTCAAATACATTAAGGAAATTGAATATTTTTTATTTTGTTGAATTTTGCTATAGATTTTTTTTTACTGTAAGTTGTTCTGCGGAAAAAACAAAAACGACTTTCAAGGAGAATAAGGGAGACTAAACAATGTGGGTGGAATTTTTTGTTTGTTTTTATTTGATTTGTCATTTTCAAAAATGTTTCTTTTTAGATGCTAGTAAATTAAATAAAATTAACTAAAACTTAATTAACATGATTAGCTCACGCAAAACAAGAATTAATTTATTTATAGTGTTTTAGGGTTCTGTACATAAATGCCCTACTGTATATTATGCGTTTACGTTGAATAAAAATTTGGATAATAGCATTTGATGTATTTAATGGGTTTTGGAGAAGAATATGAAAAAAAGCATTAGGTTGTATTATCAATCAACCATATTTCCATACATGGGCGAATATATGACTTATAGATCAACAAACTTTGGTCGAAGTGGAATGAAGGAAAATATAATAAAAACTTTGAAGTAGTAAAATCAAAAAAATCAAAGTTTTACTCTTCGAGTCAGAACGATATTAAAATTATAAACATTTTAATTTATGAATACTATTTTTTGACGAATGAAATGACTTCTCGAATAAAATAAAATTGTAAACTCTACTTTTTACCGAGCTCAATGACATTAATATTAATTCAGGTTGTAACATAATAACGTTACAATATAAATTTTAGATTAGGCCCGTTTTTACAAAAAAAAATATGTGAACCTTTCTAAACCGTTTAGCTTGAAACCAAAATGGTGAAACAATTTAATTAAATTTTTTTTGTGGTGTTACACCATATTTTGACACATTGCCATCGTTTTGTATAACGTTTGGTTTTTTGTCGGTATAGCACAATCAACAGATAATAAAAAAATTTTGACGGGTTGTATTTTTTTATTGAATCACGCGACCACAATCACGAGACAAAAAGCTACAACTTTTTTAATAAGTAAAATTTAACAATCCCGTTATACAAACATTGACAGGAAGTTGTTAGTATAAGAATTTATTGTTATAGTAATTATCATTTCATCATCTTCAATTAACAAAAATTTAAAACAAAATTTTAAATAAATACCTTATACAAATAAATGTATCTATAAATTTAATAACTCATCAATTTTATGTATATTCATTCATTCTTACTATCGGATAGACGATAATCAAATACAAAAGCTCACCCACGATATTCACACATTACTATTTACTATTACCACACAAATATTTTATCTTACCAGATCATTGAATGGTCGTGTCTATAAAGAAAGAAAGTTTTCATTTTATTAACATTATATTGTAGTAAAATAATTTAAAAGTCAAAAAGAAAATAAGATTTGTGGTAGGTAGGTAGAGCGAATGTTCTATACTTCCTGTGGGAAAAGCTTTTTAATATTAATGTCATATGGAAATCAATGTTGGACCATGCCGGTTAGTAAAGCTGGCTCATGCTAGACACTGGTTGGCTAATGTCAATTAGCATAGTCAACTTATTCCAACCAGCAAAGCTGGCCCATGCGAACTGCGAAGCTGGCTCATGTGAACAGTAAAGCTGCCTCATGCCGACCAGCAAGACCGGTCGATTAGAAACCAGCGAACTGGTGTATGCCAATCAGTAACCTAGCCCATACCAACCAGCAAAGCTGGTTCATGCCAATCAACAAGCGAAACTGAGCCATAACAACCAGGAAAACAAACGCCTATCGAACAACAAAGCTGGTTCATGCCGAACAACAAAGCCGGCTTATGCTGATTAGCAAAACTGGTTCATACCAACCAGTAACGCTGGTTTACTCCAATCTCCAAAACCATACTGAAGCCGGTCAGTAAACTTTGGTCTTGCCGACTATCAAAACATGTCTTAAGACAAGACTGTCTCATGCGTCTGTCTGTTGACAAGCAAAGCTTCCATATATTGACCAACAAAGCTACCTCATACTGACCAGAGAAGCTCATGCTAATCAGTAGATATGGATTATGCTAACCAGCGAAGTGAACATATGCCAACCCGCAAAAGAGGATCATACCAACCAAGTAAGTAACAAAAAGGTTTCCAAGGTTTGAATTTCATAGAATTTTTTTGGTTTAAATTCCTAAATCTAATAAAATATATTTCTGAGTTTAGCGCATTTTTTAAAGAATAAAGTTCTTTATTATAAAAATAACTTAATTCAAAAATCGTTTGAACTTTCATAAAATTGAAATAATAAAATCCCAAAGAATATCAATATCAAACCAAACATTCTATTATATCATATAGAAAATTCGAAGCGATTACAAACAATGAAAATCAATTGTAAACATAAAACTATTCAAAACGTAAATGAAAACTGAAATTCGATTTTCCATCAATATTTTCTTTTCTTTTTTTTGCTTTCTATTCGTCCCAATATCCAATTTATATCACATTTTGTGGTGGGTTACACAATTCAGACAAATGTAACAACAGATTTATAAGAAAACATTTTATATTTTGTTGTTCAAATATAGAATCTATTTTCTTTACAATTTTCTATTATGAAATTCGATTTCGGAAATAGATTATTTGACAATTTTAAAAAAATCGATAGTTATTTTTTGTTATTAATCCACCTCCTATCTACTCCACTGTAATTTATTTTTTAGTCAATGAAAATAAACGAAAAAAAATATTAAACGGAAAACCGGATCACCAATTAAACATCTAAGAAACTTAAACCGCATGGGATTTTTTTTTTGTAGGCGGGATTATTTAAAAAAATATTTTTGTTGTTATTATTGTTAAAAAAACAAGAAAAAACGATTATTAATCTAAATGTGTTGGAATTTGTTTTTCTTTTTTGTAATATAAATTTAAGATAAAATGAAGAAAGCACACATGGTCAGTGATAGAAAATAAAAAAATTATAATTTTGGTGAGTGAGAAATGAAAATTAATGAATTGCGTTGTTGGATTGAAGACGATTTTTGTGTTTTTAAGAATTCAAATTGATTATATTACGTTTTAATTTCAATGTAAATAACGATTAATTAAATTTCGGCAATCATTGAGATGATAAAAAAAATGAATACGTGTTTTTTTATTTGTCGGGTTCAAATTCTTTATTTTATGCAATGTTGATGCAAGTATATATACTACTTAATTTTAATCTATTTTGTGTTATGTTATGAGGATGTTTGATCAGTCGCGACTATGTTTTTAACATTTTTTTTTCAACCATAATATTCGTAATTATTAAAACATAGATTGCGAACGCATCAATTTCGATGTTTGCAATAATTATAAATACGAGAATCCGACTGGTGATTTTGTCGAGTTATCATTTAGCTTTTGTCGAGTTGTCAATTATAATTTTAATGGGGCGGGTTTCTTTTCGTGAAATAAATTTAAAAAGAAAAATATAATATAATTCAATTTAATGTTTTTTAACTATTTATTGTGGTTTTCCTTGTTTAATTTATTAAAAAAAACACCTGTTGTCGTCTTATAAATAATAAATGCTCTAAATTAAGGAAAAAAAAAGTAACAGATAACCGTAAATATAAGGTTATATTTTTAAATAAATATATTTTTTTGTTGTTTTATATATAATTATTGTGCAATGCAAGAAAGAAAAATAATAACTGCACATAGTAAAGTTAGTTTTATAAACTTATTATGATTATTAATAAAAACCTTAGTTAGGGTTTTGTTATCTAAAGGTGTCTTTTGTTATCTAAATTACCGTCAAAATAATTGACAATTATCCAATATAAGAATTAACATTTTTACTAAGAATTGGGTTGTTTGTTTTTTTTGCAACGGGATTTTATTTGTAGTTAAAATTGAAGTGAAAGAAGTTTTCCTTGCACATCACGATATTTTCGGAATACAGTTTTTTTAGTACTCAAAGCATTGTGTTTCTTTTTTACAACATAAAAAAAACAAGTTGAATGGTTAAAGTGAAAAGAAGTCTAAACCTTTTGGGTCTTACTGGATTTATTTCCTTATACATTGATTGGAATAAGAATTTTTATTTCTTTTGGTTTATATTGGAAGAGTATTGAGAAATTGTATCACAGGCAAGAACTGTAGCTGCCTGTTAACAAATCATTGATCGAATTAAAATCGATAAAACAGCAAATTCATCATGAACGGGACGAAGAAGGGGGCTCTTCGTTAAAAGGATTGGAAAGAAGATATCATTTTCCGTATTTGAAAGCATGAGAAAAACAGTGTCTATTGGAAGAATTATTAGCTAGAAAGCAACTCACCGCTATTCTGTGTAGCTTTAACAATGATACAACGATTGGATTAACCTGGTTGGAATGACCAGCTAATTGCCCAGGAAATGAGGAATGGGATCTGATACCATTACGGGGTGAGTCATTTTCTTGTATTGTATAACTATATATGTTCTTTTATTTGTTTGGCTTTAATAGGGTTACATACAAGCTTACCTAATGTCTTACAAAAATAGCATATAATAATGGGGTGTTTGTGAGGGTCGCGGGTTCTTCGTCGTTGAGGGTCGCCAGAGTCTCCTTTTCTGTTACACTTTTTTTTGTTTCTGATCTGAATTCTTTTCTAAATACGCGCAGACTGTTCATTTGTGCTGGGGAGGCAGGTACACTTCCTCAAACATGCTGAAGCTAGTTCAGAGTAATCAACCTAGCTAGGTGCGCGGCCTTTCTCTACTGATCCATTGGTGTTTCCAATGGGCCCAGTTTTCCATTACAGTTTTTATCAAAAAAATTGTATAATTTTAAAACAGTTGTATGTTTAATAACATTGTGATTATGTTTTCATAAATCTTTCTTATTAAAATGCCGTAATGCAAGTTGATGATTTGAGACTCGTCATCTTAGGGTCGTGAGTTCGAGCCCCACGTTGGTCGCCATCTTGTGGTGCGAGGTGTACTAGACCGTGAAGGTCTACTAGTTGGTTGGGCACGCAACACTGTCCTCAATCTTCGGTAACTCATCCGAGCGTGAATTTTTTCGATCTATCTCCTTACACGTGAAATTAAAAAAAACGAAAATAAATCTAAAACAACGCGTGCCTACATCACCACCCAAGTTCTCTGGCTGAGAAAAACCACCCTGCCACAACTCTCCCTAAATTATCGCTGTCCTGCATTATTTTACACATTTCCACGTAACAAGCAAGAAAAAATATTAAATGTTTAATGAAAATTACAAAAAAACACAAACAAAATGAAACTTCCTTTAACATGATCTCCCTCGATGCGTATTCTCATAGGTCCGAAGAATCATGGATCGAAACGACCTTGATCGAAATAATCCTTGTTTCGTTATCTTCATCCTTCCTACACCCTACTCACTTCTACGTTCCTTGGATACAACAACCGTAACACATAGTTATCGGCTGAGTATTTGGAATACAACAAGATTCAAAATGAAATCGAAGCGGTATCTGATTTTGAGGACAAGAATAGATCGCAGTTTGACAATCAATTTTTGGATCTTAAAACTAAAATATTGGAACTGTTTCAAACCGCAAAGCCTAAGGAATCAATTAGAATTAATTAGTGTAAAGGGTCACACAGATAACGTAGTGCATCGACAACCGAAGTATATTTAGTACTAAAACTAGTCGTCAAATATTTTTGTCTACAACATTAGTTTATGTTCAGGATTCTTAGGGTCACATACATAGATGTCGAGCTTTACTAGATTCCGCGTCTCAAGCTAATTTTATGGCGGAAGCACTCTGTACTCGCATTGGTATTAAAAAATCTCTTAAGTCTTCTCCTATTTTTGGCATCAATGGGTAAAATAGTCAAGTATCGCCTTGTTCAAATCTTAATATTAATTCAAGAAATTCGAATTTTTCAGCAGAATTGCAATTCTTAGTAATTGAGAAAATTACGAACAGTCTTCCAGCTGTCAAGGTCGATATTTCGAGGTGGAATATATGTTCGACCTCGAGCATGCAACTTAAAAACATGATGTAGCGTTAGCAGCGCCTGTAGCATTATTCTCGACTAGTGATTTGAATACTCAAATTGCCAATTTTTGGGAAATAGAAAATACGATTCCATTTGAAAAACCCTTCTTGTCACTCTCCGAACAAGAGAGTGAAGAGCATTTTAATAAAACTTTTCTCGAGATCAAAATGGAAAATTTGTGTTACGGTTACCATTAAAAAAAAATGTTGATTCGCTTGGGCAGTCAAGAGATGCTATTAGGAGGTTATTGTCAATAGAAAATAAATAAACCTAGTCACCTGAACTGAGAAAGGATTACCATGAGTTTATGTCAAAATATTTATCATTAAATCATATGAGTAAATTTAAACCCACGGATCATAATAACTTTACCTTCCTCATCATTGCATAATCAAGCTGTCAAGTACATCCACGAAGGTTCGTGTTGTGTTTGATGCGTCAGAGAAAACCTAAACTTATAATGCAACTAAATGTTTACAACGACTAGCGGAGACTGAAACGGAAAGATACCCTTAAGCTTCGCGTATTGTACTCAGTGATTTTTATATTGATGATTTAATTACCGGGTCAGAAGATGTTTCTACGGCAAAATAAACCCGACAAGAATTGAAACTACTATTATCACAGGGTAGTTTCGAGCTTCGTAAATGGAGTTCAAACTATCACGAAGCACTAAGTTCTATTCCTCCACATTTGAATGCATTAAAGCCAACACTTGATTTTTCAATGATAGAAACGGTTGGCATTCTGGGGATGTGCTATCAGCCATCATCTGATGGATTCCAATTTAAAATCGGCGACTTCAGCATATTAACAACAAAGCGGACCATACTATTAGGCATTAGTAAATCGTTTGATCTGATGGGATTGTTGAGCCCTCTAGTCATCACTGGAAAAATACTAATGCAGCAGGAATTGTGGAAACTGCAGTTGAAATGAGACGATTTTGATCCACAGGATATTTACACTAAATGGCAATGGTATATGAATGATGTTCAAAAATCATTCCGGCAACCGCAATATATAGGCAAGTTACTTTAATAAGTTACATTGCTTCTGTGATGCATCGGAGAAGGCTTACGGAGCAGTACTCTATGTTCAGACACTTAATTCAGATGGTATCATGTGCTACAACCTCTTGTGTTTAAAATCAAGAGTGGCTCCGTTAAAATTGGTCTACCACGCCTGGAATTATGTGGAGCATTGTTGCTATCGCAATTAGTGACAAAGGTTAAATCAGCTTTGAAGATAGAATTCAATAAGGTATATATGCCTAGACCGCTTCGATGATCGTTTTGCAATGGTTTAAAGGTGACGTATCAAAATAGAAATATTTCATAGCACGCAGAGTTACAGATATTCGTGAAGCTATCTCCTAAGAATCATGTTTTCATGTGAAAGGTCAAGAGAACCCTGCCGATATGATATCTAGAGGAGTAAGTACAACTTTGCTGGAATCCAGTTATATTTGTTGGTATGGGTCTGGCTGGTTTGTCAAGAGTGCGTATGTCGGTATGGGTCATTCGATTTACAAAAAGTTACCAACGCAAACAATTAAATAAACACAACGAATTATCAGTAGATGAATTACAATCGCCACTTCTTCATATGATTCGTTACGAACAATCTCAACATTTTGCAGACGTCACCATAAAATTGAGGAAATTGATGAAATAATACAGGTGAGGGACACTTGTTGACAGCCTACGTTCCTATATGGAACTTATGCAGCAAAAAAAAAGAAAGAATTCATGGGTTCGGTCTCCAGATACCTCAGAATCGCTCAACAAATACCTAAAAACTCAATACTTCCCTATTCTTAAAGTAAACTAGCTTTTAATTTAAATGTTACGTGTAGAGAAAGCTATGACAGGGTAAACCATATCTTTTTGTCAGGAATTTAAAATATTGCAAGGAAAGGAAAAAAGAGATCGACTTTCATCTAAAACGAGATCGATACATTTGTCAACCAGCCTAGTGGATCTAAAACAAATGAAAAAGTTGAATCTTTCTCTTTCCTTGCCTGATTATTGCATTATCTTTCAGTTCAGAATTTTAATGACTAGAAGCTTTATGAAGTAATTAGCAGGTTCTTTGAGTGAATCTTATTTTTGAATAATTTTTCTCTTTGTTTCACTATCCCCTCACAATAAAATGTGGATAAAAGCATTTATTCTAAATTTTAATTCCACCATCACCACCAACGCGTTAAATTTTTTTATTTTTTAATATAAATAAATCGACTATTTCGGTATATTTTATTCTAGATTAGGCTAAAGCGAATGAATGATTCAATGATATTCTTTGTACAATATAATATAATTTTAAAGAATTAATATCTTTCCGATTGTCGTTAATTATTTCAATATATGTATATATCAAAATAATTGTGTCATAAATAATCTTTTTAGCAGAATTTTACAATAAATAAATGATTCATAAACTAATTTTCAATTATAAAATTTAAAACGTTTCCGTTTTAGATATAAGTTTTGTTCATTGAGATATAAGTATAATCTGAGTTATAGATAAGTAATCCTATTCTTAAGATTGGCTTTGTGTTCTGCTGTATGTTGTTGTGATAGTGAAATTATTAACCATCAGATTTCGTTTTGATAATTCACTTCCTTCGTTTGTCATTGTTGTCAGTAAATTACACTGGACCTTCACTGCTCAAGATGCTATGGAAGGTTCCTGTGCTGAAATGTTGTTGTTGAACAACCAATAGGTGAATGTAAAAACATTCGTTTATTGGGTGTCACAGTTTCAAATGACCTACTCTGGAACGATCATGTAATGGCGATGGCAAAAAGCGCGTCTAAAAAACTCGGCCTCCTAAATAGATGCAATAATTTTTTCACTCCATACCAATTGCTCCATGTTTATAAGTCCTATATTCGTCCCTGTATGGAGTACTGCTGTCAAGTTTGGGGTGCTGCCTCTGTTTCCATCTTGGCCCTCTTGGACTCTGTTCAAAAGCGGGCTATACGAATTGTGGGTGATCGAACTTTAACATCAAAACTTGATTCCCTACAACATCGTCGCTCTGTTGCTGACCTCGTTGTTTTTTACAAATATCGTCATCAGCAGTGCTCAAATGAAATCAGCGGCATCATGCCTCAAACTTATTCTTACCCCCGTTCCACTCAGCAATCGGCTGCCGCAACCGGTGAAACGGTAAAGATCCCGCGCTGTCATACTGGCAGATCGCAGAGAGACTTCTTTGTCCGAACTGCGTACAAATGGAATAGTTTGCCGGAACACCTAGTCTCAGGTGGCTTCAACCCGCAAATGTTTAAAAAAAGCGTTAATCTACACCTTAGAACGCCAGTTGTTGTGGGACCCAGGTCTAGACCTAGGTCTTAAAAGGTATTTATGTGTTGTTGTGACACATATTCTAAACCCTATTACACAACACATTTTATTTAAAAAATATAAAACTTCAAAAAAATGAAATTAGCCCTGGGAGTTTTAAAGGTGACATCACACCTGTTACTGTCCATACGAACAAATCAAATCCACCTCCACCTTCATTTAAATTCAAACATAAAAAAAACAGCTTAACCTTCATAAAATATATTTAGAAGAACAGCATTTTATACTTGCGAGATTCAAAAAAAAAACATAAGCCCCACATTGGGCGCCACTTTGCAAGCAATCCCAAGGAGTTCATAATGTTGATCACAAGGAGTTCATAATGTGTGCGTGTGTACCATACATCAAAATATAAAACTAATGATTCAACACTCTAAGATGTCTTGGATTACTGATGCTGCTTTCAAGAATTATAAAACATTAATAGACTTTGTTTCATGTGGTGAATTAACAGAAGATTGTCATACTTTGAAGTGCAATGAATGTTCAAAAAAACTTCAACAACTGGAAGAAAGATTACTAAATGATTTTGACTTAGATAGATACTTACAGATACTTTAATAGAAACTGTAGAAGAATTTATGAAAAAATTTGTTTACCGTTTACAAATTTTGATACCACACAAGTTTATAGTAAAACAGCAATCTACATTCATTGAGGAAAGAATAAAAAATTAGAATTCCAAGAGAGTGCTTTGTTCAAGGGGATTTTTATGAAAACTACGCCTTCATAATTCAGGATTCAGTTCTAGGTTATCATTATAATAATTCACAAGCTACTATTCATCCATTTGTCATTTATTTTAAAAGCGCTGCAAGTGAATATATATAGCACCGAAGTTTTATACTTATTTCGGATATAAACGATTACAACAGTACTACAGTCCATCTTTTCATTACAAAACTTATTGAATTCATCAGAACGTCTCTAAATTCTAATATTAGGAAAATAATTTATTACACCGACGGTGCACCTTCTCAATACAAAAATAAACATAACCTAATTAACTTATGCCACCATAAAAAAGAGTTTAAGGTTGATGCAGAATGGCATTTTCATGCTACCAGCCATTTAAAGGGACCTTGCGATGGGATTGGTGGTACACTGAAGCGTGCTGTACACCGTTATAGTATGGGGAGCAGAGATATTATTGATACACCAAAAACTTTTCGGATGGGCTTTAAAATGGGAATCTACCATGAACTTTGGATACGCCGATAAAAATGAATATTAATTAACAAAAGAAAAATTACAAAATCGATATAAAAATGCGATTACTATAAGTGAAACTCAAAAATTTCAATCTTTTGTACCATTAAATACTAGGACAATAATTGCAAAAATGTTTTCCAACTCGAAAAAAACTTTTGAATGTAAAATAAGTAAATAATTTTTAATAACTGCATTTATTTTCTTTAACCTACATTATATATAATTTGTATGATATTTTAAAAAGTTTATTCAATAATAAAATATTTGTAATTTAACGTTAAAATACAATCTTTTACTTTATGATTCCATAATAACATAATAATTCTCCAGTCAAAAGTTCCTAAATAGATTTAGTTATTTATACGGCTTTTTTGTTTGTAGCCGAGACAGTCAAATTATTTTTTATAAGAGTGACAAGTGATTACTAAAAGTGATAAACAAACATTTCATTTTTTTATGCCATCTAATACAAAGAAAATAATTGCAGAAGTGTTTTCCTATTCAAAAGAAACTTCTGTTTGTAAAATAAGTAAATCATTTTTAACAATTGTATTTATTTTATTTATTGTACTACATATATAATTTTTATAATATTTTAAAAAGTTCATTTAATAATAAAATATTTGATATTTAACATTAAAAAAATCTCTTAGCTTATAACGCCATTTTTATGATTCTCCTTCAGAACAAAAAAAACTGATTCCCGACAGTCATATGCCCAAGGAATTTTATCATTTTATCTTTAAAACAAAAAATATCGCTGGTCCTAAACTTTCACAAGTAGTTAGATATAAAATAAGCTTCAATTTAGTTTTAAAAAAAAAGGTGTAGCGCCATCTTTTGTTCAATTACACTGTTTTTTTCTTATGTTACACCGTTAAAAATTATTTTAAAAAATTAACAGTGTACATTTTTAAAAAGTTTGTTCTAATACCTATTCAACGATATATCATTTATGAAAATCGATTGAGTAGTTTTTCTACAATCGCTCGTCAAAATGCACTCACATCACAAAATAACAAAAAATTGAGGTGCACCCTGTGAAGACCCCTGGTCGAAAAAAAAAATTCTAACAGAACTTGCATTTTTTATTAATGAAAGTCTATCTATAAACAAAAAATAATCAAAATTAAAAGGGGTCAAGTCAAAACGATGTTGAATCTTCGTGAAATTGCTCTTATTTTTTAAACGGTTTCTCGAAGCAGGAGTGGTGTAAAGCAACCACAACAGACGTTCTCTATAACTCAATGTTAGTAATCCTGTTTTCTGGATGGCATTAGCTCAACAATTGTCAGCAGACATTTCAATCATCATATATCAATCCTTTGAAATTAATAAAATTCTTAAAACTTTTCAATACTTGACATATCCTAATCTTTTCGTTTCCTGTTCATGTTATAAAAACATTTCTTTCCATTTCCCCAATTAATATAATTATGCTGTTACACTAAATGTTCACAAAAAAAAATAAATTATTTAGAAAATTCGAACAGAATTATAAACTTCTACATCAACCAACAAATTCGACCACATATCATAGAGAAAAAAAAATGATTGCTAACTGGATTAGATTCTGGGTCAAAGAAAAAATCATAAAAAAATTCTTGTAGGAGTATTCCTATTACCATAATCATCATCATCATGATGGTTATCATTATGATTATTATTATTCCTATAATAAAATTATATCAAAAAGGTAAATATTTTTTATATTAAATTAAACCAAATTTTCACAAAGTTTTTTTTTTAAAAGGTGATTTAATGTATTTATGAATGTAGAAGCTTTTAATGGTTTAAGGTGGGTTTAATGTTTTCGTTTGATTTTTGAATTAGTTTTTTATTGCAATATTACTAGGAGGTTAAAATTAAACAGGTGTTTCGTCTTATATCGATTTACTTAAAACAAACAAATTTAACCAATGTACTGTAACAACCAGATTTCCAAAGAAGAAAAGAAAATCAATTTTCGTTTTTCTCATGTAACTCCCATTTATGTGTAACTGGTTGAGCTTCGATATAAAAACAATTTTATTAAAGAAAAATATAATATTCGTATAATTTATCCTCGATACGAGTAATGCAGTGTAACCTTAATTTGAATACTTCCAGACATGTTATAAAATTTTGTTGCTTTTATAGATTAAGAAACAAACTAGAAAACAACAAAACAAGTTTATTTATGATTTTCATTTCAGTTTGTTTTTTGTTATCGTTTTTTATGATTTAATAATATATTTTTTAGTTTTATGTTTTTTTTATTATATTTATATTATATTTTTTGGTTTCGTATTTCATGGGAATATAAAAATTAAATCAATCTACGAATTTATTCATATAACTAACTGTAAAATATTAAATGTTTAACAATAAAAAAACACAAGACAAAGTTGCTGAGACGAAGACGTTTATTTCTACTTGAGTGGAACCGTTAATACAATATTTTGTTAAAACGAAGTTATGAAAAGAATTTCATAATTATTTTAATTAAAAATAATGTTACTGACATTAGGAAAGCCCAGTCAAATGGAAATTTTATTTAGGTAGACAGACAGTAATAAGCGTCGACTTTTTAGGGCGAAAACTAGGTCAATAGAATAAAAAGAATGAATATAATTTTAATGGCTTTATGGGATTTTTTCTGTTATATCTTTTCTTTATGATTGGAATAAAATGTCTGCAAAAAATCACAAACTCAAATATTTTTTCGTTAGCGTAAAAAAAAGTCGGTCAAGTGCGAACAAAAAACAGATTTTAAATCGTTTAGTTACAATTAAAAAAGACTACAGTATAAAATTCGTAAATATATTTACAAGTATTTACAAGTCAAGGTCAAATCAAGGTTGTTTCAGGTAATCTCTATATAATTCTTGATAAATATGTATTGTTATCGGGAATTTTTGAAAACAAATTTTAATACATGGTTGCTGATTCATTGTCATTGTTGTATGTGATCTGTTAGACCCATACCGCAATACTACGGTTTGAATTTTGGGGAAAAACAAAAAGAAAGCTATATATTAGATGTACATTTTTTGTACAGGTGCAGTCCTTCGTGATTATCAAAGAAAGGAAGGTTTCCTTTATTACTGTCCGCAATCGTTCATTCGTTGTGACGCACAGATTATTTGATCAAATATTTATATAACCATTACTGTCAACAATCGTCCAATGGTTGTGACGCAACAATTTATGTAACAATTTTTGTCAACCATCGTCTAATCGTTCTGACGCAGCAGCTTAATGGATCAAATTTAATGTAACGATTATTGTCAATAATCTCCTGAATCAATTCGATATTTTATAATTGCCGTTATACTCTCGCCCGTGCAGATTTGGGGTGAAACACAACCATATTTATTAAGACGTTGTATTAAACTACACTAAACCATATATTTATTCTAAACCATATACAATTTGGTGCAGCCGGTTAGTGCTTTCCGACAAAAAGACAGAAAGGAATAAACGAACCAACAACCCCATCCATTACAAGGATAGTAACAACGAATTGTGTTCCAGCTTCAAGGGAATTTTGTTTTAACAACAACAAAAGCAGATTAAAACAAAACCTTTGTAGCTAGTTAGTTCTGTCATAATAAGTTAAGAGTTGCAACAATTGCTAATAGATCAGTAATTTTTTTTATTTAAATTTGATTTAATTTTACACTTTTATATATATAACTTTACTCGAAATTTTATTATTATTTTCCCTGTATTAAATACTGCCAAATATACGTCAACTCATAACCTATGCGATGATACGTCATTACGTCATTACGTCTACACGTCATCTTATAACCTATACGTCATACGACGTAGCAAACCTAATCGAAAAACTAGACGGTGATGCCGACGATATTGACGAGGAAATAGAATGCTTTATATTTCGTGCCACATCAGTAACATTGCAATTGGACGTCCTAGATCAGATAGTTTCGGCACAACTACTGCTTGGACGTATCACAGGTAGAGCCCTCCTAGTCGTTAAAGACAAGTTACACAAAACAGTCGAGGACCTAGGATTCATATTACGGAAATACTTCCCACCTTCCACCAGTCTATTAGAGGGATTAGTAGCCAATATGTTTGCTCAACTCACACCAAAATTATATCGTCAGATTTTGCATCAAATATGGATTATAATCTGCCAAGATGCCCTCAATTTAACCACACATCTTCAAATTCAACATACATTCCTTACATTCAACATACACTTATACAAAGTATACCAAACACTGACAAACCTTTTCAACTGACATTACTAGATAACAATATAAAACCTCACAATCAAAACGTAGATCAAATTACTCCACTGCATCCATCATCTAATATATCATCTTTTCCATCGTTTTCTACTGCTCATGCAATTTCAAATATTCCTAAACCAAACCTTTTTAATTCTACGCAACATACAACAGTAACAGACTACCATGAAAGTTTCCAATCTCATTTGCCCTCGCATCCATCTTTACAGCCCTAAGTAGAAACTGCGTTAGCTATGCCTAGTTCTTAAAGTACAACTTACAGTAACTCTAGTAGTTCACCACGCATTCCACCCTATATGATGGATCAACATTTCTCATATCCCTCACATCCAGCTTCCAAAATACCTTGGAACCAATTAGAAAACAATAATAATACAAATTTTCAAACAGAACGACCTATTTCAAATACAAATCTTATATCAAAATCAAACTTCAATATAAAATCTGAAGCCCCGATACCGACTTCAAACTTTTTAGAAAATACAAAATCAAGGTTAACAAACAATTCTGAAGTAAATCCTATATCATCAACACCAGAAAACTAATTCTAATCGTAACAAAAGTAGATTCCAGAAACCAATAATCAGTTCTAAGAAAAATCAATATTTGTCTTCAACGACCACATTGAAATCCCATAATAACTTTATTTGTCACAAAAACAGAGTCCAGAATCCAGCAAACCCAAGCAGTGCTAAGAATATTCAATATCTGTCTTCAACTATGCGGTAGTCGAAAAGAAATCATCAAACAGAAAACCAAATATAAAATTACACAGCCGACGAAGTATATCTAAAACGAAGAACACAAATATTAAATTTCGAAAAAACAAAACCAACCAACATTCGATTAAACTACAACCAAGCAGTTCCTTTCACTCTGACACCAAAAATATTAAAAAGTTGAACCAGTCCGTTACGATAAATTACAATGACCCTATTAACAAAATAACTGTAAAGAAACGTGACTCAAAAATTTATCAAAACCTGAAATATTTTTGTACAACCCCACCCAGACGTATTGAAAAACGAATACCCTGTCTATTACAACTTTCCAAACTGTGGAGATCAATTTTACTACATCTTAACCTTTCGTGGATTCATGTCAAGAAAACTACCACCTTTCAACTTACACTACTGATAATAAAAAATAAAATACAATCTCATACTTATTCGTCAGTTTATTGGTTTGAAAATCTGTTCCAAAAATTTCCTGTCTATTTTTCAAATAATTTAGTACTAGCATCTCGTAAAAGATATACGACAAAGGAGAAGTTTTCAACTTAATTGCAAAGTTTTACACAACCAAGCAACTGTAAAATGTTGTTAAGGACAATATTTATTTATTAGTCAAACACGTAAATCAAATTCGAAATAATTTGTCCACAAAATTACTTGCGATGAAATGTTTACACTTTTAAAAAACTCAGCTCTATGATATTATTATATTCCATCTAAACCTCACACATAACCTAAACCACAAGTTAATCAAACAAACCTATCCTAAACCTAATACTACCTTAAACCATAAGTCAATCAAATAAACCTATCCTAAACCCAATATTAACTTAAAGTTTAAACCAAAAGCCAATCAAACCAACTTATTCCTAATACTAACCTAAACTATAAATCCAATCTAAAGAATTTCTACTAAGCCATATACAATATACAAGAAAAATACAATTCGAAAATCAATAATTTTACTGTCAATACAGTTTCTAATATCAATACAAAACATAATTTACTATGGATTAAAAAAAAATATACATGAAACAACCAGTAAACCCCGTATACTCGCCACTAAAATGGCAGGAAATATGGAATTTTACATCATTGTACAAAATAACCCCAAACCCAACGCGAAACATTTTTTTCAATCACCCATAACGAACGGTAGAAAAAAGAAAAGAATGACGCTGATGACACAATGACTGACCTCGAGAACAGATTAATACTAACAGAACAAGCCAGAACTAATAATCACCAAAAAGAGCAGATACAAATACAGGGTATAGCTACATACTCAACGGTTAGTTTTATAGGAGTGATATCAGTAATATACATATTAAAACTCAACCTCAAACGTAAGAACAGGAATAATAAAGACAGACAAATCCAAACGACAACACCACTCGTCGCGAAAACAGTCGGAAACCAAGCTTCGCCCATTGAAACAGCCATAACAAAAGAGACCAAACTGGTCGACGGATTATAACAAATTGTTGCCCTCTTACAAGAAAAAAGGGATCTCTACACTTTTTCACTTTCAAAAGACAAACAACAAAGTGTGGAGAGCTTGTCCGGCCGTGCGAATTTAAGGTTATTTTGAAAACAAGTGATTTTATTCTTATAATAAAACAAGAATAGCTGGATTAATTACTCAGAGATGAATATTGCGAAAAGAAAACAATTTCTTTAAAAACCTTTTTTACAAATTTCTGTCATTGAAAATAGTTTAACAATAATAATAAACAAATAATCCTAAAAACAAAACAAGAATTACTGACCTACATCAATAATCTTACATAATTTTATTTTCTCAATACTAATGTTTCATATTAAACATTTTTTTTCAAGTTCAACTTATTTTTTTTGTAGGTATCAAATTAAAAAATTAAAATTTTATCATAATCATATTCGTCATTTTATTTTTATTACATTAAGCATACAGAAATCATTTTAAATAACGTAGACTGAACAGAAAATTGGTTTAGATTTTTGACTTAAAAAATTTTGTTTCTTCAGATTTTGAAACTAAATAGAATCAATAATATTTAGATGAGCTTAATTACAAATACGATTCTACTTGCAATACAATAAATAAGAATAATAAGTTTACTAAAATTAGTCATAAACAATCACTAGCATAAGTATACATATTAAATTAAAACAATTATTTTGTAATCATATAGAAACAAGCAATTTAACTTGACGGCCCAAAACAATTGTAAACCGTTTAAATTTATTAAATATTTATAGTACATTAGCATGGATTAAACAAAATTAAATTGATATAAATACAAATTATTTTAATACAAATTATAATTCTAACGGCCCCTTTTAATTTTATTACGCCAATAAACACATTATTAAATATTTATAAGATAAAACTAAGATAACGTTACTCACTTTTTTTTTTTCTCTTTTCTCAAAAACAAACATAATTTGGTAAAATTTTGTGTTCATCGTTAACTAACTTTAACGATGAAAACAAATTTTTTTTCCGTCGGGGAGGAATGTAGTAAAACCAATATTACAGAGTTTTCCTACAACAACTCCTCAAAAAACCAAAAACTTCTAATAACTCTTTCGCAATATCCAAATCAATCAATAACATTACCCAATATCCAAATTATAAACAAATAGTCCAACAAAAACGCAACACTGACCTAAACTCTAGTTTTTCTTTCAATCGATTACAATTGTATATCAAAATTCCACAAAACCTTTTTCGCAAATCTTACATTTAATTCAATTTTATTAAAACAATATTTTCGCGTTTCCCTAATAACCTAAATCTTTATTAAAATTAAATTAAAATAAACGTTAAATTCGCGAAATTACATTGTGTAATTTTTAAATACGATAAAATAAAATAAAAACAAAAACTAAAGTTTTTGGTCAGTGGGTCGATTTTATTTGCAATAATAACTAATAATAAATTCCCAACGCGTAATCGATTTCAAATTATATAAATAACATTTTCATGAGTAAAGAAGAGGGGTCGTAATAAACAAATCAATTAAAACAGTCAATTTTTACACAAACCAATTTAAGCAGTCATTTTTTAGTAATTAATAAATCAATGTAAAATATAAAATTTATATCTCTGGCAATAAAAATTAAATAAAAATAAAGATATTGATTTAAAACATGAAAAGAATTCATTTGGTATAAATTGAATAGATCAAAATTGATTTCATTTAATTATCAGTGCAAAATTATCTTCCTGATTAGAGTTTCAAAAGAAATTTATTAGAGGTTGAGTCTAACCTCAAAATGGAAAGTACATGTCGAAGCTGTAAAAAAAATATTACAGAAATTCATACTACATCATCGTGCACAAATTGTGGATTGAGGTTTCATTCGCGATGTCAAAATTCAATCGCGAATAATCTTCAATTGGAAGTAAACTCAAATTTCTATTGCTCAGCTGACTGTCAGCCAAATAAACATCCTAAAATTATTGAAGTCGTTGATTCCATCAGCAGTCCAATTAACAGCCTGGTGCAAGCCAACAATATAGAAAAATCAAATTTAGGGGACGATAACAAAACAGAAGTATCTCATTGGACATCTATTCTTACGGAGATCAAGCTGATGATATCGAACGTTCGACAAACTCAAAATCAACTGGCTCAATCTCTTCAAAAAGAATTCAAGCAGGTATGTGATGAAAATAAATTATTAAAACAACAGCTCGATCGCTCAAATAAAAAACAAGAAGAATATTCATTCCATATCAATCGATTAGAGGTAGACATTGATAATTCTAATCAAAAAGAATTATCTAATAATATCATAATTGCGGGTGAATTAGATTCAAATAAGAATCCAAAAAACATATTCATTGATATCTGTAACATTTTGAACGCTAATATCTCTTTGGATGATATCGCTGAAGCAAGATTCTTGAAAGAAAAAAAACAAACGTCACAAACACCAACCCACCTTGACGAAAACATATCATCACAACATCAAACAAATCCTGAAAGAAGTATCAAAAATTCTACTTCTATATTATTGGTTAAATTTAAAAGTATTAATCCCAAAATCGAACTGCTGGCTAAGAAGAAGATCGCCGGAAAAATCTTCTCAAATCAGATTGGATTGAACACTACACAGGATAACCAACAAATTTATATTCGTGATCATCTCACTCGATATAAACTAGCACTATACCGTGAAGCTCAAAAACTACAACAAGATTTAAAATTTAAATATTTGTGGATTAAGAACGCTAGCATCCTAATCCGTGAAAAAGAACATTCCAAGGTTTTTAATATTGATTCGCGAAACGATTTTAAGCGTATAATTGTCAAATCAGACCTAAATAAAAACATAAAACCAGTCACCAAAAAATAACTGATTTTCTAAAATCAGCTGATAACAAGAATTGCTTATTTTTCTTTTGTATTTTATATTTAGGTTTATTTAATCAAATTTGTTGTTCTTTAAAGGATTTTCTCTCTTTCTATTTACATAATTTAATGAATAATAATTGTAACAGCAATATTAATCAATGCTTTCAAAAAATTAAATATTACACAGATATCAACGAAATCAATAGCAGAGTCGGTGCTTTCAATGTCATATATCTAAATTTACAAAGTTTTAGGAATAAATTAAACCGAGTTCAGTTGTTTATTGAAACATTCAAATATGATATACATGCACTTGTTTTTACAGAAACGTGGCTTAAACCAACTGAAAATATATTTTTTAACTTAACTGGCTATACAGCATATCATTCTAATCGAACTCTAAGGCAGGGAGGTGGAACAAGTATTTATATAAAATCGTCGCTAAACTCCACAATTTTATTTGAAGAGGAGTATGATGGAAGTAACTTTCTGGTTGTTAAAATATTAGGACTTAATTTTAATTTAATTTCAATTTATCGATCTCCAGATACCACGGCTGACTTTCTTTTCTCAAAGTTAGAATCAATTTTAGATAGTTATAATCATAGCATAGTATTAGGTGATTTTAATATTAACTTAACTGACTCAAACAACAGGACAGTTCAACGGTATATGGAAACAATCCATTCAAACGGATTTATTTGTCTAAACAACACGGACCCCACCTATTCAACAAGGCAGTCAAATTCAATCAGTACTATAATAGATCATGTCTTAACAGATATCGTTAACTTTGACTTTGAGGTCAGAATTGAAAACAAAAACATTGGCGATCATAATGCAATACATGTTAACTTCTTAACAAAACTACCAAAAGTCCAAAATATAAATAAAAAACCGTATTAAATTATGAAACAATTAGTTCAGATGTTAATTGGGGTAAAGTAAATGATGTTGGAAATTTTTGTGAACTATCGAACCTTCTTCATAATATGATATGTGAACACACCAAAATCATAAATCACTATAAAAAGACGCCCAAGAAACCTTGGACAGACACTGAGATGCTTAATCTATTTAAAAAACGCGACAAACTCTTAAAATTGAAATCAAGGTGCCCCAGAAACGAATATATTATTTCAGAGCTGAAAAGTGTACAAACACAAATAGTAAAAGTCAACAGGATAGCAAAAAAAATTATTATAAAGTAAAATTTGAGAATGCAATTAACAATTCACGAAAGCTGTGGCAAAATATTCGCGAGGTCATCTTTAATAACCCTGGAATCAAAAACAACGAAATTAATCTCAAAATAAATGACAAAATCATATCAAATAAAAAAGAAGTTACTGATGTGCTAAACCAATATTTTGTAGAGAGCAGTCAGCAAATTTCATTAAATCTACCACGACCGTTAGAATCTGATTTCAATTATTTTGAATACAATGTTCAGCGAATATTCAATTTCGAACCAGTAGAGCGCATGGCAGTCGAAAATCACATAAAAAGATTAAAAACAGATTGCTCAACTGGCTTAGATAAAATCTCATCAAAATTTCTGAAAAGGTTTGAGTCACGTCTAATATGTGTCATTACCGAATTAATTAATAACTGCATCAGGAATTCAATTTTTCCTGACTGCTTAAGGCATGCCAAAATCATTCCCGTTCATAAATCTAGTAGTCGCTTAGATCCAATAAATTATAGACCTATCTCCGTATTAAACTCAATGTCCAAAGTAATCGAAAAAATCATTTATGATCAAATATTAACACATTTAAACGACAATAACATTATATCTGCTCAGCAGTTTGGGTTCACAAAAAACTCAAGTACTACAGCAGCTTGTCTTAGTCTCACAAACCTAATATCCACAAGTATAGATAAAAAAAAGTTTGTTGGTTGCTTATTTTTGGATATTAGAAATGCATTTGGTACGGTGGACCACCAAATTCTAGTATATAAACTTCGCAAACTGGGGCTTAGTGAAAGTAGCTTAAGTTTAATATCCTCATATCTTTCAAACCATCAACAATTTGTCAAAATAATGATATAATATCAGATCCACAAACGAATAATATAGGTGTTCCACAGGGTTCAAATTTAGGACCATTGTTGTTCAATATTTATATAAATGATTTAACTCTTCTCAAACTAATTGGATATTTACTATTGTATGCTGATGATGCAGTCTTGATTTATGAGTGTGATACTTTGGAAGAATTAAATGATGTGATGCAACAGGATTTAATTCAGATCCTAGGATGGTTTAACAAAAATCTTCTTAAACTGAACGTATCTAAAACTAAATACTTATTGCTTGACAATAAAAAAATCTGTAATCAACAACTAAATTTATTTAATTTATCATACGAAAATACAAGTATTGAAAGAGTAACATCATTCACATACCTTGGACTTAAAATAGACTCGAAGTTTAATTGGAATTTGCATATAGATAAAATAATGTCAGCTATTACACCGTATATATTTGCTATCAAAAGAACCAGAAATTTGCTTCCACAAAAATCACTACTAAATATATATTATGCTTATATCCACTCCCATATATCATATTTGAATCCCATCTGGAGTGGAAGTTCAGAATACAAAATCAATGAACTTTTTATAAAACAAAAACGAGCAATAAAATACTTGTTCCATCTACGGATTACTTATCCAACTAGCCAATTATTCAAATCAGTTATATCATTGCCTGATACAATAAAAATACAATTACTTATATTAATATATAAAATTACAAACAATCTAATACGACACAATTTTTTATTGCAAACGGTAGCTGATACTCATAATCATTATACAAGGCGGAGATCCCAATTTCAGATTGGTTCCTTCAAAACCAATATGAAAAACCACAATGTCCTAAATCGCGGACTGACTCTGTTTAATTCCCTTCCTTCTAATATAAGACATGAAAATACTATATCTGCTTTCAAAAAACATTTGTACAAATATTACAAAATTTAACCTGTATCAATTGTAATAATCAATATTATTAGCCTTTCATTTTAATTTATTTTAAGCTGTGGCTTATTTTATAAGCACTTTAAATACTTTATTATTTTGAATCTGGATTGAAAATCTATTACTATAGATAGAAAAAAAATATGTCTATATCCAAAAATATCTTAATATTTATGTTCTAAACTAATTATATTTATTGTTGTAATATTTATTGTCCTATTTTTAAGTTTATCACCTATAAATTAAGTTCATCACGTTCTATGCAACATAAATAGACTAGATTTGCTGTACAGCCTCAATAGGCTCTTGCAATGTAAAATTAATTTATTGCAAAATTATTAATAAAATTAAATAAAGAAAAAAAAATGTAGCGGGTCGTAAAAAACAAAATCAGTCAAATCAATCATTTCGGTTATTTCCTTAAAAACCAATCGTTTCCCGAAGAGTAAATAAAAAGTGAGTTTTGTTTAAAATCAAGTCGATTGTAAAAAAATAAATGAATCAAGTTAAGTCAACTAAACATTTCAACGGACAGCTAAAACCGTAATTACATCAATTCAAATATGTTAAGTGAATTTCATACCAATTCATATTGTTAAGTGAATTTCAAACCAAAATATATTGTACATTTCTATTTTAAAAATAATTCGTTTAATTTATTTGGGAAGTTAGAAGTGAATGTAAATGATTCAAGTGCAAGTTGTGGTATCCTGAATAGTGAAATACATGATACATGTAATGAAAATGCTAAGTTCTTCAAAAAGTTAAATCCCAAATATTTACCAGATCAGAGAGCTTGGTAATGTATATCGATTCAATAAAATTTAGTCATGAAAAAAACAAATGTTGGAAGAAAAACCAAATTACATTGGAAAAAACAATTAACAAAAGTAGTTATTATTAACAAAATGTTGTGAAATTCAAAGAAAGACTGATATAAAAAAGTTCTAATTACAAACTCAATAAAAACTTGATGGGAGGAATTCGAAATTATATAAAACAAAATATTAAAATTAATTTACAGGTTACTGTACTGAATTTTAACATTCTCCCACCTTTAATTTGATTATTACAAATTAAATAGAAAACTAATAATATTTTCCTAATCCGGTTTAATGACTACTCTTCCATTTCTTGTGCGAAGTGCATTTACTGCTTCTTGGCCGTTATCCGGCAGTACCTCCAACGGGATCAACCTTTGAATTGGCCTAATGAATTCCCCATCACCTGATTTTACTTTTGCCACCCTAGTGAATCCATCTTTTCCAGGTATTAGTTCAATAATCCTACCAATTGGCCAATCCTTTCTTTTTTTATTATCTGATCCAATTAAAACCACATCACCCGCGCGTAAAATTATTTCGCTTTTCTTTTCTTTATATCTTTGAATTAATTGTCCCAAATATTCTTTCCGGAATCTCTGTCTTAACTCATTTTTGATTTTTTCTCGATATTGATATCTCTTTTCAAACTCGTATTTTTCCACATGATCTAAATCAATTACTGATGAATCAGATACATCTCTTAAAAACATAGATGGCGTGATAGAAATTAACTCATCTTCATTTTCCGAAACATAAGATAGAGGTCGATCATTTATAGTAGATTCAATATCACATAAAATTGTATTTATTTCTTCAAAATCTAATGATGATTTACCCAAAATACGAATTAATAAGCTCTTTATTGTTCTAATTATTCGCTCCCACCATCCACCCCACCATGCTGCGGTAGGAGGATTAAATTTCCATACTATCTTATCACAAGTTGTTGTCTCTTCTATTTTCTTCCAATCAAGTCTTTTAAAACAATTATTTAAACCAATAAAATTCAAACCATTATCTGTGTAGATAATCCTTGGTCTACCTCTTCTTGCAATAAAACGACGAAGTGACATAAGGAAAACGTCTGTGCTCAATGAAGAAACCAGTTCCAAATGCACAGCACGATATACTGCACATGTAAACAAGACTATCCAGCATTTTTTATTTTTTCTTGTAAACAATGGACCAGCAAGATCAATTCCAATTATTTCAAATATTTTAACATCAGCTATGCGATCTTTTGGTAAAGGAGGAGGTGGAAACATTTTCGCTTTACCATCTAATCTCTTACAAATTACACAATTTCTTATAACCTTCTTGATCGCTTTTCTTGAATTTATTATCCAGAACATTTCACGAATTTTAGATAGTAAAAAACTCAACCCACCATGGCCATTTCTTTCGTGATAGTATCGTATAATCAAATTCACAACATGATGATCGTTAGGCAATAACGCGGGAAATTTGAAAAAATAAGAATCATTTCCATAAGCCAACTTCGTTTTAAGTCTAACAATTCTATCTTCATCTTCAAAAGTTTTAAAATTCAAATTAATCTTTTCTTGTATTTGAGGAAAAGTTTCCTCTTGTACTAATTTAGTCAACATATTCTCTGCAATTTTATATTCGGCAACTGTTAAATTACCTTTAATTTTGTGTTGACTCTTCTGACTGTTGTTTATAAACCTCTTTATCCAACCCAAAATACGAATAATTTTCGTATAATTAGAAAATTTATAATAAAAAGGTTTTTCGTAATGTAATTTTATCAAATTACAAACCATTTTCCTTTTTTCACAATTAACTAGTTCTAAATCAGGTTCTGATTGGCTGCTTGGCCATTCATATTCAGAATTCTTTAACCACGATGGTCCTTCCCACCATTTGCTCTCTAAAAGTTGAGCTGGAGAACATCCACGTGAAGGTAAATCAGCAGGATTCAGATGTCCAGGAATGTGTCTCCATTCATCAATTGAAGAACACTTATTTATTTCTTTAACTCGATTTCCAACAAAAGTTAACCACTGATCATTCTTTTTTATCCAAGAAATTGCTGTTGATGAATCAGTCCAAAAATATTTATTTACTGTATTTAATTTTAACGAAGTTACTGTTTCCGTTGTTAATCTCACACCAATTAGACAAGCCAATAATTCAAGTCTAGGAATAGTTATTTTCTTCATGGGTGTTATTCTCGATCTCGCAGTCAATAATTGTATTTTTACATCACCGTCCAATTCACTCCTTAAGTACACCACACTTGCATAAGCGTTCTGACTTGCATCACAAAAAATATGCAAAGAGAAAGTACATTTTGTTCCGATAGCTATTCTACGAGGAATTGAAATGTTTTTTAAAATTTCTAAACTGTTCAACCATTTGTTAAATTTGGATTTGTATTCATCTGGGAGCTCATCATCCCAGCCATATTTTCCATTCCACATTTTTTGAAGCAACAATTTAGGTATTAATAATATTGGTGATAGAAAACCGATTGGATCGAAAATTTTATGCGTCACACTCAATATATTCCGTTTATTAATCATTTTTATTTCAGGTTTTTCAAATTTTACTCTTAATGTATCTTCTTTTCTATTCCATAATAAACCCAAAACGGAAGATTCATAATTTTCACATAAATTTGGTTCAGGCCCATATTCCCATAATCTCAATTCCATTTGTGCTTGACCCATTATTTCTGTACTTACTTGTTTAAAGTGCACAAATTCTTCCATGTTTTCAACAGAAGTGACACAATTATCTATATAAAAAGATTTTAATAGCTTTTTAGCAACATTTTCATATTTTCTATCAACTTGAGATAAATGCTTTTCTATAACAGCAGCTAGAAGAAAGGGAGAACATGTGACTCCAAACACTACTCGTTTATGTTGATATACTTCAATATCCATTAACTCTTTATTTTTAAACCATAAAAAACGTAAAAATTTACGGTCAGACTCATTTATTTCTATTTGTAGAAAAGCTCTTTTTATGTCTGATATGACTCCAATGTTGTTCATTCTGAATTTTAATAATAAAGATGGTATTAACTCAATAAGATTGGGGCCTGTATGAAGACAGTTATTTAAAGATGGGCATTTATTAACTCTACATGACGCATCAAAAACGGGACGTATCTTTGTAGTTTCACTATCCAATTTTACGACTGCTCTATGAGGTAATAAATGACATTGACTAACTTCATCTTCAACTCCAATTTTTTCTATTACGTCCTCGGATAACCATCCATTAAAAACTTGCTCATATTTCTCATATATATCTTGGTCAATTAATTTTTTAACTGTACTTTTTAACCTTTTTTCAGCTATAAAACGATTACTAGGTAACTCATGCTGCTCTTCAATCCATGGTAATGACACACAATATCTTCCTTCTTTATTTCTGGTTACAGTTTCAAGGAAGTGTTTTTTGACTATTTCTTCTTTCTCAATTTTATTCTTGGTTTCAATAGGATCACTAATACCTATTGCCTCTAATTGCCATAAATCAGGAATTGACATGTTGTTTAATAAATTAACAGTTACTAACATAGAAATCGACTCACGATTATCATCGTTGTTATTTACACCTACTAAGGTCCAACCAAATATGGTACCGATAGCTGTTAATCCAGAATTCAGTTGTTTTATTTCTCCAGTCAATAATTTTCCATAAATATCCGAACCAAACAACAGTTCAATCTCATTTACATCGTTTCCAACATCGTTTACAACAATCTTATTTTGCTTCAATTCATTTAATATTGCTAAATTATTCAATCGTGATATTAGCCCACAAATCTTTTTTTCATTTAAACAACTAATTTTTAGCTTACTAACGTTTTTTAAATCTTCTACGATAATATCATACCCAAAATGCATTTCCGAATTTGTTACATGACCACCAAATAAGCACTTAAATATCTTATGTTGGGATTTAGGAATTAATTGTAATTGTTTGGCGGTTTTTTCCAAAATATACGATATTTGTGATCCAGAATCAATTAAAGCTCGAACCGTTTTTCTTGCGTTTTGTCCAACTATGTTAACCACTAATGTTTGAAGTAGCACGTCTTGCGTGCATAAACTACTCGCAGCATTTATATTTTTATCAGCATTTGGATCAATCTCATTATTACCCATACTTTTTGATTGCTCAGCACCATTTTGCCATCCAAAAGTCAGTTTTGAACACACAATCGTAAGATGTTTATCTCCACATATCATGCATTTAATAAATGATGTACACTTCTTCGATTGATGTCCCTTTTTTAAGCATTTGAAACAGCTTTTACTACTCTGTACTTTAGATATCCTTTCTTCATAACTTATATTCTGTGCTTTGACACAATCTCGGCTCTCATGTTGTTTCTGACAAAAAATGCAAACTGCGCTATCAACATTTAATAAACCCGCAGCAGTAGGATATAATTTTTTACTACTTTTCTCATATATATGTTTATTATTTGTATTCATAACACCTTCAGTAGTAAAACTAGTTTTCGCTAAAACCATCCTCTCCTCGGCTCTTACTTCATGATTTAAAAACAACATTAAATTATCAAGATGGGTCTTACCATCTAGTCTCTCTTCAGAATTGCAGGACAAATGACTTCTTTGCCATGCACGTAATATTTCATCGGGTAAACTAGACTCCACTAAAGGATACAACCACGAAGAATTTTCTTTCAATTTAATACCCATTGATTCTAATGCTCGAAGATGTGTTTCTAACTTATCGTACATTTCCGATATTTTAATATTATTTCTTTTATTTGCATTATTTATTATCATCTTTAGCAGCTCGCGCACATAGACTTCAACTAATAACTCTTTATTGCCAAATCTTTCTACTAGTGCATCAATAGCCTTTTGATAATTTTCCTCAGTTTGTGGAAAACTTTCCACGACATCTCTAGCTCTTGTGTGTGGAACAATAGACTGAATCAAATAATGAAATTTATCAACCACATGTATTTGATCATCATCATGTATTTTCTGAAATTGGGACCAGAAACTTAACCACTCCGTCAATTCACCATTAAATTTTTTCAGTTCAATTTTAGGAAGGCGATAGTTTTTTCCTTTGCCAATAGTCAGATCTAACCCATTAGAAGGATTACCTTCACGGCTCACAGCAGTCTCTGAACAACGTTCCTCATTTTCTCTTACTCCTGCTGCAACCACCTTTTCATTGTAAAGATGTTCTAATGCAAAAAAATTAGCTTTATAATTATTTGCCCCATCCTGCTCATCATCCAATTCTTGATCGGTATAATCTGCACACATCAGACCAAAAATTTCTTCATCAGCGACTCTAATCTTCTCATAAGTCTCACAAATTATTTTGAATTTCGGTGCTACCAATGCAATTTCAACTTCATTCTCCAAAATTTCTTCAAGCTCTTTAAAATATCTTGTAAAAATTCTTCTCGAAGATCCTCTAGATTTCTTTAGAACATCCATTATTTATATATTTATCTCCTCACTCGGGGCACCAAATGATGTAATGAAAATGCTAAGTTCTTCAAAAAGTTAAATCCCAAATATTTACCAGATCAGAGAGCTTGGTAATGTATATCGATTCAATAAAATTTAGTCAATGAAAAAAACAAATGTTGGAAGAAAAACCAAATTACATTGGAAAAAACAATTAACAAAAGTATTTATTATTAACAAAATGTTGTGAAATTCAAAGAAAGACTGATATAAAAAAGTTCTAATTACAAACTCAATAAAAACTTGATGGGAGAAATTCGAAATTATATAAAACAAAATATTAAAATTAATTTACAGGTTACTGTACTGAATTTTTAACAATACAATTTACTTTAAGTTTCTATGTGTGAAGTGTTTGGCCTACAAGTAAGCCGACAGTATTACAACGTTATATAGTTACTACATTCGATTACAAAGTAGTAATAGTCAAAAATACTGGCACTACATCTTCTTCATAGTGGTGTTGAAAATATTTACATGCTGCACTAGTAGTGTACCAAAGTTACAATTGGCACTACACATTGTTATATAGCAGTGTTATACTATTAATTGCACTACAAACGTAAAGTCTCAAGGCACGCAGTCCCCTGATTTCTTCTTATTGATATTCTTAGCAATAGGTCCAATAACCATTACACTAGCAACAGAAAGTTAGTACAATATTTTTTAGCTAAACTATTTCTTTTCCAACTTCAGAAACGCGAACAGTTAGCTGCTGCAAATTCTGCCAGTCGACCCATTTTTATTGAAATTTTTGATAATTGTTGTTGTTTTTGCATTTTGTTACACAGATACACTTATGTTATTTTTGTTGTGTATTTAATTCTACCTCTAAGCAAAACGTATTGTAGTACATCATGATTTTAATGATGACAAATATCGACAAAATAACGATTTTGTGCGAACCATAGCGTATGTTGCATGGGTGAATCAATCCAGAGCAGTTATAATTTTTTAATCAACTTAATTGATTTTCACTTGACCAACATTAGGAATGTGACTGAATTTCAAAATTATTCTAGGTATATTTATTCCAAGGAGCTTTCACTATTAATTCGTTGATTTTAGCCAGTGCTAAAAGTTGTATTATTGAAATTTGTACCAAGCCCAAGGCATATAATACAGTACTAAAATGAGAAAATACAATTAAATGTAGTGCACTGAACCTCTTTCAGCATATAACCATAATTATGTTCTAAGTATAAGTTGATACTACTGAGAACATATATTTCATCCAATGGTACAAACAAGAAAATATATAGCGGAACGCTGGGATTCGAAAAAAGTAATCTGATATGATAAATTTTTATTTATTTTTAGTACTAAACATAAGTTATTACTGCGTTGAGCTAATCATTTTAAAACCAGATAAATGCTAATTATGTCTTATTTTTAATACGACACGTACTAATCTAAGTATTAAGCAGTAAATAAGATTAAGTGCTAAAGTTAGTACAAGTACTAAAATTATTCTTATAAAACAGACTGTGATATTATTCAATTAGTTGGTTCTTTGAACAACACTTTAATCAAAACCACAAAAAATCTCACATCATCTCTCTTATATATCTTCTTACACAACCAGGACAACAATCTCGATATTATATTATTATTAGGATTAATTTCATTTAACAATCTTTGTATTCACTTTTATTAATTCCTATAGCAAAACAAAATTCAACAACTTGTTACAAAAACCAAGTTATACGGTTATTAAAAATAAAAAGCTTCAACCTATCCATTAAATAAATAAAATTCAAATAGTTTCTAATCGATGTAATCTAAACATAGACATTAAATACCAATATCAAATGAAACCCTAATTATACCAACATATTCTAATCTCATAATTCCATACTCTAACTTCTAATTTCCTAGAAAAAAAAAAATATAAAATATATAAATTCTCACATAATCTAGATTTCCCTTATGACTAATTTCATTCATTTTCTTTCTTATTAATATTTTTCATAATAACCGTCATCAAATTCACATTAGCTAAATTACGCATTCATAGAACATAAATAGAGGTAATGTAAACTTAACTTTAAAATTTATTTCATATATGTAATCGAAAAGTTTTAACTTCTAAGTTTTATTATTATCTTACTGAAAATAACAAACGAAAATCGATCTTAGAATTCTACAAGTAAATATATTTATTTTCGTTTTTTTAAATTTGTACATATGTGTACTTGTAAGTAATATATGGGTCCCTTGTGCCAAAAAAAAATCTTAAAAATAAAATCAAAGTTGATATTATTTATGAAAGCAAACTTATTTATTTAAGATAACATAAGATGATTTGAGTTAAGATACAAAAACGTATTAAAAATTGATGGGAATCTGTTTGTTTATATTATTGTTATGGAAAACAAAATCAGTATAGTGGTTTATTACGTTTTGAATCAATATTTATTTAAAGTAACTAAAGATGTTTTCTACAACTGATTATAATTGAATTGATGGTAAAAAAAGTTTTACGTTTTTTCCACAGAAAAACTTGAACTATGCTTTAAAACACAGAATCTTGCGTGAAGCGTTATTATTGCATAAAAATATATTTATTTTAATGCTTGTATATTTCGATTTGTCACAGTAAAGGTGCTAATCAAGATGCTTAATCAGCAGATAAAAACTGAATGTTGTATCAATCACGTCGGGGTCACCAATTTTTGTTTAATAAACTTTCTGAAACTGCTGTTTAAGTGAAGTTATCACTAATAGCTCATTTATGAAACACAAGCAGCACAAGAAAAGTCCCTTAGGTTTAATGATGTTTCCAAATCCAGAAAAAGTATATTCGAATGAAACGTCGAAACAAAAACAACTGCACAGTAATCGTCAAACATAAAAACGACGATGACACAAACGAACGATGTCTGAAATTACTGCGTGATTGAGAGAAGTCATCTCTTGAATTTTCATTCATATTCCTCTGCTTGTTGGAAAGTTTCGCTTACCTGAAAAGAAGCAAAAAGTACACATTAAAAACTTTTTTAATAGAAGGACCGTATGAAATTAGATTAACAAAAAATTAACACAAATTATTTGTAAGGAGAAAATATAAAATAAAAACATAAGAAAATGAACACACCAAGATAGAAAAGTTACAATATTTTGCTTTATTTGCCGTTTCGGTAATTACTAATTATGAAATGATAGAAATATCCGGCTCCAAGGACCATGAATAAATGATTTTATCCCATTAGTAAATATAACATATAACCGTTTTAAAAATGTAACTACAACGATTGACAAGTAAAAATCCGAGCACAGATCTATAAATGACAAAATATTTAAAATTACATTGTGTTATTTTTCTGTAAAATGAAAACTAAGAAAATCTCATTTAACTGGATGATCCAAATAATTAAATAAAAAAAGTTGTGTAAACAAACGAGCTTTTTTTTTATTAAAATTAAATTAAAAACAAACGAAAAAGCACGAAATAATTTAATTTAATTTTAAACTCTTAAGTTGGCGAATACTGAAGAACAATGTTTTATTTAATTAACAAAATATTCAGTTTTGTTTGTGAGCGCCACTTCAATTTTACTTCATTTTATTATTTCTTTTGTTTTTTAACGAAAGATTATAGAATTAAAGATGAGATATTAAAATTTCTTAATGACATGAACAAAAATATTATTTTGTTTTTGAATTTTTTTTTGTAGACGAGATACTTGAATGTTTTTGACTAAATCCAATTATATGAAGATCGATAGTGAAATTGAACTGGAAAAACTTGTAATTCAAATTCTAGAATATATTAAGGTTATTGGGACAAAATTAAGGTGACACGATAGACGGTATTAGCCACTGGTGCGAAACATAGTGCGAAATAAAGGGTCACATAGAATCAAAACATACAGTGCAGGACTCGAATTTCAAGTATAGGTGTCTGAAGCAAGTAAACACGCAGGCTGACAGCCGTCGATATTCAGCGTCTATAATGCTGCAGTGGTGCCGAACTTGGCCACTGTATCATATAAAGCAACAAACGCAGAATCGGAGGAAAACGAATAAAATTAAGGATAACCCTATTCAAAAAAGTAACAATCATTATCAGAAGGAATGTGGGAAAACTGAAAAAGGAGATGGACGACCAACTTCAGGAGTTTGTGAGAAACAGACACAATATCCATCAGGAGACAAGCGAATGATACGTGGCATCAAGTCATACTGTAATGTTCTCATGGATGAAGTAAAGGTAACAACAAAGAAGCTTTAGCCCCTTCCATTTAAAAAAAAGACCGAGGAAAGAACGGAGAAATAACTACAATAACTAATTCTAATGGTATTTTATCGAATTTTATCCCATTAGTAAATATAACATATAACCGTTTTAAAAATGTAACTACAACGATTGACAAGTAAAAATCCGAGCACAGATCTATAAATGACAAAATATTTAAAATTACATTGTGTTATTTTTCTGTAAAATGAAAACTAAGAAAATCTCATTTAACTGGATGATCCAAATAATTAAATAAAAAAAGTTGTGTAAACAAACGAGCTTTTTTTTTATTAAAATTAAATTAAAAACAAACGAAAAAGCACGAAATAATTTAATTTAATTTTAAACTCTTAAGTTGGCGAATACTGAAGAACAATGTTTTATTTAATTAACAAAATATTCAGTTTTGTTTGTGAGCGCCACTTCAATTTTACTTCATTTTATTATTTCTTTTGTTTTTTAACGAAAGATTATAGAATTAAAGATGAGATATTAAAATTTCTTAATGACATGAACAAAAATATTATTTTGTTTTTGAATTTTTTTTTGTAGACGAGATACTTGAATGTTTTTGACTAAATCCAATTATATGAAGATCGATAGTGAAATTGAACTGGAAAAACTTGTAATTCAAATTCTAGAATATATTAAGGTTATTGGGACAAAATTAAGGTGACACGATAGACGGTATTAGCCACTGGTGCGAAACATAGTGCGAAATAAAGGGTCACATAGAATCAAAACATACAGTGCAGGACTCGAATTTCAAGTATAGGTGTCTGAAGCAAGTAAACACGCAGGCTGACAGCCGTCGATATTCAGCGTCTATAATGCTGCAGTGGTGCCGAACTTGGCCACTGTATCATATAAAGCAACAAACGCAGAATCGGAGGAAAACGAATAAAATTAAGGATAACCCTATTCAAAAAAGTAACAATCATTATCAGAAGGAATGTGGGAAAACTGAAAAAGGAGATGGACGACCAACTTCAGGAGTTTGTGAGAAACAGACACAATATCCATCAGGAGACAAGCGAATGATACGTGGCATCAAGTCATACTGTAATGTTCTCATGGATGAAGTAAAGGTAACAACAAAGAAGCTTTAGCCCCTTCCATTTAAAAAAAAGACCGAGGAAAGAACGGAGAAATAACTACAATAACTAATTCTAATGGTATTGTTCAGAACTCAGAAAGGAAGAGGAAGAAAATCAACCTTCATCAATTATGAAGAGCAAGGCGAGTAAGACTAAGTGAGTACCAAAAACGCATTGGAAATGGAAGCAGATGTGATTATGATCAGACAAAATGGGACATATATCATAAGCAGAAAACCTCCACCTCCAGCAGAAAACTTCCACCTGCCAGTAACCACTCTGGCAGATCCAGTGTTGAAAACAATCTTGATCCCGATAATGTATCCAGTGTATCATCAATCCTAGGCAATGGATAGCTATCCTTCTTAGTAACTGTGTTTAGTTTCCTGTAGTTAACACAAAATCTCAAGCTCCCATCTTTCTGGCCAACTAACACCACAGGTGAGCTCCTGGGACTGTCTGAAGGCTCGATTACACCACGAGTATTTAAATCGTAATAGTATTTAAATGGTTTATGTAAAAATTGTAAATTGTCGTGTTCAATAGATCAACCACATATGGTAATCAGATTTGGCAAATAATTTAATATCTTTACTGTCGATGAAAAAAAATCACATATTTTGAATTGAGTTTATTAAAAAATTAGTTTTCTTAATTATAAAGGTAAAATGAGGAGAACGAATATGGTTTAATTTATAATATAAAACGATAATTAAATTTGGTTTTGGCTTTCGCGAGGTTGTTAAAGATGTTGCTTCCGCGGTAAAATCCGGCTCGAAGGACCATTGTTGATGATGTGGTTTGTATTGATTGTAATATATTTTTTATTGCAATCCGGTTAAAAAAAAGGAATATTGAACACATAAAATTTGTGTTTCATTTGCGTGTCAAATAATACACGCAAATGAAACACAAATTTTATTTTTACATATTACAATCCTTATCCCTTGTTGGCATGGTGGGGATGTCTAGGTTTAAATTCCATTGCAGTTTTATTGATACACAAAAAAAATAATGAGCAGTGGTTGATTAAATTTAAACATCTGCTTAACTCTTCACATTCAATTATGAAGGATCTAATATGTAGTAACTGTACATATCCGGCTCGATGGACTAATTACTTTGCAGTTTTTTCTCTTTTTTCTTAGAAATAAGAAGTAAAGTACATATTTTGATTTTTGTGCTTGAGTTATTTGCCAATTTACAAATTATTCATTTCGGCAACCAATCTAGTTTTCGGCAATGATACATTTAATCTGCAATTCATAACCTTCTAATTTATCTACAACATCAACATCGCTGACTATCGTTTAATTAGATGATGTTTGTAAAAGTTTTGCATAAAAAACTTACTCTAATGCTATCCTCAATATCACATATAGAATATGGAAATTAAGTTTTTCAGACTGACCATTTTTTAAGTTTTATTCATATTGAATAAAGTATAAACAGACAAATATTTCTTCTATTCAACCAATCAATCATTTATACTCATATGCAAAAATTTTTGTCCAATCAATCTAATCTATAATGTTTTTGAAACTTAACACTGTAAACAATTAAACTATTAATATCCTTAATTTATTATATGAAACTCATCACTATCACCTCCTTAACATTATATCCCATTGGATATACAAACACAAAAAAGGAAGCAATATATCAAATTAAATACAAAAGCCATGGAAAATATTATGGTGCCTTTGGGTCGATTAGGTAGGCGATATAACGATTAATAATTATATAACTTTTTACGTTTTTTCGGTTAATTATGTTACAGTTATTACAAGAGTAAATCGATAAGTAACTAGATACAGTAAAAGTTAGTTAAAATGTTATCGTTACTAACTTATCAACCTGGATTCTTTGAAAATGGATGGTGATTAATTTCTAGGTGTGGTTTTCATGTTGTATCAGATACGTTTGTTTTACATTAAGCAATATCCTAACATTAACAATTGCTAAGTGTTTTTATTACTCTCTGATAAGCTTATTTATTGATTTATTTTCATTGTTTTAGTTAAGACAAAATTATTGAATAATAATCAAAAATATATCATAAACGAAAATCCCTATTCATTACTGTTGAATAATCACACAATATTCACATCAATCTCAAACATTCTGTAACAAATATGAAAAACATTTTTCACTGTCTAATATTATTCGACTAACCCTCACATATCATAAGAAAACGTAAACGAAAATAATAAGATAAATTTTCATTTTTTTTTTATTTTGTTGTTGTCATTTCTGTGTTATCAGATAAGACTTTTTGTTTTTCCTATCTCTTTAAACAAATAAGGATAAAAGAGACATAAATAAGGAAATCCCTTTGATAGAATTAAAAACAAAAGAAAACAAAAAATTTTATATTTGAAACTCATTGAATTGTGAAATAAAATTGAGTAAAAAAGGTTTAATCAGAATTTGATCAAATAAAAAATATTTGGATATAGAAAATCTTATTAAAATTTGTTTAAACATGGTTTGACGGATTAAAATCAGTACCAAGAAAATTTTTGGGATTGATTAGGATAGTTTGTAAACGATGAAATTATTTGATTACAATCATTTTTATTAAAAAAAATTGTCATGATTTTGAAATAATTTTTTTTAAATGGCTTTGTATTTATAAACCAATTAACTAAATTTTGATTTTTTACATTAGAAAGAAATTTTTTTTGACATCAAAGAGGTAGGTACCTGCAGTTTTCATTTATTGCGGAGATCAAAGATAATTTTGATTTGCCTCCAAACATTTATCATTTTCTAACTCTTTATACAATACTTGTTTAGGAGACGTAATCAACTAAACATTTATACATCATTCTCGGGGTAGTTCAAACGTTTCCATTACATAATGGCGCCCATTGTGGGGCTTATGAGCAAAAATTAAGTTTCTCAATCAGGTACGCCTGACAAATTTTAGCTATGGTGACCTATGTTACGGGTCTCTAAATAAGTAGGATACAGTTTTGATTTTTTGGTATTAGTCAGTTCACATCATTTTGAATTTATCTACATAGTTTAGCATGTTCACCATTCTCGAGAGAAATTTTCTCAAAATACTAAAAAAAAACGTTAATTCTGTATGTCCTTGTATGTTCTCTGTGCTTTAAAAGTTTCCGTTACATAATGGCGCCCATCGTGGGGCTCATGTTACGGGTTTCAAAATAAGTAGGATGCAGTTTTGATTTTTTGGTAATAGTGAGTTCACATCACTTTGAATTCATCTACATAGTCTAGTCTGTTCACCATTCTCGAGAGAAATATTCTTAAAATACTAAAAAAAACAAACGTTAATTCTGTATATCCCTGTATGTTCTCTGTATCTCCCTGTACTTTGAAAGTTTCCGTTACATAATGGGGCTCATGACTCATGAGCAAAAATTAAGTTTCTCAACCGGGTACGCCTGACAAATTTTACCTTTGGTGGTCTACATTACGGGTCTCTAAACAAGTAGGATACAGTTGTATTTTTTTGATAATAGTGAGTTCACATCACTTTGAATTCATCTACATATTTTAGCATGTTCAAAATTCTCAACATAAATACTCTCAAAATACTAAAAAAAAAAAGCAAACATTGTATGTTAATCGTAACAAAACAAAATGTTTGATCTTTATTCAAATACAATCAAATCATGATCTCCTAGATTCTAGAAGATCTGTTATCTGATATTATTGATAACAAAAACACTTATATCCTTTTACAAAGAACAAACAATTCATACTTGAATTAAGAAACAGAAAACGCCTACAAATTAGTCAAACAAGCAAAACAATCTTATCAGAAACTTAAATAAACGAAATTTATTTTGTGAATTATCTTTGCGTTTAAGAAGTTATTTACTTCAATATTTACTGATTAAATTAATCTAGAATTATGTTATTTTTTTGTTAATGCTATTCTTTTTTTAACTTAAATAGTTTACGTGGTGAAAGAAATTTCTAAATATAAATGCGATAATTTTTTTTTTTGGTTTTAGAAGTCATGGTCATTATCTTATCACCAAATAGTAATAAAAGAAGAAGGATATGGTACCTTTCACATAAAAAAAAACACAGAGTTTAATTAAACAAAATTCTAAAAATATTGTAATATTAAACAGCTGGGTTATACCAACTGGTCGACCAGCCTTAACATAACTATTCAACAAAGTTAATACATTTGTAGATTAAAACTTCAAATGTATAGTTAAGAACAATAACTTTCGCTGAAGTTGTCAGTATGAGATTATGAAATCTTGAAAGTTTGACAGTTTGCTCTAATCGATTGACGAGGGGTAAGGGGTTAGTAGAACATGTTTGAGGTGTGATGAACTTGATCTCAACTGAGCACCCATGGTTACAATATTTACAAAAAATAAAGAGGAAAACCACAGTTGAGATAATCTTGGTGAAAACTTGGTGTTTGATCTGAAAGCAATGAAGAACTTGTTGGTTTCTAAATTTAAAAAGTTCGGTCACTCCACTCGGCACCATTATTTAGTTTCACATTCCCATTTTTAGCAACACATCAGTGGCTGGGGTTTGTTCGTCCATGCATTTAACCCTACAATACCTCCAGTTAACTGGATATCAGCTGATGTGATTTATAGAACTCTGGAATTACTCTATATTTATTGATATAACAAAAGAAATTCAACTGAATCGTTCCTAATTTTTTTCCGTTATTGAAAAGGTTGAAAGGTTGTTTATCTGTGATTCTTATTTGCCGAGATCGACATTAAATATTTAAAAAAAAATTAATCAAAAGCTTGATGGGAAAGAGACCGTGGTTAAAGGTTTTGCTTTATCTCCCAGAATTTCTCTAACTAAGTAAAATTGCATCATCAAAACTATTCGATTTTTCAAGGGAGGAATGGAGTATTCTGTATATGGGGCATTCTTTTACAAATCGAACAGATTTGGGGAAAATATGACCGACACATTTTCGATTTGGCTGAAATGTTTTTTAGGGGTTTCATATTTAAGTGTTCGAGGATTTTTTTTGGAAAATAGAGCGGTTCTTAATTTCGAGGATTTCTTGATTTTTGGCTCGAAGACTTATTTTCAAAAATTCATAACTGTGGTTCTGTTAAAGATAGAAAATTCTGTTTTTTTTTAAACTGAAAGATGGAATTTAAAAAAAAATAAATTCAATAAAAATTAATGACAAATTATTATTGTTATAAACCCATAAAATGTTCAAATCGATGTTTAGTCATTGCCCAACACACGTAATTAGTTTTTAGTACGACCATCGTATTCCACGTTTAATTTTTTGTAAAAAGTCTATTTTTAATAAATGGAGAAATGATTTTTACTGTTAGAAATAAATTAATTTATTAAGCGCGAGACGACAAGAAATTCCATAAATGGGTCATTCTTTTACATACCAAACAGATTATGACAAAATCTGACCAAGACATTTTTGATTAAGCTGAAAAAACTTTTACGGGCTCTATATAAAAAAAAAGTTGTACGTACGTGTTTGAGGATTTTTTTTTTAAAATAGAGCGGATCTAAATTTCGAGATTTTTGTAATTTTTGGCTTGAAAACTTATTTTCAAGATTCATAACTTCGGTTCTGGTAATGATAGACACTTTTTTTCTGATTTATTTTAAAGTTCAAAGATAGACTTTAAAAAAACTGTTATCTATAAAAATTATTAACAAATTCCTATTGTTATAAACATAAAATGTTAAAATCAATTTTTAGTCAGGGTCCAATAAAAATGCTGAGTGTTTAGTATAACCATCGTATTCTACGTTCAATTTTCAATAAAAAAAGTATTTTTATTAATAGAGAAACGATTTTTACTGTTATAAATAAATTAACTTATCGAGCGCTTGACAACATAAAATTTCATAAACTATTGTCGTCCCGTGCTGGAAAAACTGATTTATTTGTAATAGTAAAACTGTGTCAAAAATGTGTTGAACAGATTTTGCCCTAATCTGTGCGGTATGTAAAACAATGACCCATTTATGGAATTTCTTGTCGTCCCGCGCTCAACAAATTAATTTATTTCTAACAGTAAAAATCATTTCTCCATTAATTAAAAATAGGCTTTTTATCGAAAAATAAACGTAGAATACGATGGTCATATTAAAACTAATTATGTGGCATTTCCCCAGCCACTAAAGATCGGTTTGAACATTTTATTTGTTAAGAATTTATTTTTTTTGTATAAGAATTTTTGTTAATTTTTATTGAGAGGGGAGATGATTCTATCTTTAACAGAACCGAAGTTAGGAATTTTTGAAATTAAGCTTTTAAGTCAAAAATCACGAAATCCTCGAAATTTAGAACCGCTCTACTTTCAAAAAAAAATAAATAATAAAAATCCTCGAACACGTATATCTTTTTCTTTCGATATAAAACCGCTAAAAAATTTTTTCGGACAAATCAGAAATGTGTCGGTCAGTAGGGTTGTTCAGTTTGTAATAAAAGAATTACCCATAGGAGGCGTTGACAAACGAAACGAGAATAGCAGCAAACAAATTTTTTGGAGTGGTGTGAGGGCAGGAGGGAATTTCATGAGACATGTTCTTCTAGTTGAATAAAATTCGTTGATTTAACCAGGTGAAAACTTTTTTGTCTTGTAATATGAACTCTCTCTGGTTGACCGCGATTTGTCCACTAGCTCATTTCGTACGAAACGTACAAAAAAGTTCAAAAGTTCCAAACAAAATTTCAAGAATTTTAAAAATTTTACCAAGTAAAAATGCTCAGTTATGGAGTGGTTCTATGAAAAAGATGATGATAAAATCCCATTTAAATATTTACTAACAGAAAAAAATTTCAGACAAGTGCGAATAAAATTCGCTCGCCAAGGGTTCCGTGAATGACCGTGACCATAGACGCATAACAAAATAAATGTTTAATCGTAAATGTCAATAGTAAATTACAATCATTGATCAAAAATCATACCAAAAATGTTGCTTCAGGTTAAATCTTATCCATAGCTGTTTATGGTAACTCAAGAAAGATTCAATTACACCAGCTTGTAAATGGTTTAAATTTGATTATATTTTAGGTCAATCAAGTGTCGAAATTTAGGGTTGAGAGCCTACATACTAAAAATATTTTTTTTACAAATACACAAAAACTGTGCATTGCAAAATTCTAACAAAAATGCATTGTTTCTTAAATTAGGTGCTCCTTCATATGACACTTCAGTTATTTGGGTCAAAAATGGTTTTTTTTACTCTCCCACACCCACATTCCCAAAACTCACTGAAATATAATTGTTTAAGACTTCGCTATGATTTTCATTTAAAATTTACATATCTTCCTGCCTGTGAATTTTTCCAAATTTTTCTGTCAATCATCGTCGAAACGTAGGGGTCAGAACGGTCTGAAAGTTGCACTTTTTTGACAATAACTCAAAAACTGTGCACCGCAAAATTCTAAAAATATTGCAATGATATCAAAATAAAGTGCTCTTTCAAATGACACCCCACTCGCTTTGGTCAAAACAGATTTTTAAACCTCTTTACCCCCGTCCCCTAAACACCCAAAAATGTAACTACTTGAGACTTCGCAATGATTTTCATACAAAATTTACCAAACTTCCTAACTCTGTAAATTTTTACAAATTTTTCTGTCAATCAGGGTCGAAACGTAGGGGTGGGGGACGGGACGGTCTGAAAGTTGCACTTTTTTGACAATAACTCAAAAACTGTGACCCACAAAATTCTAACGAAAATTGCAATGATTTCTAAATTAGGTGCTCTCTCAAATGACACCGCTTGGGTTAAAAATGATTTTTTTAACCCTCCACCCCCGTCCCCTAAACACCCAAAAATATAATTATTTGAGACTTCGCTATGATTTTCATTCAAAATTTACCAAACTTCCTAGCTCTGTGAATTCTTACAAATTTTTCTGTCAATCATTGTCGAAACGTAGGGGAGGCAGTCTGAATTTTGCACTTTTTTGACAATAACTCAAAAACTGTGCTCCGCATAATTCTAAAAAAATTGCAATGTGCAATTACCAAATCCGGTGCCAAATCCAATGAAGCTATAATTCACAACGATTATGCTGGACCTAGTAAGCGGAAACGAAAAACACCTAGCAGTACTTAGAAAACTAAACGGAAGAGGAGACGCAGAATTAAAACTTCCGCCTTACCGAGGGTGGAGACTACTCGTGAAATAGAGCTAAAGGAAGTCAATGATGAAGAAAAATGGATTAAAGTAGAGAAGGAATCCTGTAACAGACTTTCACTAAAGCAGAAGCAAGTTCGTTCCGATGCATTGCTAGTAATGGAAGGTGGTGTCTAGTTTGCCGGATATTTTGAAGAAAGTTAAGGCAGATACAGACCTAAACAATTGGACCTAAACATGATTTTGACGAAAATTTATCCCAAATTCGTCAGACCACAAAAGGTGATCTGTTATTAGAACTACAAAGCTAAGAAGAACAATTAAAAACTTAAATTTTCCGAGAACCACTGATGAAGGAGATCGGAGGTGATATTGATATCAAACCATTATTTCAGGAAGCCGTTTTAAAGGTTAAGGATATGGACGAGGTCACAACGTATATAGACCAGCTCGAAGCGTTAGAGAAGCAGTTCAAAATTGCGTCTAGTGTCTGTGCTGTCAAGTCAATCAGAACGGCCTACCGTGGAACATAGATGGCAACTGTCAGTTTGCCAGGAAATGAAGCTGAGAAAGTTATTTCATTCGGTAGTATCCGAATCGGTAGGGTATCCTGGCGAATCAAAAAAGCGTGGAACCAATGAGATGCTTTAAATGTCTCGATTACGGCACAAAGCGGTTGGCTGCAGAAGCAGCACAGATAGGCCTAAATTTTGTCTTATCTCGATCAATTGGCGAATGATGCGAGAGGGAAAACTCCACTCCTCATAGATATCTGGTGACATTAATGCTTGGGCTGTAGAGTGGGGAAGTCAGGAGAACAACGCTATAGGTTCAGAAGGAGTGTCACAAACCATAGGAAAACTGTCTTTTGGTAGAATATGGAGATCGCGGAGGCCCGCAAAATATGTCTCAAAGCATTCCAAATATTGCACTGAAAACTGCGACACAATCCTGCCCCCATACTTTAAGGGAGGTATAAACAGAATGCCTTAAAGACGGAGTTTTTCCTACCATATGGAAGGAACAATATTGATACTTCTACCAAAAGGAAACAAACCCCCAGCAGAGCCATCATCATCCAATCATGCCTGCTTGATACGGCAGGTAAGGTCTTTGAAAGGATCGTGTGTGACAGGTTACAAGAGCAGGAGATCTAGTGGAACACCAATATGGCTTTCGAAAAGCGCGCTCCACAGTGGATGCAATAAATACGTAGTAGATACGGCTCAAGATGCGATATCTAAATTAAGCTGATGGCGGGGTGACAAACAATGTTGTCCTGTCGTGACGCTTGATGTAAAAAATGCATTCAACACAACTAACTGGCATTGTATTCCGAATTCGCTAAGCTATATGAATGTACCAGTTTATCTGTTGAGAATGGTTGCCAATTAATTTAGTAAAAAAATGCTAAAATATGACACAGACGTTGGCGTTCAACTTCAACATTAGCCGGTTACTGGTGGAGTTTCCACAAGGATCGGTGCTGTGGCCTACACCCTGGAACGTGATGTAAGATTGAGTCCTTAAATCCCCGTTCCAAGCCAAGCAAAATTAGTTGGGTTCACAGACGATATCGCGGTGGTTATGCTAAATACACAGAAGACTGTAGAAATCTGCAACAGGGTTGCGTTCGCTACATCCAGCAGTGATTAGCCTCAGTAGAACCACAGCTGGCGGAGCAAAAAACGGAAACTGTTTTAATCACTGACAGAAAGAAGCTAGAGAGTAACATTGAAAGTTGGTTCACAAAAAATAGTATCCCATCCCATTATTAGATATTTGGGTATGATAATCGATGCTAGACTTACTTTCAAAGCACATATATGTACAGTCAGCGAGAAGGCGAGTAAAGTTAGCACTAGCTTGACACTAATAATGTGGACACTCATGTGTGACATGTGTGACTCTGCTGTATGGTGCATCTATATGCGTGGATGCAATGAAAAAAGACTCCTATAAGAAGAAAATGACCATAATCCAGAGACTAGACTCCATGCGATCTTGCAGGAATGCCTCCTATGGACCTACGGGCAAAGGAATGTCAAATATTGTAACTGAGATGTGACGTGAGTATCCTTCGGTAAAACCGCAGGCTAGCACGGGAGGACACCTTGGATCGGTGGCAGAAAAAGTGAACTGAATCAACTAAAGGGCGATGGACTCACCGTATTATTCCTTCGATTGAGATATGTGTGCACAGACGTCACTGACCCAGTTTTTAACCGGATGTGGTTGCTTAGGAGCATACTTCGTGCACGGAGATCATGGAAACTGGAGAGCTTTTCCTGTTTGAGTGCCCCACGTTTCCACAATGAGAGAGAAAAGCTTGGTGTTTCTGAACAACAATTAACTCTGGATAATATATTAGAGTTTATGCTAAAAACCGAGGACGGATAGAATATTGTAAGTGAGGTAATACCAGACGAGAATATAACGACACGACACGACACTCTTTATATGTATCAAACTTTTTATACACTTAATCCGTACTCAATATATGCTAAAAACACACACAAACATGGTCTGTGGTCTTGCTTTGACCTTGTCTCGATCGTATGTTTGTTCTTGTACTGTCTTTGTCTTGTGCTCGTTATACTGTGAGTGAATTTGTTTAGTGTTTGTTCGGCAAAAAATAAAAATATTTTTTGTCTTTGTTTTTGTCTGCCTGTCTTGTTATGCTTTGCCTTTGTTCCTATCTATCAAAAAAGAAAACAATAAACACATTGAGTGTCTCAATCTGAGTATCTAAGTTATTGCAGCTAAGGCTGAGTTGCCTCACGAAGTGCTACCTAACGGTAGTTCCATGAGTGTGAACAACAGAGCATTGGGGGGTTGGGTTTTGGTCGGTAAAAATCCGATTTGAAGATTTCGCCCGCCACCAAAAAAAAATAAAAATACTCAGCTCGACAATTTTGAGAAATTTTTGAACTATGCGCATGAATCTACCCAAAATCATTGTATTTTTGGACCATTTCCTTGATTATGAAAAATCAAAATTCTAATAAAAACCAATTTAAAAAACATTAAATCTTGGAAAAACAAATATTTGTATAAATCTCTACCCAACTATCAATTAACCCAACCACTATAACTCCCAAATTATAAAACTCAAAGATTTATTATTCTTCCAAACTTCTAACCAAAATGCTGATGGTATGAAGGCCTAATTGGAATTCCCATACGCAATTTAATTACAATATGATCATTGAATCTTTTTCTTAACAAGATGACATTCGTTTTATTACATTTTTCCAACAGATAGTGTTCCATCCTTTTGCTACCCTTTTGCCCTTAAAGTCAATTAGTGTATTCAAGTTAAAATACTAATAAAATACTCCTTAAGGATTCAAGACTAAATATAATAAATCAACCACAACAAAACAGATTTTCTTTCGTACAAATTTGTATTTTCTTTATAGCTCTGGATATATGTTTTTTTTTGTAACTGAAGGTAACTCGTATTTCACTTCAACTGTTGCGTTTTTATATTTTCTTTTGATTTCTGTTTTCTTTTCCATTTTCTAGAAATACATAGCCTACATTGTGTTATGATTTATGATAGAATTATCCAGGTGATAAAAATTAAAAGAAAAAAATCTTCTACGCAAGACAAAATCATAAATCATTTTTTTTTTGACAACGTTGGTGTTTTGTCACTTTAAGACAAAATATCGTTTAAAATTAGAATTAAGTTTAATGTGTCTTTGGAGGAAAAAACTCAATTAAAAAAAAATTTGTACATAAAATCATGTTACAGCATAAATATTAATTTTAACTTCATCTTTCATGTTTCTTCCAACTTTTGTTGGAATTAGAAATTATGTTTATTTATTTCTATTTTAAAAACGAACAAACATGGAAAATAGATAAATTGTGATAAACTGGAACTAACGTTTATTTAGTTTTTCCTGTTTTCTTTGTACGTTAAATGGAAAACTAATGAAAATTACTCATGTGAAAAACTAACAACATAAATTATCCAATATGAAATAAATATATTTATAAAAGATATAAAAAGAAAAGCAAAATGATTATTGTTATCGATGGACAAAATGTATGTACGAGTATGTTTCGAATCGACTGTTCAATAATTATGACCGTACATACATACTTGAAAAATAATAATAATGTTGTGTTATGAAAATGAAAATAGATTATATTGTTATATTTTTCCGGGATAATTAATTTGTGTTGGTTTACTGGGTACTTCGTTGTTTAATTGTTTCTACAAAATTGCAATTGTTTCTACAAAATTGCAATTCTGTCGGTTTTGGCTAAAATATTTGAAAAATATGTTAACTATAATCTAATAGAATATTTGGAGGGGTCCCGAATTATCGATGATAAGCAGTATGGTTTTCGTAAAAGTCATGGAACAGGTGATCTGTTAGCCTACGTAACCCATCTTTGGAGCAAATCTCTGGAGAACCATGGTGAAACATTCAGTATTTCACTTGATATTTCTAAAGCATTTGATAAAGTGTGGCACAGAAATCTAATAGCTAAATTAAAATCTTATGGCATCGATGATCTTACTGTCTCATGGATTCATAGTTTTCTTACAGGTCACCAGTTTCATGTTAATTTAGATGGCATTACCTCTAATATTTTCAAAACCAATGCTGGTGTTCCCCAAGGCTCTGCACTCTCACCCACCTTGTTTCTTTTATACATAAATGATTTACTTATTTCTACAGTGCACCCAATTCATAGTTTTGCTGACGACAGCACATTGCATGCATCACATGCATCTCCTAAATTTCGATCTTATACTGCAGTCAGTCAAACTGATAGAGGACTATTAATTGATTCTATTAACGAGGACCTGGAACGTATAATGGAATGGGGTGATCGGAATTTTGTTGCATTTAATCCAACCAAAACCAAACTATGCCGCCTTTCACGATTAGCCATAAGATTAACCATAGCCTTTTAAGATTAACCATAAGGAATTGAATGAGGTTGAATCGGTTAGACTTCTTGGAGTAGATATTGAAAACAATCTGAAATGGAATAAACATGTATTTAACCTCGCTAAATCTGCAATGCAAAAATTAGGATTTTTGAGCCGATGTAAAAAATTTTTCAATCCCGATCAAATTTTGCTGATCTATAAGTCCTTTATTCGTCCATGTATGGAATACTGCTGTCATGTTTGGGGGGGGCGCTTGTCAGTCAACAATTAAATGTCTAGACTCTGCACAGAGAAAGGCGATACGGTTGATTGACAATACCGAACTAACTGACCAGCTTGATACACTCCAACATCGCAGTGGCAGAATTGTCAATCTACTACAAATATAACTTTAGCGAAATCTCCTCTAAGGAAATTCAAAATATCCTTCCATCGTGTGCGCAGTATAGTCGACGAACAAGAACGTCAGAATTATTCCACCCATTTTCTGTCCAAATACCTCGCTGTAGAACTACGTCCTTTCCTTTCAGAACGATTATTTTAATAGAGTGGTCAAATTATGGAATTCAATGCCCGGCTCCGTATTTCCCGATGAATATTCTCCTCAGATGTTTAAAGAAAATGTCAATCGTCACTTAAAACAATTAGTATAGTTATCCCCATATCCACATTCCTTCCATTTTCCTCATCTCCTTCCTTTATAGTTGACATGGTATCTTCGGATATTCAAAGAGTCTGAATAATGAATATTTCATATTTAGTGTGCTAAACATATCCAACTAATTAATAAAAAAAAAAAAAAATTCTGACACTGAACAGAACAGTGAATAACTGAATACGGTAGTTTTTGTTAAATTGAATTACAGTTGTTTGGTAATCATCGACACAAAATTTCTGTTTAGTATTTATTTTTGTATTTGTTGCTTTTTAAACAAGAGTTTCATGGCCTGTTTATTCCTTTTTTCAAGTGAAGCGCAGCCAAAAATTACTTGTAGACAGCAAACATTACCCTGGAGCAGAATTGATATAAAACAAAACAAAAATTAAATTTTTTTCACACAAGGATCATCAATTTTCGAAGCAACTATGGATATAAAATCATTTGTGCCTCGTAACAAAAAATAATATGAGCTCCAATCTCCAACACTTCAATATTTACACTTCCCGCTACTGTATGCATTTTTGTACCGTTGATCGAGTTAAAATACGAGTTACGACATATGCCAACTTGACCTACGTCGATTCAAATGGTCCACAAGTATATTTATTCGGTAGAATGGTGAGATATTAGACATAGCATAAATGCTCGATTCATACACTTTTGGATATACAACTGTTTGCAAAATTTTTGCGAAAGTTGCGGTATATAAAAGCCACAATAATCCAACAACAATTTAAAATTAATTTTTTCCATTTCCTCAAACGCTCCATAATGCTATCGCCTCCAGGTCTACGTGCTCTTTCCTTGCACGTGTGGTAATGATCCTGAGGTGGAGCGGGTCACGTTAAATGATTAGCAAATAGGCTGGATCAAGGTGTAATGCGATTTGTGCCGTGCCGATGATCGTCTAGTCTGGGGTCCATTCAAATAGCTCAGTCGCTATCATGGACCGAACTGGTCCGAACAGAGCCACCTGGATACTGGGCAACTTCCAGGTGTATTTTGCCTTGCCAAGTTAACAGAGCTCTGACTTGGTCGACCTACTTTCTTGTGATTCTCGTGGGAAAAAATGAAATCCAATAATAAAAAAAACACAAACAAACATAAAAGGCGGGATGTCACCGCGTTGACGAGAGCAGAGGGTACAAGTAGCAGGCACAGGAGCTGGTCTCCTCACCCTGGGAGTGTACCGGCGGCAAGTAGTACTGCTGTGGCCGGGAGCAGTAGAGCTTTCGTACCAGCAGAAAGTGTCACTGTGTCAATTAGAGTTGGTAAGAGTAGACCCCATAGAGGTCCAACTCTACCACCTTTAGCTCAGCCTGGAGGGCTGGACGACCCACTGAGACGAGGGCTCAGTAAAGCTGGTACCAGGTACCTAAGGTTCCTCGCGGAAGGGATCCCCCCGGAGGACTCAAAAGGAAGGGCTCTGGAACGGAGAGGGAAGGACTAACCGTCGAAGCAGAAAACGTGAAGCGGGCCAGAGAGTTCACGACACCGCAGGACAATGCACCAAAGAAACCCAGGATAGCCACCCGTCAGGACAGAGAGCAGCACCATCTCAATCCAAGCACCAGCGTTGCACCAGCGGTGTTATTAAGATAACACTCAGATAACACCACAGCCCAGGGAGGCAACCGCAACCTTAACGACACCCAATGAGGTGGCAAATATGGTTGTGGAAGAGGAGGATGCTTCTGCAGAGTATGGACCTAGTATGGGACCTAGACGGGCAACAGCGGAAGGTACGGGAGAAAAGGGGGTTGGTGGCATCTCGGGGTAATACCTCAGATAACACCACAGCCCAGGGAGGCAGCCGCAACCTTAAAAACACCCAGTGAGGTGGCAAATATGGTTGCGGAAGAGGAGGAGGATGCTTCTGCAGAGTATTGCAGTGGTATCGAAGACGTAGGAACTGAGGAAGGGGAGAGGTTGTTGATGGATGGAGGTGGCAGGAAGATTGCACGTGGCCCAAGTGAATGTCCATCACGGCATAGCAGCGTCAGCTGTTGTGGCCAGAACATTTTAAGCTAGGGCTCACGCTGATACAGGAACCCTAAATCCACAAAAACAGGGTGAGGGGCCTTGCACACAGCGTTGCAAAGGTAGTATGGGATACTAATAGAAACTCACCTAGAGCGTGCATTATTATTAAGAAAAACATTAATTATATTTGTCTTTCAGATTTTCTTACCAGGGACTTGGTGGCCATATGAACTACCATCACACTAGGAGGCATTCGCCGTCAGTTAGTGGTAGCATCAGCATACTGTGCAGGGGACGAGATACTGATACCGCCTACAGAGGTACTGGGGCTGGTGGAATGGTGTAACAAGAAGAAGTAGTCTCTCATAATCGGGTGTGATCCAAATGCTCACAGTGAAACTTGCACTGAAAAAACCAAGTCCTATTTCCAATCGAAATGCAGTTGTCTCAATTGCACCGTGCGGCTAGCCAGATATGGCTAATCGAAATTGCTTCAACAATTGTATAATTATAAACCGATGTAGTTGAGACAATCACACGCAATATTTATATGAAAATATAATATAGTTCAATTAATCTTAAATACAAATACTCTCAAATGAAAATTCATGATATAAGGTCAAAAAAAATTTTTTTAGGGAAATAGTTATTAACTTTATTCAACTACTGTTATAATGGATATAACATTTTATATTTTAAATAAACCTCATTCTGTTGTTAGAAAAATGTTATCGTGTAGTTGTCCCAATTACGGTGAAATTGTTTGCAAATAATTTTTCTTTGCATGAATAATAAACTGCCAACTTCGAGATGAGGTTGTCATTACTTCAAATTTTTTTTCAGTGTGAGGAAGTAGGGATATAAACCAAAGAGGTGAGTTTCTGTTAGAATTTTTAGTTAAAGAAAACCTAAGCATGTTTAACGTCAGGAACACACCCACTTTTGTCACAAGGACAGGACAGGAAGTGTTAGATTTAACGGTAGGAAGTACCAATGTAGGACAGTTTATATCGAACTGGATAGAACCCTCCTTATAACGAAATGAGCCCTCCTTGTACGAAAGAGGAATCACCATCGGTTCGGAGTCCCCGGAACACAAGGTGGGATCAATTTGAGGAGAATCTAAAAGAAGGACCAAGAAATTGTCTAAATTAAGAGAAAGCCGGATGGAACGCATACGAAGGATGAGCAACAGTGAGCTGCTCTTCTTCTAGAAACACATTTTCCGGGAGGCATACGTGCGTGTGCAGAAGGCGCGAGTAAGAAGAAAAGTAAAAGACCAAGCCCAGAGGACTAGAGTGTGGCTGCCTCACTGTTTACTGAGGACTGTGGGCCATAGGCACTTTCCGCCCATACAAATCACAAGGAGTGGACGGAATAGTTCCAGCTCTCCTGCAGAGGGGGCAGAAGTGGCTATTACCACACCTCCAGGGCATCTTCAGGAGCAGTCTGGCACTTGGGCATATTCCATAACCATGGAGGACGGCAAAAGTGCTATTTATTCCAAAAATTCGTAAGAAAGATAGCACCCAGCAGAAATCTCATAGACCCATCAGTTTAACATCTCTCTTGTTAAAAACGATAGAAAAGGTGGCGACAACAACATACGGACCAATATCTTGGTGAGATCGCCTTTGCAAGATAGTCAACATGCGTATAGAACGGGTCGATCAACAGAAACCGCGCTGTTCAGGTTGACGAAAGAATTAGAGGAGGCAGTGGACAACAAAGAAGTTGTTGTCTGTGCCTATTTGAACGTTGAAGGAGCTTTTGATAACACCTCGCATGGAGCAGTCAAGAAGGCTCTAAGCGGGGAAAAGGTTGACAGCACCCCAACTGACTGGATGTGTGAGATGCTGAGAACTAGAGCAGCAGAAACCAAGACTGGTGATTATAAAATCAGCCTTGGCACCACTAGGGGCGGTCCGCAAGGTGGGGGTCTTATCACCCCTCATGTGGAGTCTGGTGGTGGATGAAATTCTAGTTGGATTAAGTAACCAGTGCATGAAATGTCTTTGGTACGCGGATGATATTGCCATAATCATTAATCGCCAGAGCGATATTTGAAGAAACACTCTGTGATATTGTACAGAGGGGACTGAATCTGGTAGACACCTGGTGCACATCTGTGGGACTAAAACTCAATCGGAGTAAAACTACGGTATTCCCATTCACCAAGAAAAGAAAACTAAGGGACAAATCATCGAGTCTAAATATCGAGAGTCTTTCGATCGAGAATTCCTTGCTTGAGCTTCCTAAAGACGGAATTGTAAAGCAGCTCAACTTCGAGAGGAAATATGCATCGCAGTTGTGCAAAAAAACGGAGTGGAGCAATGAATCCACTACGTACCATCTGAGTAATGATGTAATCAAATGGTATGGGGATGGTTCAAAGACTGAGGCAGGGGTGGGTGCAAGAGTATTTGGACCAAAGACGAAATACTTTGAGCCCATGGGCACCTACCAAAGCGTCTTCTAAGCCGAAATATGTGATATCGAAAGTGTGCAGACTTCAGCTTAGGAAGAAAATATAAAAACAAGAGAATTGCTATCTTGTCGTACCAAGCAGCAGTTAATGCGTTAAGCTCATACCCCATCACATCCAAAATTGTTGGAGACTGTGTGAGCAAGCTATACAAGTTTGGGAATAATAACAAAGTTACAGTTTACTGGCTGGTCATGCGGGGATCGCTGCTAATGAAGAAGCCGACAAATCGGCAAGGCGAGGTGCTTTAACATTTTTTGTCGGTCTGGAACCCTTTTGTGGATTGGGGACAAAAACCATTCACGACAGGATGAGAGATGTTATTATGATAGAATAGTCCAAAGCCTGGAACAACACCGCGTTCTTAATGCAGTCCAAGGAATTGATTGGACAGTTTAATCGAACGAGATCACTAATGTTCTCTAGAATGAATAGGAACAACCTGAGAATACTGACAGGGGTTCTTACAGGACACTGTAAACTAAGAAAACACTTTAAGAACATTGGGGTGGAGCCGAGGAACGAATGTAGATTCTATCTATTGGAAGAAGAGACCCCAGCCCATCTTCTCAAAGATTGTGGTTGTGACTCTAACTCGGTATTTACCAGGGAGTAGTAGGTTGGGGAATAATAGATCATTTTGGTCGCAGTACAACATATCACCACCCAATTTAATCTTAATCTTAATCTAATTTCCTAAAACATATTTTTTTCTAAAAATTTCGATGTAACAACAGTACAGAAAAATTAGTGAGAAATATGGGTTAGCAAATCAAAAATTATAATTCACTTTTAATTTTCATTCCATTAAGTAAATGGATTTCGTTATATTAAACCTAATTCTTAACCGTAACGATGAACGAAAAATAAAACCACAAATATAACCTTTATTTTAACCGTAACACGTCACACGTAATGAAATCTAACACAAAAAAAACCTTTAACCTACATCATTGGATTTTCCAAAAAAAAAAGTGAAAATCATCATCGAACAAATAAACTTAATTATACATTACTTTAGATTAACAACGACTAAAACGAAACATAAAAAATTGTATATTAAGTCTAACCACACAATAACTTTACATTACAGAACCGTAATTTCAATAGGAATTAAAAGAAAATTTTCCGAACAAATACTATAACATTAATCATTTTGTGTTTGATATTTTTTGTTGTCTAATGTTGATGTCTACAACCTCAAATCGACTACTATACAGAAATAGAACGTTAAAAAAATCAATTTATCTAAATACCTTCAAACAAATTTTCAGTAGTTTTTCAGAACACAAGCATAAAATTTGTTCACAATAAAATGATTACACCATAATGTTTACGCCACAAAAGAAAATGTAACAACATAATATTATATTGATAAAATCAAATTAAAAAAAAAATAGAAAATTTCCCATCATATGAAAAATAAAAAAAAAACTATGTCGCATGATATCGTTTTTAAAATTGAAATACGACCAAACAACAACCTAACCAAATACAGTCACTGATCATAAAAACAACAACAGCAACATGAAAAATCAATTTTTGATAGAAAAAAATGAGAATAAAGCAAAATTTTTGTTTGAATTTTGAATAAATTGTTTTACACGAATTATGTGACAAGTCTATTATTTTCTTTTTAAAATTAATTAGATTAAACCACGGGTTTACTAATTTTATTGAAATTTTAAATAACTAAAATTTTAAAATTGTGTAAAATGGTGACAATTAATGGTGAAAAAATTAATCTTCTTTTTTATGTTTTACTCTAAAAATTATTAAAACATAGATTGAATTTTTTCTAGTTGGGCGAACTTTGGCTCCGCTCTTAATTTGAGCTCGGCATGTTTTGGGGGTTTTAATGCACCAAGTCCTGTTAGAGGATACGATTAACATCACAACGATAGAAATACAGACAATTTATCTCTATTTATCTTTTAACTCCTACAACCTTATTCTCTCACGTTCTGTGATATAAACATACGAGCGTGGTGAAATCGGTATTATTGATCAAACCTGCTCATATTTCGGAGTTATATACCCATAAAAATTAGTAGAACAATATAGAAATCCAACTTCCTTATTTAAGGTAAGTATGTATCTAAAGTACAGTCCACTAAAATAAAGAAAAATAACTAAAAATGGTCCTTCGAGCCGGATGGGAACCGGCATGTCAAAGTTTAAATGTATTAATCGCGACAACATTGTTTAATTTGATTTACAAAATAAAAGAAATAAACAAAGAGAACAAAATATTAAATAAGTCAGTCGTCTTCTAACCGTTATTAGCATCAGTAGTTGGTAAAATAAATAAAATTAATAAAATTAGAAAAAGTGTTTTAATAAAAACAAAAACTATAAAGTACAGTCCACTAAAAAAAAAACTAACTAAAAATCAGCGAATACCTAAAATTGTGGTCCTTCAAGCCGGATGTAAGCCGGCGTGTATAAGTTTAAATGTATTAATCGCGACACCATTTTTTCATTTGATTTACAAAATAAAAGACATGAAAAAAACGAAATTATTAAATAAGTTAGTTAAAAAATTACAAAAAATAAGTCAGTTAAAAAATTACAAATTGTTTTAATAAAAAAATATGACTCAAAAAGAAAAAAGACTCAAATGAAATAAGATGTTTTCAATTATTTAAGTTATTGGTAATATATTAAATGGTGTAATAAAATTGATGTAGAATTGTCGAATTTGTTGAAAGCGCACAAGTAAATTTTGGTAGTTATCGAACAATACAAACAAAGGAAGTTTTTTTATTTCTTTTTTATTATTATTATTGACTAAAAAATATTATTTTAACTTAACCAAAACAAAATTTTTCTAAGGAAAGGAAAAATTATAATCCAAGAAAAACTATGAACTCATGAAAAACTCATGAATTCTTTTTTTGAACAGAAAAAAAATGCACACCTTTCCATCTCCAGTATATTCAGGAATTGTCCTCTTGATTCCCATGGACTCAGATACACAATTTAATGTCAATCTAATTAACATTTTTGAAAACCATAACTACTAATAATATAACAAAATGTCGAATTATTGTAACACCAATGGTGAATTCCATGCAAAAGTATACAACAAAGTCAAATTTTAAAATTGTTATTTTCCATCATATAGTTATTTTTTTTGAAAGTTGATATCATGAATTTTTTATTTTTGAAAAAACAAATCGAAAATATTTAAGTTTGCTAAAGTTGGCTCACAAAGTGCTGATGTGCTCACTTCCTAAAATATCATAAAGACAGGCAACATTTTTTTTACCCCAAGAAACTCGATTCCGACCCAATAGTTGACATTAAAAATATAAAACTAAAGTTGCCCGAACCACAATACAAATACAGTCTTTAAGGGCTACATTTCCGGCTGACACAGGATTATACGAATTTCAAAATCTAAATTAATTTTAGTTCGTATAACCCTAACTTATTTTGGAATATTATTATTTCTATTGACTCTTCAGTCAATTACATGAATATAATTTAATTAATCCTTCATATGGTTTAAATATCTAATTATAATATTAAGTGTAGTGTAATTCACAATTATTATGTCGTGTAAGTCACGCGAACATTTTGTTTTTTTGTAAAAAATAAAAAGTTTTTTACTAAGTTCAAGCCCTTTTGTTGTTGTTTGTATTTCTCAAAAACGATCCAATACAGTTTATAAAGTATTTAGCTACACAATTAACAGGATTTTTGAGTTGTCATTGATAACTCTGAAACCAATGGATTTGATGTCGTGTAAGTTATAACTGATTTATTATATTAGTATTATTAAAATGAAAGCCTAAATTAAAAAACTAAGGGCATGACTCAATATGTATATGCTTATAAATATTATTTCTTAAAAAAGAAAAATTAAAAAAATTATATTTATACCCTAAATATTATCAAAAATGACAAAACAGGTGTCTCGTGTCGTGTAAGTCACATATGGAATTCACCCAATATAACAAATTAGACCTATACTAATGGTCTAATTCCGATCGACTGTCCAAAAATTTACCAAATGTCAAACTAAATATCAAAAAATTTCATGAACCAACAGCATACACAATGAGATACCAAATAAAACAGGTTGAAAAAGATATGAACAAAAGGCGATAAGTTGTATCGTTGATTTATTTTTGTTTAGACAAATGACTGTTTACGGAGAAAACAGCTTCGCAACAATTTCGACTCTAAATGATTTCAATTCCATCAAAAACTTTGTTTTGATGTGAGAAATGCCATAACCAAAATAAATCTAACAATTCTTCCTCAGATAACTTCTCCAATCCGACTCGTTTTCATATCCAACAAATTTTTTTCATCTCATTTCCATATCCAAATGTTACAAATCCCTAGATAATCTCAGATGTCTATCATATTGATTTTAGGGAAAGAAATGTTCAAATATAGGAAAACTCGAATAATGTACCACATCAAAATTTGGGTGAAAAACATTCATGAACCGCAAATCAATTTTACATGTAAAATATTTTCAAATTTTCACTTTCAAAACAATATAAATAATTAAAACCCATTTTGCTTTACAAGTAATTTTGTTTTTTTTAAATCAACAAATCAAATTCAACATTTAGGAGCGGTTTGTACCAAATGATTTTTTTTTATTTTCGTAATTTCTAAAATATAAATCAACATAAATGAAAATTTTACAAAATAATATTACCTAAGCATAAAATAAAATATTGCAATTTAAATACTCAAACAAAAACAAAACCGTGGGAGTGGTGAGTGTGACACATTTATAATAATTTTCCCTATAACTATAAAATACAATTTTCTTGAAAACACAAACATATTTTTATGTCGTTCTGTTATTCTAATAAAAAACCGTCTGCGCCAATAATTAAAACTTCATAAATTGATTTAATGTTCAATAAAAAGAAAACGTCAAAAAAGAAAATGAAATGAAAATAGTGAAAAAAATTCACTAAATAACTTGGTCGAGGCAAAAAAAAGTAAAGAAAATTGAATAAGAAAAAAAATTAATTAAAAATAGAAACATTAATGTTTTAATTACGATTTAACTGTTCTGTTTAGTTTTATTAGTTCTTAGATTTACAGTTAAAACTAATTGTATTTGAATTAGTTTGAAATTGGTAACCGAAATGAAAGTAATTAAGTCGGAAGTTACAAATCGGAAGATAAGATGCAGAATCAATTTTTTTAACGAACTTATATAAAAAGTGAACGAACTGAACTGTTCACTGTTCACTGAAGTGAACTGTTTTCAAAACGATTGTCCTTACTTTGAGGACACCGTCGTCTTCTATAGATCTGTCTTGTTTTAGTTTTTGTTTAGAAAATGTATTTAAAGTTCCCCTGAATTCTTTGAGCAACATGTTGAGTCAAATCTTTTTGGTTGTGGAGATAATCTTTTCATTGTGGATGCAATTTTTATATGACACAAAACATGATTGACGTGGATCTATGTATAAACAACGTGGAAAAACCAAAAAAACCGTTCAATTCTCAGAACAAAAGATTATAGAAGAAATATGAAAAATGATAAATCAAATGTATACGGAAGGCGATATTTATAGTATAAATCATAGAAACGAAATAGTAATAAATTTAAATAAAAGCTACATAAGTCGCATTGTCCTTAGTATGAAGGTCTGAATTTATTAGTGGACCCCACCTATAATTAGCGGTGTTTAAATTAATATGTGTTTAAATAGTTTGAACTGCTTTAATCACGGAGGGGATACGAAACCTTACGTAAAAACTATACTTCTGAACAAAATTTTCAACTGTCAAAAACTCTTAATATATTTATCCGGCTCGAAGGACCATGTATTTTTTCGGTACTTATAAGGAGATGTATTGTTACTGATTTTACGACTGCTCCCCATAATAATCCAAAATTTGGTGGCATTGGTGGAATAAAATGGCACTGAGTTCCGTATTCAGCGAGGAACTCTAAAATGAAACAGTTATTATTATTGTTTAATACTTTAACTACCTCTTTTAATTCTCAGTCTGCTCCGATGAAATTTGAATATCAGAAGGAACTTCTATTCGTGCAGTAAATCTTTTTAGTGCAGCAACAAATGCAGTTGTTGTGAGATCACTGACCATTGACCAATTTTAAGTGTATCGCCTACACATAGACATACAAAATCGAAATGTAGCCCTTTTCTAATTTTGCACCCTTTTTTTTGCCGCTAACAGAATTGCTCCAGCATAGACAATTCCACATTTATTAAACGGCATTGCTGGAGTAGTCAGCGTAGTGGTTTTGGTAAGCTTCTATAAGCTGTTGTGTGATTTTGCCTCGAAATTTGACACATGTTACGCCATTTTTTAGTGTTGCTCTAACTGCTGCTTGCCCACCAGCAATCCAAAATCTTTGCCAAATGAGGTGATACGTATGAGTTGGACCTGCATGCAAATTTCTAGGAGGATATCTATTATGATAAACTTTGACAATATGTGTGATTTTGGAATGATAATAGGATGCTTGGCAACTTTGCAATTTTTTTTAGAATTTTGCGGTACACCGTTTTTGAGTTATTCTAAAAAATGTGCAAACTCCAGACCGTCCCCCCCCCCCTACGTTTCGACACTGATTGACAGAAAAAATTGAAAAAATTCATAGAGACAGGAAGTTTGCTATATTTTGAACGAAAATTATAGCGAACTCTCAAATAATTATATTTCTGTGTGTTTTGGGGATGGGTGTAAGGAGGGTAATAAAAAACTTTTTTTGACCCAAGCGAGTGGGGTATCATTTGAAAGAGCACCAAATTTCCAAAACATTGCATTTTTTTTAGAATTTTGCGGTACACAGTTTTGGAGTTATTCTAAAAAATGTGCAAATTCCAGACCGTTTCCCCCCCTACGTTTCGACACTGATAGACAGAAAAAATTTAAAAATTCATAGAGACAGGAAATTTGCTATATATTGAACGAAAATTATAGCGAACTCTCAAATAATTATATTTCTGTGTGTTTAGGAGATGGGAGGGTAAAAAAAACTTTTTTGGAACCAAACGAGTAGGGTGTCATTTGAAAGAACACTTAATTTAAGAAACATTGCAACATTTTTTAGAGTTCTGCGATGCACAGTTTTTTAGTTATTGATAAAAAAAGTGCTATTTTAAGTGTATGTATACGCTGATTTATAGAACAAATATTCCCAATTTAGACCATTAAAATACTGGTTAAATCTTTCTTTAGCTAACATAAACAGTTATGGATAAGATTTAACCTCAAGTAACATTTTTGATCAATGTAGATGTGATTGACATTTACTATCGACGTTTACGATTAAACATTTATTCTGTTATGCGTTCATAGTCTGGCGATATAAAGACTTTACAACATAACTTTATGTCATTTATTTTTGATATTGTGTTCTTTTACATTCACGGAACCCTTGGCGAGCGAATTTTATTCGCACTTGTTCGACTTTTTAAATTTGGAGGAAAAAAACTAAAATGGAATTCCCAATAATCCAGTTAGTGGCATATTACTTGATCATGGGACTCACTGTCTCTCACAATGATTGAAACCAACACATAGAGTAATTTAAGAGCTCGTTTTTTCGAGCAATCAATAACATGCCATCATCATGAGGAATATTCGTTAGGTAGAATTGATTATGCTATTATTGACTGAATATAATTCATCCGCCAGTACCCCCAATATAGCACCTTCGAGACTGATATCTCACTGCTATTGCCTAAGGTATGTGATACATAAGGTTGACTTATACATCAATCACGCCAGGCCTTTTACCAAAATTATTTGTTTTATTTTTAAGAACAAGTCATGGAAAATTCAAGTTTTTGTTCTGCAAAGTCATGGAATTTGAACAATTTCAAGTAGACTTATTTATTATTTATTTGTAACTACCGTTGAAGCCCCTCGTGTGTTTGTAAAAATTAGTGGTTAGTAAACTTTAACAACTGTAAGGTGTGGCAGTCCTGTGTATTACATTTCCTGCTATTATCATACGAGTTGACTCGCAATAGTCAGGGCACACTATTTCAGTCTTAATGGCGAACCTTCTCATGTTGACATACATAAACAGAAAATTAATATTCTGTATTAAAATACGAACATAAGATTTAGTAGAATTGATTTAAAATTCGATTACTAACTCATCAATTTTCTTTTTTTGTACAAATCCCGGTACGACGCAATATGATCAATTTGTTTTCGAGTCAAAAGCATGAACAAAAAAAATTAATCCTCTTAGCCAAAAATCTCTTAGTTGTCCATTTAAACGAAAGCGATTAAAGCTTAGAATAATTTTTTTTTAAAAACTTAATCTTCAACTTCAATATTCTCTTATTTACATATTTACAACAACAACAACACAATGCAAACAAAGTCTAAAATTGAATATTTCCGTTGTTTTGTGTTACACAAAAACTCTTACAATTTAATTCATTTGAAGTTTAAATTTATGTTAAAATAGGTTAAAAGGTAAGATTTATTTTTAATATAATTCAGGTGAGATTAATTTAAATATTGTCGTCTAATTTTTTTTCTTTTTTAATTTTTCGAATACAATATGAAAGTTGATATAGGAAGTGATAGGGTTTGAATTTTAATAGAAATATCAAGTTGTGTTTCTAAATAAAGTAGTAGGGGACGATTTTGTATTAGCCTATCAAAAATTGTCTCATCCAAAAACAAAAATTAACATAATTTAAATATAATTTTTTGGTTGGATTATGCCAATCGATTTAATTTTAATATAAATTTCAACTATGGATGAATTTAATGAACTAAAAACAACCTCAACAATTTAGTAATTATTAAAGATTAACTAATATTATTATGTGAATAATAAACAACACTAATTATTAGCTTATTATTATTCAATGCAAAAATTTTCCCTAATTTAACAGCAAAATAAATTTTTGTGTAATCCAGATAATAATTTAAATTCATTGAAATTTAGAAAAATTTTATGGTTTTTCAAGTTGCACCACACAATAAAAAATTTTTAAAAACATTAAAAGATATTACTGGTCGGTCTGAAAGACCTAAGTATTGCACTCATGAGTCAAAAGTGAAATTCTTACCCCCACTTTTTTTGGAATTTCTCGACGTTTTAGGACCTACTGATTCTAAAATAGCAACAACAAAAATGTATGTCTGTCTGCCGGCCGTCCGGCCGTTACAACCTACGAAATCTAGAAAAACGCTGGACGGATTTCAAAATTTTTTTTCTTTTCTAAAAATAGGTTTACTCAATGGGAAGAGCTGAAAGGACGATGTGTTCGATAGCTGTACCGGAAGTGTGTCAAAAAATCGTCAAGTGTGTCAAAACAAGGAAATTTGCATATTTTTTGCTTTAAAAACTTTCATTTTAAGTGATTACGAGTAGGAACATTGAATTTGGAGAAATCTTGATGGTAGGAATTGGTATGTGAGACCAAAATCTATATTATTGCATTATAAGTTTGTCAAAAAAATGCTGTCAAGTGTGTCAAAAGAAAGATTTTTATTTATTTTTTTAGCCAATTTTTTGGAAAAAAATAAAATTAATTATTTGTACGACATGAAATTTTATTATTATTATTGAGAATTATAAGTCAAAAGAATGATTTTCATTTATTTTTTTAGAAAAAAATAAAATTAAGTTTCATTTTTTTTTAGATAATATTTTGGAAAAAAAAATTTAGCTGTTTGTTTAAGTAAATATAATTGAACATGGAAATTTTTGAATTTGTTATAGTAAATGAAATATTTTTGGAATTTTGGAAAACTTTCAATTTTTAATTTTGTAAGAATTGTTGGAATATTTTCAGAATTTAGAAAAATTTTAAATTTTTGATTTTATTATAATTATTTTAATTTTGGAAAAAGTTACAATTTTTGATTTTGTTATAATATATGCAATATTTTTAGAGTTTTTGAAAAAAGTTTCAATTTTTGATTTTGTAAGAATTTTTGGAATATTTTTAGAATTTTGTTTGAAACAAGTTTGAATTTTTGATTTTATTTAATTTTTACAATATTTTTGGAATTTTGAAAGAGATATGAATTTGTGATTTTGTAATATTTTCTCGGAACGCTAAATGGAGAGGTTTTGAGTAGTTTTCTGATTGTATAATCTTTTCACTAAATCATGTTAATTTATGATCTGTTATAATTTTCTGACAACGTATTGATGTTTCGTGTTTGTTTTGTAATAAATTTCTAAACAGAGATAAAAAGTTTTTTGCCGAAAACTATATCAAAATGTTTAACCCAGACCGAAGTCTTGATATCTCAGAGCTGTGAGATTTCAGTCCCTTCATATTTTTTGTATGCCATCACAGTGGCTATCACTTCAGTATTTAAGAATTACGTAAACAAACTTAACATGAGTTTGAGTATTGTTTTGGTATAAACACCTTTTAAGACCTGGGTCTCATAACAATATACGTTCTTAGGTGTTGATGAGCGCAAATAAAATATGACATATAGGCCAATGCTGCATGATAAGATGGAGGAAATAAAAATAGAAAAATTGTTGAAACAAAGCTAAAATGAATGTGCCAATAATTTAGCTAGTATATTTTTTATTTTTTCCTTAATGATTAAAACCTACATATAGAGTTATATGATATTTCATTCTTCGAGCAGGCAATATATTGGCATAACCAAAGAATATCCTTAAATAAGACTAAGGGCAAGACCATTGACTGAAAAGAAGCTACTGATACTCATATGCCAACAACGGTGACTGGAGTAAACCGGGCTGCAATACTCGTAGATAACCCAACTAGCATTTCAACTTCTTTAAAAACACTAAACAGTCTTACCGAAACTAGCTTTCCCACCTTCATTGTTTCTTTAAAACTTCTAAGCGGTTTCGATAAAGACCATTTGGAGAAATTTCCCCGCCCTTAACGAAGCTGTAATTTGTAGAAGACTTCAGATATAACTTCGGTTAGGTCTTTTGTAAGCAGTTATGCAAGCTGAATAGAATTTAGCTTTTTCCTTTTGTAAAAAAGTAAGCCCCTGAATTATACTATATTTTCTACATCTAAATTGAAAAACTAAATTCTATGGAAATCTTATGGAAGTCTTATAGAAGCCCTTATTATTGTAATTACTATCAAAAATATTTATTGTTTCTTAACATTTGAATTAACCGATTGGACAGCGTGTAGGACAAACGATCGAAGGGCCAGAGTTCGAAACTTGATGCGACCGTAAACAAAAACTTAAATTTAAACACTATATAATAACATAGCAATAACAATAATTACGTTAAAAAAGTGTAGATATATAAAAAACATTGTAATATTTTTGTCACATTTTTAATAGCTTCTATAAGACTTCTAAATATTGCTTAAAACAAACTTTTAGAAGCACTTAACAGCTTGCATACCTGCTTACAAAAGACCTATTTGAAAGTTATTTCCGAAGTGTTTTACAAATTATAGCTTCCTAAACTAAGGGCGGCGAAATGTCTCCAAATGGCCTTTATCGAAACCACTTAGAAGTTTTAAAGAAACTATGAAGCTGGGGAAGCTAGTTTCGGTAAGACTGTTGTTAAGGAGAACTGGTTCCATTGGAAATCCAATGGAATCGTTATGGCAGGCCACGCACCTAGTTCGATTTTGAACGCTAAGCTAGCTTCAGCCTGCGGGAACGAGAGAGTATGCATGCGGTCCAGTACAAATTATCTGAATTGTACGCGTGTATTGTTTATCTAGCGGATCGAAAATCGAAAGGAAAAGTGAACAAGGAGACTCTGGCGGTCCTACAGGTCGAAGAAGCCACGACCGTCACGAACCCCATGATTTATTTGTTTAATACGGAAAGTAGAAACATAACCATTCATTCCAGACAGACTCACCTCGTTTAAAGAACTCATTCAAAACCAGAATAGAACCTATAAATAGAGATAAGTAAATATGAACTCACCCTATGCTAGTAATAGATCCCGTTCCTTCCTCCCTGTCGGATTAGCCGATCATCTCTCTCTCTCTCTGCCCAATTATACGATAACTATTATAAAACGGTTGAGTCGAGCGATGGTGGATGAAAGATGCGTAATTGTGGCAATATAAAAGCTATTGATTCAAATTATAAAACTGTTGATTCATGCAATTGTGGTTGATTATTGAGCAAAAGGTATGTAAAAATTATGTCACTGCTGAATCATGCGTTTGTGGATGAAAGGTAAGTATTTGTGCCAATATACAAAACTATTGATTCATGCGACTGTGGACGGATGTTGAACATCATGTACGTAAAACTTATAAAAACAGCTGGATCATACGGTGGTGGATGAACGTTGAACAAATTGTAGGAAAAAAATTTATATCACCGCTGAATCCTGCAATTGTGGATGAACGATGAGTAATTGTGGCAACATAAAATTATTGATTCAAATTGTACAACTATTGATTGATGCAATTTGTTATGAATTGCTCCCTGAACCATACACAAAGGAATTTTTCATACCCTTTCAGTCGGTTGGTTTGTTAACTTGTCACGGCTTATCACAGACATTGATTTTGAATGTGGTAGCCAAGATACCAACCTGTGCAAGATTCGGATTTTTTTTCGACCTTTCGACCAAAGGAATTCAAGACAAATAGTGTCCATGAATTGTATCATGTTGGTAAGCTTGCTCACATTCTACGGTATGTTTCTATATAATCTTTTTTTTAGTGGAGACGTTTATAATCTCGCCGATTGGTTGTTATAATAAGCTCTTGTTGGAACCAAACCCAATGCGCTGGTATTATCTGGTCTCAGATCTTTATTGGGGTAATATATAATATCTCGACGTTACTGGGAGTTATCCAGGCCCGGTAAGAAGATTTTTTTTTATATATAATGGCAAATTTGTTTTGTGTGTGTCCGAGTTCATGGACATCATAGAAATTGCCATATGACAGGTGACGTCACAATTATGGTGACTTTCTAGTTCTTCTTTCTCTCTTTTATTTTTTTGGATAAGTTGGTTATCCCTGAGACTCGTTTTGGGATTTATTTTTTTGTGTGCAATAAAACAAAAAACCTCCAATTTTTTTTTGTCGTTATGCAATGGAAAATTACCAATTTTTTTGGAAATTTCTATTTGGGAGATGGAGGTTTTTTTTTTGCTTTCAATTTTTTTTTGGATATTGAATCTTTTTTGGGTCATTAGATCGTGAATTATTGTCGAGTGTAGACAAAAATAGAAATAAAATTAAATTAATTAACGATTAGAGAAAAATAAAGTTAAGTAGTTATAGAAAGTTTAGATTGGACATCGTTGGGATCTTAGAGTATCCGAGTATGTGTTGCAAAGAAAAAAAAATTAAATTAACTAGAAACATAAGTTTGAATAAGTTGAATAAGTTGAACGGTGGTTGGTGTTCCTGGTTCGTGTGTAGATGATCCGGTTTTTGTTGGTTGAGCCTCATTGCCTCCGATTAAAATATCGTGTCAACTAGTTTATGATATCACGTGCTAATCATCATTGCCTCCGAGTCAACTATTGTAGCGACTGAATTAATGACTTTTGGCCGATCGTTACCGCAAATTCAAATATTTCATCAACCAAATCAATATTATTACCACGTCCAATTCAATTATTTTACCACCTATAGCAATACATCGTTGTTTGCTGATCGTCACTGCTACAGATTCATATACTTTACCAACTAACTTGCTAATTTGTTTGCTGAACGTCACAGCTACAGATTCATATACTTTACCAACTAACTTGCTAATTTGTTTGCTGATCATCACTGCTGCATATTCGAATACTTTATCAACTAGCTTGCTAATTTGTTTGCTGATCGTCACTGCTACAGATTCGTATACTTTACCAACTAACTTGCTGGTTTGTTTGCTGATCTTCACTACTATGCATTCAAATACCTTATCTACCTACTGTATAATATTGTACTGATGTCTCGTTAGAGGATTCACGGGTGAGAGGGATCCACATTCGCTTAACCTGAGGTGCGTGAATTTTTTTTTTGTGTTTTATTTTCCTTATATAAATTCAAACCAACAGAATTCCTTATATCGACATAATTTCATAAATTAATTTGAGATTGGTGCGCAGGCTCTCGGTCGTCTCTTCCACATTTTCCACGGTCGTCAGAACTCAACTTTCCTTTCATTTTTCCTTCCGATTATCCATCTTGTCATCTTCGCGTGCATATTGTGTTTTGTGATGGATAGAACCCAAAATCGGCCTCGTACCCAATGGCTGAAGCCAGCCGGAATCACTGATTAGCCACGCAGGTTTCAAATTATTAGGGGATGTTAGCATTCATTACAAATACGAAATTCATTACAAATTGAGGATGATTGTTGAACAAATGGTATGTAAAAATTATGTCACTGCTGAATCATGTGGATGCTTGTGGATGAAAGGTAAGTACTTGTGGCAATTTAAAAAACTATTGATTGTTGAACAACTTATAAAAACAGCTGGATCATACGGTGGTGGATGAACGTTGAATAGTTGTGGCAGTATAAGGCTATTGATTCAAATTATAAAACTATTGATGCATGCAATTGTAGACGATTGTTGAACAAATTGTATGAAAAAAAAAATTGTATCACTGCTGGATCATGTTCTTGTTTTTTTTTATTTAAGTTTATTTGATTCGTTTATGGACATATAATTTCTTTTTTAGAGTATCTATTTTAGTTTACATAAATCTTTTTATTTTATCAACACTACGTCTAATTGTTCTACGTTACCTTTTCATTCACTTAATTGAGCCAACCTAACCTAACTAAAACTATCAGTTTGTCGGTATCGAAACCGAACTTATTTAACACAAAAAAACCAAATCATTAATGATTACTTAATTGTTCTAACTAATTTTAATCAAATTGAACTATAAATTAGTCTACTTATCTAAGTGTTAATATTAGCTGACTCATATCATTTGACTGACTGACATCACTGACTCATATCATCGAGCATTTTGTAATCACAAATTGATTACACTTAATATACTGACATTTATCACAAATAAACAGATAATATATTTTTTTTTTCGTTATTAAGTTATTTTTGTTTTCGTTATTTTTTTCGTTATTACGAAAATTTGTACTCACAAATTTACAAAAAAAAAGCAAAAATTGTATTCCAAACATCAATTTTTCTGTTTGAATCGATCACCGAATGACAGTCAAAAATATAATAATCCAATAAGAGAAAATCCATGGGTGGAGTCTGGTATTTATAGTTGATGAAAACATATAACCCGATTTCGCCGATCGAAATGCGTTCGAATTATATGTTTTCATCAACCATAGACACCCACCCAGAAAAGTAGCAGTTCATTTTATGTTTGTTTAGAAATTAGATGCGTTTCACCATCCTGGTGAAACGCATCCTGTTCGGAACAGTAGACTAAGGTGGAGTTGAGTGTAACGATTCTTAAAGAAGCGTTTAATTTATCGACATGCAACATCATTGAAATCATGACACAGTTCCATATGTTCTCCTTAAACGTGAAAAGATAAAAAAAGATAAATTCACCAAGTTCAATGTACGTATGATATATGAAAAAATCGCAACTAAATAAAAATACATGCATACTGCAGTCATCGATAACCATATATAACAAGTAATAAAAGCCAAAAGTTTAATTGATTTGATTATTACCCTTTGCTTTCTATCACATAGAAATTCGTTACGGATAGCTGATTGATTTAAACTAGAGCATAGCTAGAGGTGAAAACTCAATGTTCTGTTAAAAAATAATTAAATTGATCAATATAAATTCTTATCACTTATAAAATTATTTTCATCCTATTAAATAATTCATTTAAAAAAACGATTTTTTTCCATTCCATTTTAAGAATAACAAAAATAAAATCTTTATGTATGCAAAAGAATAATACTCGGAAAAACAGCTTTTCATATAAGCTCATTTATTTTCATTTCCAATTTTACTATCCAAATTTTTTTCCAATTTTTTTATTAAGTTTGAAAAAAAAGTTTTAGTTTTTTTATTTCCAAAAAAACACCAAAAGCTTGAATGTTAAAGAGATATTTACTATCTATCCTTTGAACGACAACGGTTTTCATCATTTTCTTTGATAAATAAATCAAACGAAGGAACAATGAGATTTTTGTCTCAATGTTTATTTAGTTTTTGTACGAATAAATTTTGATACAAAAGAAAATTTCATTAAAATAGTTTTTGTTTTAGTTTTTGGTTGGTGCCTGGTGGTAGGATGTCATTACCATTTTAAATTAAACCAAAATGAATATAATGGTTTAACTATAAGATAGTCATAAAATATACATAAATATTTATCCTTTTCGTCTATCTATATGCTGGTGAAAAAACAAGTTAAAATAAAATAGAGCAAAATTATCCTTTTTAGTGGTCTTCGTTTTTATCTGAAACTAATAAAAACTTAAATCTTTTCGGCAAAGAAGTATTTATATAAACCCAATTTCAGTAATGTATGTATATAGTCGAATCTTAAACTATACATATTTCATTCTGTAACTGTATTTTCACGTAAGCTAGGATAAAATGTGATATTTTTTCATCCATCCTATGCTGGGAAAATCGATTTAATTTCTATTACGAAGTAAAATCAGATTTTCTTTTTAGTATTTATATTAGGTTTTATCTAGTTCATAGAATTTTTTGTAATAGCAATTTCGAAATGCAAGTAGTTTAATTTTTTGTTTGTTCTCGATTTGTAGCACGTAATTAAATTGGTAAGGTTTTACGAATCGAAAAGGTTAAAGAGTTTAAAAAAACTATGTCGATAGGAAGAGAGTGAAAATTATTTTGTGAACAAAGAATAAAAGTAAAAGGTCGCACACATAATGTTTTCGAATTTAGTACACTCAAACGATAACTGTTTGGATGTGTTTATAATTGAAGATTGGAATTTAAATATTTATTTAATTTTTAACTTTGTATTTCCTCAATTAAAAAACTCAAGATTGGAATCTACAAAATCGCGATTCTTGAGTTCACATTAATCGGTAAGCTTTCATAAATATTGTTATTTTAAAAATTTAATACAATTTTAAAAAAAAATGTTTTACCGGAAGTGATAAACCGGAAGTTGAAATGCAGAACTGCGGTAACAATTTTTTTATCGAAAGTGACAAACCGGAAGTTGGGATGCAAAACTGTTGTGAACCGTACTTAATGCTTATGTATCAAGTTCATCCTATTCGATTATCAGGTACAGATGTTATTGAACTTTCAAAAAAACAGGTTCTCGGGAGACCCCTCAACACTTTGTTCAATATCGCTCAAAAACTAATCAGCTTCTTGTCATACATATTTTCATCCCTTTTTTAAAGTGTCATCAAATTCATTCACGAACGCATGTTGCATGCTCCAAACATTAAAACAAACATTAAAAACAGTGAAAAATATTGCGACGCTGATGCATAGGCTGACTTCACCGTAGCTCTGGAAACATTGTGTTCTGGATATATCGTGACCTAATATCCATCAAATACTTTAATTAAAGGCTAACCAATGTTATAGACTTCGCGTAGTTCTAATTATAAAAATATTAAAGAAAGCATTATTATCCCAACATACATAAATTATGCTGTACGAGAAAAAGTAAAAAAAATTTGAATCGGAAGTGACAAACCGGAAGTTGGGATGCAGAACTGTTGTGAACCGTACTAAATGCTTATGTACCAAGTTTCATCTAATTCAATTAGCAGGTACAGGTGATATTGTGCTTTCAAAAAACAGGTGCTCGGAGACCTCACACCACCCCGAGCAGAAATTTGTTAGGGCTCAAGTAAGGCCCTGATCAGGTTTGCCCTAACCCGGATCAGGCATTGGTAGGGCTGCCTGATTGGGCCCTGATCATGAGTGTAACGCTTTTGCCCTATCAAGTCCTGATTGGGATTACCGGATCAGACCCTGATTGGGATAATCGAATCAGGCCCAGATTGGGATATCCTGACCAGACCCTGATATATATTTATATATTATATACATAAATTAATCAAATTAAAATAAAAACATTACAATGGAAAAAATTAAAACATACATACCACCTTAATCACTATTATTATAGTCTTTCAGCCGAGAAGCGTTAACTAAAATATGCATGAAACAATTTTAACTATATATTTTTAAAATGGATAATACTCTAGTGAATTTTAACCCATTTAAATTTCAGCTAGGGGCCAAATACGAAAAACCTGATCAGGGCCGGATGTATTCAAATAAGGTTAACCCTAAAAGGGTATTCTAAATCAGGCCCGGAACAGGCCCACATCAGATTGCGCTAATAGGGATTGCCCTTGTAAGACTGACCAGGCCCTGATCACGCCCTGACTGTATTCAGGTTTTCCCTAACTAATTTCTGCTCGGGACTTTGTTCACTATCGCTCAAAAACTAATCAGTTTTTTGTCATACATATTTGCATCTTTTTCCAAAAGGTCATCAAAATTCATTCACGAACGAATGTTGTATGTTCCCAACAAACATAAAAACTTTGTGGAAAAAACCACCTGTTGTATGGTGGACCCCTCAGCCTTTTATCCAATGTACTCCAAAAGCTAATAAAATCTTTCTCATGTCACAACGTTTCAACGGCTACAGTAAGGATAAATACCTGAAAAAAGAATTTTTTATTTGGAAGTGTCAAACCGGAAGTTGGTATGCAGAAATATTGGAAAGTACTAAAACCTTATATACCAAGTTTCCATAAGATCATAAGCCGGGATTAGAAGTTATTGAAGATTTAAACTTAGAGGTGTTCGGGAGACCCCCCGCGTTTTGTCCCAAATTTAAAATGAATCCAGATCTTCCATTTTCAAGTGAACCTGGATTATTTGCAAAACTTTCATCAAGATCGTATTTAGACAGGTCAACCAAACAAAAAAAGTATGGAGATCTAGAGTCACATGATGGATGTAACATGATTTATAAAATAGCGACCAAAAGCGAAATAACACAAGACCAATCATCTCGCCACAGTTCATTGAATACGAAGCTGGAAACTTATTAACAACTAATGAAGACATCACACATGGCTGGAAAACTTATTACAGCAAACTCTTGAATGAAGAGTTTCCCAGAACGGAGATTCCGTCTTGTGACCCAGTTTTTTTTTTTTTTTTTTTTTATTCAAAGTTAGGCATGTTTAGTGTTAATTATAATAAATTATAAATTAACGTCTCTGAATATCTGAAGATACCATGCCAACTAGGGATAAGAATGGAATGCAAATTAAGATTCTCTGAGAAATTTATGAACGTTAACTTTAAAGCCTTGAGGATTAAATTCATCAGGGAAAACCCAGGAAGGTAAGGCATTCCAAAGATGAGAGACTCTGTTGAAAAAGTCACATTGGAAGGCTACAGTTCTACACCTAATTATTTGAACTGTAAAGGGATGCGCTGCTACGTTTGCTCTGGTGTGACGCGAAAGGTTTGCTAATTTAGGTAAAATCGATTTGATCTCTTCAGAAGCTCGTTCATCCATAATATATTTATAAAATATAGTCAAATCAGCAACATTTCTTCTGTGCTGCAAGGAATCAAGACCGTTAGTAAGACTTGGGTTACCAATGAGTTTAATAGCTCTACGCTGTACAGAATCAAGGCAGTTGAGACTACTCAAGTAAGCTCCACCCCATATGTGAGAACAGTATTCCATGCAGGGACGTATAAAAGATTTATAAACTAAAAGAAGTTGTTCGCTATCGAAAAACTTACGACATCGCCCTAAAAATCCTAACTTTTGAACAGCATTCTTAGCCAGATTAAAAATATGAGAATTCCACTTCATATTATTTTCAATCTCAACTCCTAGAAGTCTGACAGACTCATTCTCTAAAAGATTTTTGGGGCCAAACGTTAATGGAAAAGGATTGGGTGTCGTTATCCTAGAAAAATGACAAACCTGTGTTTTGCTTGTATTGAATTCAACACTGTTAGCAATACCCCAATCCATAATTGTTTTAAGATCAGTGTTAAGGGAATCTATCAATTTTGACCTACACTCACTAAGCGCTAAGGGTGTATATAGTTTAGGTGCTTCATGAGACGCATGAAGCGTGCTATCATCAGCAAAACTATGTATAGGATGAACCGTTGAGTCCAACAAATCATTAATATAGATAAGAAAAAGAGTTGGTGACAAAGCGGAACCCTGAGGAACTCCTGCATTAGTTGAAAAAGTATTCGATGACACACCGTCAACATTGACCCGAAATTTTCTATCAGATATAAAGCTCTGTGTCCAAGATATAAGCTGCTCGTCTAAACCATAGGATCTCAATTTGCATATAAGGTTGTTATGCCAAACTTTGTCAAATGCCTTGGAAATATCAAGAGCAACACCGAATGTTTCTCCAAAGTTTTCAAGCGACTTGTTCCAGATATGAGTGACAAAAGACAGCAAATCTCCCGTCGCTCTTCCTTTTCGAAATCCATATTGTCTCTCATTAATTAATTTGGAAGACTCTAAGAAGCTCATTAAATTAAAATTGACATATTTCTCAAAAATTTTAGCAACTACCGATAAAATTGAAATGGGTCTGTAATTCGTAGGATCAGTTTTACTGCCCTTTTTTGAAACTGGCTGTACACTAGCCATCTTCCAAGTTGAAGAGGAAGTCGATGATTTTTCTGAGAAAGAGGTCGAAGACGCGGTGAAACAAATGAAATGAGAACGTGCAACAGAACCGGATGAAATACCGTCGGAAACGTGGAACGTTTCTGATGCGATTTCAATCACATTCCTTTGTATTCTATTCAACAAAATCAAGAATGGGGACCCAATGCCAAAAGCTTTTCTGGAAAGTTTTCTTTTACCTTTTCATAAAGGAAAGGGAGACTCGAGAAAGTATGGAAACCACAGAGGAGAAAAGCTGCTATCGCACACCAATAAAATATACGAACGCGTCGTTAAAAACAGAATATTACCGATTGTTACACCTAAAATAAATTAACAGCAGATACAATCCAAGCAATGCGGATTAGGGTTTCTCATTTCCCGTAGAAATTCAAATCCCGGGAAGCCGGGACAAAAAATATTAAATTCCCGGGATCCCGGGAAATCCCGGGAAACGCTAAAAAGCTAGATTTTTCTAATTGGGTGGTAGAAAAATGTGTAAAATTAAAACAGCACAAAAAATGCGCTATTGATTTTTAAATTTCCATTATTTTTAATTAGAAAAACTTTAAAATTAAATAAAAAAGAATACATAAAAAGTAAAAACAAAACAAAAATAAATTCATAATACTAATTTTTAAACAATTTTTCAAAAAACTAGGTTGTCAATGGCGCAATCACTCAATTTTGTCCGAATTTTCGTGACGAAACGTCCATTGAACCATCCATTGAGCCATCCGTCCAAGAGAACCATTAAACATAAATTAAGAGAAATGAAGCGCAAGTTTTAGGTAGATTTCTCAGAAAAATCTACCTATTTTAAGTTTGATTGGTTTTAGTTTGTTGTGTTTATATGTGTCAAAAAAAACATACAAAAAAACCGTGGTACCATATGTGTCAAAAAAAAAATTTTCCTAATTTTGAACGAAATTAATTATTACAGAAGGAAAAGAATTAAAAACTACTCGATTTTCGAGTGAGAAAACTTTTAATATCTTTGAAAAAAATACAAAAAAATGTTAATAAAAATTAGCGGGATACCCGGGATCCCGGGATGAAATCCCGGGAAAACGGGATGAAAATTTACCCCCGAGATCCCGGGGAAAACGGGATCCCGTTTGAGAAACCCTAATGCGGATACTCATTGAAAATTCAGAGACGAACCAAGGACCTCAACATGATATTTATTGATTTAGAAAAGGCCTTTGATCGTGTTCCTCGTGATTTCATCTGGACAGCTTTGAGAAGTCACGGGGTTCCAGAAATCTATCTAAAATTAAAAATCGATATGTATCATGAAGTCGTTTGCATTCGATGCTCAGCAGGTTTTTCTGATCCCTTTCCAGTTGAAGTGGAACTTGGGAGTACATCTGGGGACATATTGAGCCCTCTTTTGTTCAACATTGTTGTTAATTACTTGATTGGTATCATAATTGGGGAATTGGTGCTTCGTGTGCTTTTTGCTGACGATGTTGGACTGGCAAGTGATGACGTTTCATGATTGCAGGAGATATTCAACCTTTGGAAAGCTAAACTGGAAAATAATGGCCTTAAGATCAGGGAGTCAAAAACCGATGACCAAATGCTCCCCGGCCAGATATTATGATCAGTCATGCCTAAATATACGAGCTTCAAAACCTTTTGATCAGTCCTCTCCTAAGACAGCAGTTGTAGTGCAGACGTGAACCATAGAATAAGTGTGGTTTGACTGAACTGGCAACAAAATTCGCCAATATTTTGCGACAAGAGAATGCCAAACAAACTCAAAGGGAAACTGCACTCAACCGTTGTGAGACGAGCACTAACTTACGGCCCAAAGTGTTGGACAATGTATGACAAGTATGAACAATATCTTAATACTGCGGAGATGAAGATGATGAAACTGGGAGTCACAAAGTTTGACCATATAAAGAGCGAGCGCATAAAAAGATCCATGCATGCTGAAGATTCTATTGCAGAGAAACTGAAAAGGGAACGGCATAACTGGTTTGAAAAAGTGTATGCAGCTGATGACACCAATGTAGCCAAACAGATGTTAGATCTTGAGGTGCCTGCAGTGAGAAGACGGGAAAGACCAAAGAACAGCTGGGTCGGACAGATGAAATAAATTTAAAGAAACTATGGTCTATCAACATCAGAAAGAGAGGAATTCTAGGATGATACTACGTTCCACATTAAACGCCAACCCTGGGGAATACTGACCTATAACCAGGAATATTTTATTTGATTGTAGTCGTTAAGTGAAATGAAGGCAAGAAAGAAGAAACAAGAGATGCTAGGGGCAGACATTATGGATAAAGTGTTACGATGCTGTTTCCCCGTAAAAATTCATTTGCCTAAATAACTGATTATCAAAGATGTATCAAAGCGCGCAATTCAACTTATCGTCTTTTGTTCATATCTTTTTCAACCTGTTTAATTTTTTTGATATTTACTTGGTCAATTGTTAATTTTTTAGACAGTCGATCGGCATTAGATCATCAAAAAATATCTAATTCTTTTTATTTTATTGTCACTATGATAGATATAAAACTTCGATATATTTTATATTTAAAAAAAATAAAAATTAATAAAGAGATAGTTTGTTGGCAAAAACGGGTATATCTCCCATTTTCTTGTATCAAAGTTTAGTTGTTTTCACGACTGATCAAGCAAACGTCGTCGCGAGTGAAGTTAATATCAAAAATAATCGTAATTATTAAATTAAATTGTGAAATCGTAAATTATAGTTGCAATGGCAGGTTTTGTTAATGAATAAAAAAAATTCATAGTTAGTAGCATTATTCTTTTTTTATACAAAAACTGTATTCAAAAATTGCCGACATTAATTTGGTTACATCAGAGAATATATTATCAACAAATTCAAGCTGAAGCTCGCCGGATTACAACTCTGCCAGTCACGCAGTTCTCCGATTGCTTCTGAACATTAAACCAACTAGTCACTGCAGGTTTAGTGATCATTACAAAAGTAATTACATAAGTTTCCTTTGTATCAGTATCCTTTGCGTGCATATTGGATTATTTCTACTGAACTAAAGGGTGAAGGCTGAAGCTCGCCGGATTACAAAAATGCAAGGCATACAGTCCTCTGATTGCTTATTGTTAGTGAGTCACTCTGCTAGTTTAGTGTTCATTACAAAAGACGTTTTGGAAATGGATTTCATGAAGGCGAAGGGATTCAACTACAATTTTGGATGTGGAATACTAAATGTTAATAATGTTGAAATTCCACTCCTGTTGAATGAATTAGAGTACATACATAAATATTGGGGCGATGAACAACAATACAGAGCAGATGCAAATTGATAACCATCATCTAACCCGTTGAGGGTGAGGGAAATCAACCGATGCAGAAGTTAAAACAAGCGGTGAAAGTTGAAAAGGAAACAAAGACGGATGCAGAACGAGCATGCAGATATTGTAAGTAGCTTAAATAAACTGATTCAATATGCTTGAATCAGGAAGGTGCCGAAAACGCGGCAAATATGAATGGTTCCGAGATACGGGAAAGAGAATGAAAAACCTCGTAAGTCGACAAATTATAAAGTGATTGCCAAGCACTTAAAAGGGACAGCAAGTACGTCTAAGCAACATGAAAAATAGAAAAAGGAAAAATATTGAATTCAACAATTGGAAAAGTTTTAGAACCTATTCGGGACGTGCAGACTTAGGTTGAGGGTAATATTACAATTCTACAGAATCGCAACAAAATACAAAACAAAATTTTATTCGAACTACACAATTCACCCTAGACAATATTTCAACTAAACATCTGTTACCAATTCCTAGAAAAAGGGTAGACAAAACAAAAACATTAAAAAAAATGCATCCAAAATAATGACTTTAATTATTCTCAGAATTTTTCAAATTTTCTTTGTAAAGAGTTGGGAGTTGGGTAAATTCAAAGGCAGGCAGAAAATCATCACATTTTATTTTTATTTATTTAACTTTTATTCTACTTTTAGCATAAATGTAAATATGTAACAATATTCTATAAATAATAAATAAAATATTTACGATAAATAATTTTGAAATAAATTGACCTCATATTCCTAGGAGGTAAGTTAATACTAACAAAAATATTTGAATTGATTCTTTTGATTTTTATAGATTTTTAATTTAAATTTCGTTTCGCCATTTGAAAAAATGAATTTTAACTTAAAGTAAATTTACACATCAGATTAGTATTTGATTGGTTATTTTTCACATATTGCTTTACTAAAATAATAACAAATATTTTTTTTTATCAGCACAAATTAATATCTTCATGCGAAACTCCTTTATTTATTTAAGTAATTAAACTTCAATCAATTGTGGCGTAGGAGTACTAAGGTTGCAAGGTTGTTAAGTAACACTTTTTTTTTAATTTTCTTTATCATTGAATATTTGAGCATTAATTTACTTTTCGATCTCCATTTCAATTTTTCAGCTGACTTAAAAAAGGAAATTCTATTACAATTTATTAATTTAAAAGTTATAAAAAAATTCCACTCTCGGATTTGATTTTTTATAAACATTTTTATAATTCTAACTCTAGTATTTTAATAAAAGATTTTTTTAACCTTGACTAAATGTTTAACTTGTTTAAACTTATAAATTTGATTAAATATTTAAATGAAAGCTTTTACTTATCTGCAATTTATTTTGTGTTTTGTTGCAATGCTTAGTTACAAAACATCAAAATCTTATACAAATGGGCGGAGATTTTGATGTAACTTTATTCCATATTGCTTTAAATTTTTACAGCATTGTTTTTCACTGAACCAATTCAATTTTTTATTTGATTCTTTCGTTTATTAATAGCGCGCGTATTAACTAAAAGTTTACAAATATGACCCAAATCGTTAGAAAAAAAATAGGCCAACAAATTCATTTAAAACATTTTTTTATTTTTGAAGTGTGACAATCCCACTTACTTCAATCCCTGATATAGGCATACGGGTCAACATGGGATATCAATACCAGTGGTAACCAAGAGATTTATTACTAACCAAGGTGATACCATTAGGGATTAGGGATTAAATATATTCAGGCAACGTTTGCACACTAAATCTTAGTAATGTAATATTCCTTGGTGATGGCACACCATTTCTGGCTCGACGAAATGAGGATCCACATTACTCGATATGTGAACATCAATCATAAAGGAAGACCGTGCGTCACATGATCAAGAAATATGCCACTAGTACTAAAACTATTGGGAACCCAATTTTAGTTTTGCTCAGTAAAATAAAAAAAAATTCAAATGATTTAACGAATAAGAATAATGACAGATAAAAGAGCAGAAAAGGAAGAAGTAATAAAAATGAAAAACTGGAAAATTGACAAGCAAAATATTGAAAAATATGAAATTTGACAAAATTTTAGTGTCTTCAGTTCAACTACAAGTTCATGGAAGACATTTTTTCTTTGAAGAAAAAACCTAAAAATTAAGTTAGAAAATTGACAAACGAGAAGAGTCAGCAAATAACATAAATGAAACATTGAAAAACTACAAGAAACAAGCATTTAGAAAATTAGAAGGGTAGAAATGTTAGATAATTGAAAATATGAAAAATTTAACAGATTAAAGATTACAAGTAGTAATATTGAGAATAGAAAATTGATAAAAAAGAAAGAGAAGAGAAGAGTGACAAATTGGATGATTATAAAATTAAAAAAAAAGAAAATTCGAAATTCATAGTTTAGATGAAAAAACTTCAACATATCAGCACAAGCAATTAAAAGCTGAAAAGGTAGAATATTATAAGATTTGAAAATGTAAAAATTAAAAAATTAGGAAAACAAAACAAAAGTGTAAAATTTAAAAGCTAGTAAATCAAAAAAATAATAAATTAAAACGAAAAGCTCACGTGAAAGTTAAAAAAATTGAAATTAACAGAACTAAAATTCTAAACAGAAGGAATTTTTAACAAATTTACTTTAAATATAATTAAAGGAATATTAAAAATGCAAATTTAGGAATATATAGTTCTCAGGAATAGGAATTATTACTAAAACAAATATATCAAAATTAACAATTCAAAAATTATGAAAACTAACAAATTGAAAAATAAGAAAATCGATCGAATCAAAATTAAAGCAAAAATAAAAACTGAGATATAAAAACTAAAATTAAAAAATTAAAATGTATTAGAAAATAACATAAAATTTAAAAATTAAACATTGACAAAAGAAAAATGAGTTAAATAAATAATTAACAAACTATATAAAGAAAATAAATTTAGATAATTGAAAGATATACAAGTAAAAAATCTTAAATAAAAAAGATGAATGTTACGAAATAAATAAAACAGAGAAGTAGATAGTTAAAAATCACTAAACATTAAAAAAGTAAGAAAAGGTTTTGAAAAGTGAATAAAAAAACATTAAAAAGTAAAAAACGGAAAATTAGTAAACTGAGTGAAATTAACTGAAAAATCAAAAATTCAACGCTGTCAAATTAGCAAATAAAAGTTATAAAAGTCATTATAAAAAATAAAAATCATTACAACACGTCATTAACGTTAAAATCGTCAGTAATGAACACTCTCAACAAAAAAAGACGTGTAAACAATAGACTAAGTACAGCCTTGAAGCAGTTCCATTATGTCAATCAAATAAAATCTAATTTTGTTATGATTACACGTTTTCCATACAATGTTGTCACATGGAAATTTTTTTTCCATTTGCTTTTCCTTTTTTTTTTTTTCAAATGATGAATTTGTTTTGTTTTCAGTTTTATAAGTTTTATTATTCCGTATGGTTTAAAAGAAAAGAAAATTCTTTAGTCATCAACAAAGAATTATGTCAACAGCAGCGGGTTTTTTTTCTTCTATACCAATATAGAAATTTTCTTTTTTTTTCCTCAACGGAATGAAAATACAATTATTTTTTATTTTATTATAGTTTGATAGACATTATTTTTTTTTCGTTTATTTCTTTTACTTTGGTTTTTTGTTTACTTTTATTTTTGTTATTATATTCTATCATGAAAATTAATGTGTTTCTAGTATTTTCGTTTACATTTTTTTTTCTTGTTAGTAGAATAGTAGGTATTATTGTTATGATTATTATAGTTAGTTTACATGGCTAAACCACTAGGGATTAATTTTGGATGAGAAATCGAAAACGATAAAATTTCATTTTTACTTTTATAATTTTGGAAAATACTTTTGCGGTTTTCATGAAACTGTTAATGGATTTTTATGTTGGTGGAATGGGGAACAGGTTGACATTAAATAAAATGAAATTTATGAATTAAAAGTGTGCTCCGTAAAAAAAGAGTTAATATCTATGTTTTTTCAAAACTTAGATATTACGTGATTTAAGTGATGTGTTAAAGGGAAGGGTGTGTTTGAAAAATATGGTGATCAAAGGGGTCTTCAAAGCGACAGTGTTGATTCTTTTCAATTTGAACAAATCTGTTCTGAAAACATCAATTTTTTTTATTGTTTTTCATATGTTTTAAATGTTTTTAGGGTTCCGTACTTTGAAAAAGTAAAAACAGCACCCTATTGGTGAGACTTCGTGCCGGTCCGAATTTTTACATAATCGATTTACTCGAAAACTATAAGTGCTATCAACTTCAAATTTTTACAGTTATTAAATACAGTTATTAAATGGGAGAACACCCAGACACACCTGATGATAAAAAATTTCAAATATTTGTTTTATCTATATTTTATAGACATAGATAAGGAGATAATAAAACAAAAGTTTTTTTTAAGGAATCGAGTTTGGTTTAGAAAAATCGAAAAAGATGGAAATATTTCAAAAAAAAAAGTTTCATTCAATTTTCGACTTAGCTTAGTTTTTGAGTTATTACCAAAAATGAGTGCTTTGTTTTGTCCACCCCCCTTAGCTTCGAACATTACAGGAGCAAAAAATTTAAAAAATTCAAAAATTCAAAATTTAAAAAAAACGTTTTTTTGTTTTGGTTGTTATAATTTTAAATGTTCATTGGAGGGGGTCGTGAGTAAAAATTTTGAAAAAAATTATTCTTGATCATGTCAAGCGGGGTGTCATATGAAAGGTGATTTTTTTTGTAGTGCAAAACAGTTTTTTTTGTAATTTTTGAAAATACAGCTTTCGACTTATTTTCAAAAATATAAAATTTTTTTTGCCCATTCCTTTTCTACGAACATTACAAAAGAAAAAAAATTTAAAAAATTCACGGGTGTAGGGCTTTTGCTAAATCGAAAACTAAAAATTTGTTTTGGTTGTTATAATTTCAAATAAACGTGAAACTATACCAACAAAAACATTTTCTTTTCTCAAATATTATATACACGGAACCCTCAGCGAGCGAATTACATTCGCACTTGCCTACTTTTTTTTTATTTAAATACCACAAGAGTGACTGTTAGTCTATCAGGCTAATGCTTATCGAGACTTCCCCCTGACTCTGATTTTTTTTTCGTTGAGGAAGTCATGTGTCACCCATCGACATCGGGGGATGGATCTTGTGGATCATTGGTGATTCAACCAGTATCATTTTACGCTTTGAGGTTTCGTCAGGACCTGGATCCTCGGCGAACTAGAAACTTTACATCGCTCATTAAATTTTTTTTTTCTCATTGGATGTAGTGTTACGGATAATAACTGACAGAATAACTGGTATTGTGTCAATGCCATCCTAGTAGAATATATTGTCAACTTGACTGCATGTGCTAGCAATCTATCAAGTTTCTTGTAACTAATTCTTTTTTGCTTCACCTAGGTCCTATATAGGTATTTGGAAACGGATTAGGCTCTCGACCACAATTCTGACCACTGCATTTAATTTTGTTAAATATTTTGAATTTTTACAGTTTTTAAAATTTTGGAATTTTGTAATTTAGTAAAATTTTTTGAATTTTATAATTTTATTGAATTATTGAAATTTTGTTAAATTTTTCTAATTTTGTTAAATTTTTTAAATGATTTTGGAATTTTTTTACTCTAAAGATTTTCGTCATTTTTGAACGCTAGGCGTCTAATAGCAAACAAATCAGCTCGATTGATATTTTTTGGAATTTTTTTTCTTTTTCATTCCCAAAATTATTTTTCAAAAAGATTATTTTTATTTGTTTTACAGGATAGCCCAAAAGTTACTAGACCATTTAAAATTCGAATAACTTTTCACGGTTATATAATTTTAGATTTTTAATTTCAGATAGTATAATCCTTGGAAATTAAATATGGAAAACTTGACGACCGAACAACAAACAACGTTTTAAAATAATCGAATTGTATCTTTATTATAAGTGGAGAGGACCATTTTCACCTAAACAGACTTATTAATAACTAACATATGCGATTTAAGGGTTCAGAAAATTCAATAATAGAGTTGTTATCCGACGAACTTTAGCTATGTGTATAGGTACAGTAATACCTCCCAGCTTAGTAGAAATAGTCAAATATGCACGTAAAATCAAAGAAACGGGAACTCTGACGACCACAAAGACCGAAGATACCGAGAGCATCACACCAACAACACTACTACTAGAATTATTACATTTAAACGTTTAAATAAATTATTCAAAACCCCCATTATTGTTAAGGATCTAAATCTTCACTACATCGAAAACTTTAAAAAAAATTGCCAAATGTCCAGGTAAATATCAGAAAAAAAAATTCATGAACCAACAGCATACAAAATGAGATAGCCAATCAAACAGGTTGAGAAAAAGATATGAACAAAAGACGATAAGTTGTATTGCGCGCGTTGATTCGAGCATAAGAAGTTGTTTAAGCAAATGGATTTTTACGGTAAAACCCGGTTCGTAACAAAAGATGTGAATAAAAGACGCTAAGTTGTATTGCATGCGTTAATTTATGCATAATTAGTTATTTAGACAGATTAATTCTTCGTAACAACATACGGAAAGAATTCTTGGACCTTATTTGTTTGAAGATAATACAGAAAACGCACGAACCGTCAATGGTGAAGGGTTCGAAAAATTCTAGAAAATTTCGTGCGTCCTGCAATTGAGGACACATCAGAGGTATAATGGCAGCAAGACGGTGTTACTGCCTATACAGCTCGCCAGAGAATGAAACTCTTAAGAAAAAGTTTTGTAAGAAAAATAATTTCACGGAACTCTTAAATCAAGTGACCGTCACGCTCACCTGACTTAACTGATCTAGACCTCTTTCTATGGGGATATTAAAGATAGAGTATACTACAACAATCCCAGAACTATTCAGCAATTGAAGACCAACATTCGTCAAGAAAAAAGTAAGTCAAGAAACATTACCACAGGTGACGGTTCACTCCCAGGAAAAGAGAGCGTCGGTGTTAAGAGCATAATTGTGGTTGTTGAAATTATGTTGAATCGTGTTAAATTTTTAGAAATTTGATAAATTCTTGAAATTTTCTAAATTTGCTAATTTTTGAAATTTTGTTGCATTTTTAAATTTTATTTTGGAATTTTTTAGTTTTGTTGAATTTTTGGATCTTTACTTGAATTTTTGATATATCGCTGAAGTTTTGCAACTTTGTAATTTTGATGATTTATGCTGTGTGCCTCACACCAGCTTTTTGAGCTAAATCAGTGACTTTTCATTTCATACCCAAGTTGCGCTATTGACCACCAGGCGGCGGACGAAAAGTCTCCTCGTCAGTTTGCTTTTCAATTTAGTTGTCAGTTCATTGAAACGTCAATATATTTAAAAACAGTTATTTTAAGAAAATGGAAATAATTCAAATTTATACAAAAGAAAATATTCGGTATGATGTAAGTATTTAAAAAAAACAAGCTCCCAAATACAATTTCATTATTATCCTCCATTATGACAATGTTTACAAATTTTGACATTTAAAAAGATTCTAATTTAAATATGAGGTCAGGCACAGGTTATACGTTTGATACGAGTGACATCTATGAATAGCATATGTGCACTAGCAATTAATTTAGAAAAGTCAGTGATTTAGCAAAAAATACTAGTCTGTGTGCATTATTGGAACTTTGTTTGATTTTTGGAATTACTTAATTTTTTTCATTTTTAGGAATTTTGTTATTTTGGAAATTATTGGAATTTTGTTTAATTTTTGGAAGTTTATTAAATTTTTGAATATTTGAACTCTTAAGATTTTCGTGATTTTTCAAAATTGTTTATAGCTAGTATCAGCTCGACTCCTTGACGTCCAATTTCCAACATCTAACCAATCAGTTCAATTGGTCCTCTTATTCACTCCCAGGAAAAGAGAGCGTCGGTGTTAAGAGCATAATTGTGGTTGTTGAAATTATGTTGAATCGTGTTAAATTTTTAGAAATTTGATAAATTCTTGAAATTTTCTAAATTTGCTAATTTTTGAAATTTTGTTGCATTTTTAAATTTTATTTTGGAATTTTTTAGTTTTGTTGAATTTTTGGATCTTTACTTGAATTTTTGATATATCGCTGAAGTTTTGCAACTTTGTAATTTTGATGATTTATGCTGTGTGCCTCACACCAGCTTTTTGAGCTAAATCAGTGACTTTTCATTTCATACCCAAGTTGCGCTATTGACCACCAGGCGGCGGACGAAAAGTCTCCTCGTCAGTTTGCTTTTCAATTTAGTTGTCAGTTCATTGAAACGTCAATATATTTAAAAACAGTTATTTTAAGAAAATGGAAATAATTCAAATTTATACAAAAGAGAATATTCGGTATGATGTAAGTATTTAAAAAAAACAAGCTCCCAAATACAATTTCATTATTATCCTCCATTATGACAATGTTTACAAATTTTGACATTTAAAAAGATTCTAATTTAAATATGAGGTCAGGCACAGGTTATACGTTTGATATGAGTGACATCTATGAATAGCATATGTGCACTAGCAATTAATTTAGAAAAGTCAGTGATTTAGCAAAAAATACTAGTCTGTGTGCATTATTGGAACTTTGTTTGATTTTTGGAATTACTTAATTTTTTTCATTTTTAGGAATTTTGTTATTTTGGAAATTATTGGAATTTTGTTTAATTTTTGGAAGTTTATTAAATTTTTGAATATTTGAACTCTTAAGATTTTCGTGATTTTTCAAAATTGTTTATAGCTAGTATCAGCTCGACTCCTTGACGTCCAATTTCCAACATCTAACCAATCAGTTCAATTGGTCCTCTTATTTGGATTTTTAACTTTCTTTCTTTTTGTTCCTCAAAATTTATTTTGTTTAAAGAAAGATTATTTGAATTCATTTCTTTGAAAAGTTTGGAATTTATTTTTGTAAATTTTTAATTTTTGGAATTTTTTTGTGTAAAGTTTTCGTTGAAATTTTGAATTTTATTTGAAAATTTTGAATTTATTTTTTGTAAATTTGGAAATTTTTTTTAGTGAAAATTTTTTTTAGAACGTAGACATTTTTATGGTTTGTTATTCAGTAGTGCAGCTACTTCAGTTGGTCAAGCATGAGGCCCTTCATCTCTAGGTTTGGACTCGATACCCTTACCATCATTCTTATAATTCTCAGGACGAATGAAGTTCGTGATCCTCCTCCTTTCGTTCTGTCCTATAACGGTCAAGACAGCAACTTGTAAATTTTTAGTTTTGTGGGAGCTTTAGCAGGGCTTTGTACATTGGGCAAGAATTTATTTTAGGCAGAACAATTCACGAAGTTTTTTAGTAAAACCAATAAGAGGGCCATTTAATTTGTTGTCCAACACAAGAAGGAATCAAAGACGATCATCAAAAATCTTACAATATTTTTGTTTGCGAAGTTTCATTTGTACCTTTAAAGTCTAAACGGGAGATGAATTCATCTAACTCAAAATCGTAAGCCAATAGGCAGCCATTGTGCGATTGTCGTCAACCGAATAGGATAACTTTAGATGATATGTGGGAAAGGGAATGAGTGCAGTGATGCTCAAAACTGGACAGTGTTGTAGTTTTCAATCGAGCGTTGATCTTTGGCAATATGCTTCAAGATCACAGACGAGCATGGCTGACGGTGGCTGTTCAGAAACGGACTGAGTTGAAAAATACAATCAAAACTGTAATTCAAAAACAACGTAATAAAACACTCCAGAATAGGTTTATTTTTAGCCGCTTGGCTAAACAAACGCGTCATTTCGAATCATTCAAATTTTAAACCAACGCACGGCACGGCACACAATGTTGTTGTATTGGAAGAAAACGAATAAATGAAAATCAATAAAACCTTCAGTAGGGAAAACGAATTGAAAGTTTGAATTTTGTTCACTTTTGTATGATTCGGTCAATTTTATTCGTTTACTTTTCATTTCATTCTTTACATTTACAACAAACAACTATTGATTTAATTTTTTTCTTTTATAAGGATTTTCCGCTGCTGCAGTAGACAACTAACTATTTTTGTCTTTGGCAATCAAAGTTATAATCAATAAAAGGAAAAACCTAAACAATTAAATAATATTTTCAATTTCCTTTCTATCCTTCCTTTTCTCAAAATCTATAAAAACAAATAATTTTTCTTCAATTTGAACTCGATTAAGGAAAATAAACAAATGCAACAATTTTAAATGATTTTTGCTTTTTCGCTCGCTATGCTAGACTTTATGTTTCCGAATGAAAATAAAAAAACAAAAATATGCCTAATAGTAATCCCACTTTACTTTAAAAACTACTGGTAAAAATTCATTTTCCAGATTTTATTGTTGTTCGTAAAAAAAAAGAAACCTAATCTCTCAATTTTCATCGATTGTCTGCATGAATAATATATGTACAAGAATGGAAACAACAATATTTATATATAAGATTTTCATTGTTTTTCTCGAAAATGTGAGAAAAATTCAAATTATACGAATTTCGTTTCTTCTTGAAACATAAAAACAAAACGAGTTTGAACAAGAAATGCAAAAAGAAATCATAAAATTTGTATATTGGAAATTGTGAATTAACGAGATGGATTTATTGGGAAAATTGAAATGAAGACGAAAAAGGATTTATTTTCGGATTAGATTCAAGGTACATAAAAAGCTGAGAGTTTATTCATTTGATTCATATATTTTGTAAGGATTTGGTTTAATTTTTTTTTTGCTCTTGTGAACATTTTTTTTAAAGCTTTTTGCTGGTTTTAAAATCTGATTGGGTTGTTTATGGTTTTGTATTAGTTTAAAGAAAATAAAGACGAGCGGTTTATTTTGTGGATTTGATTTAATCAGCTGAACTTTAAAGAAACAGACTTGGTTGAAGTTTGTCAACGTCATCAATGGTTTGCGAGAGCTAACTATACACAATAGCATTTTTACGTAAGATTTGTGATAAAAAAATTATGGTTACAGTAAAAATTTTAATTAAAAATTTTAGTTCTTTCGTTACAAATTGTGGGGATGGCAAATTAGTCTCAACGACGGGCAAAGGAGCCCTAAACCTTATGTATCATTTATATTACAAACGAAAGACTGTTTTGAGATATTTTTATTTACCCAAACAAACAAAAATATTGAAATGTTGAATTTTCTCGTTTAGTCCAGGCCGTTGACGGAATACTTGTGTTTCGTCAACTAGTTACTTTAAGAATCCACTGGAAGCTTACAAATTTTAATGATGGGTCTTTACAAATTTTAATGATGGGTCTTTTTAAAATATTCAATGCCGTTTTTGTAGTGACTACTCTCGTCATTCCTTTGCTATCGGGGTGATTTTGGATTATCCGTCCACAGCCCATTTACAGGAGGTAGATTGTTTTCTTTGATTAACACTAGAGGTCTTCCATTTGTTTCTTTGCTGCAAGTTGTTGAGATACTCTTTATGAAATCGTTTTCAAAAACTGTGTTCCCGCTGCTGCATTTGCTGCCATCGGGATAATCGGGATTCAGAGACATCATTCAAGTCATGCTCAGGCACATCCCGTTAGGAAGTGTGCAGGTGGTAACGCTGAAACATTCATCATCTTCAGATGCAGGATAAAGTGGCCGGGAGTTCAATATGCCTTCAATTAAAAAAGTCATGTGCACATTTCTTCAAATGTCAAGTGACAATTGCCGGTTACCCTATTGAGATGGGTTTTAACCAGGGTTGTGCCGTAGACAAAATAGATTACTTTACATGTACAGATTACGCATAGATTACGTGTAAATTACGCGAGATATTTTCGTGTAATCTATAATGTAAACTATAATGTAATCTATTTTATTGATATGTGAATTCTAAAAATTTTTAGCAATAAATTAACATTTTTTAAGATTGCAAGATCTTGTTTTTGACAATATTATTGATCATGTCTTCTAAGAAAAAATTTTCAGTAGGGATAATACAATATTTCCACACATTTCTTCATAAATCAAAATTAACAGATTACGCCAAATTTACATAGATGACATAGATTACATTACATAGATTACATGTAATGTAATCTATTTTAGATTACGCGTAAAGGAACACCCCTGGTTTTAACCGACTTTACAGCGGATTCCCATAATCTGCCGAAGTGAGGAGCAGATGGGGGTATATGAAGCCAGCTCATTTGGTTGGTTGCACAAAATTCTGAAATGACTGAATCGTTTATTTTTGATTTATTAAATTCAAATACCTTTTTCAGCCAACAGACGGCGCCAACAAAATTGATACCGTTATCGGAATAAATCTCGATCGGGACGTTTCTCTTGCCGAAAATCGTTTCAATGCCGCAATGAAAGCATCGGTAGCGAGTTCTGTGACTGCTTTAATATGTATCGCTTTGGAGACCATGCATACGAATATTGCAATGTATCCTTTAATCATCTTTGCTCCTCAACCTCTCTTACTGGCTAATAGGATTGGGCCAGCATAATCTATACTTCACTTTACAAATGGTCTGGCTGGGGTTATTCGGTCGGCTAGTAGTTCTCCCATAAGCTGCTTCGTTGTTTTCGCTTTATTTTTTGAAACACTGGATACACTTTTTTACTTCGTTTCTTATGACAGCTCTGCCTTTAACAATCCAATATACTTGACGGATTAGATGGGATGTATGGGATAAGCCAGGATGAAGATATTTTAAATGGAAGAAGAAAATTGTCATTCTACTCAGGATATGGGAATTGGGTAAAATAATCCGGTGTTTAAAATATGGGTAAGTGGAGTTGTTTAGTCCTCCACCTACGCGTAGTATGCCATTATCATCCAAAAATGGGGCGAGTGATAATAGTTTATTGCTTTTAGGTCTTTATCTTTCATGAGCGCTCGTATTTCATTTGAATATTCTTGGCGTTGCACCCACTTTATTAATTTGTCTGTGGCGTTGGTAATTTCCTTTACCGTTATACTCTCCTTTCGACGTAAGTTCTTATTTTTTCTCGCATTTTCAATAAACATAAGTATATAACATATAATAATAATTGATTTGGTGAAAGAAAACCTCTTGGTTAGAACAGCTGCATATATTTGGCTACCATCATCCATACATTGTGTGGTGAAACAGTGGTAATGAACTGGCTTTTCTCTTTATTTCACAAATTGTGTCATCGTAGTACACGTCAAGCTTTAAAGTTGGCCACAATGATTCTCGTTCAGTTAGCCACGGCGGTCCATGTTACCATTGATGCAGGGAAAATAGTTTAGATGGAAATACACCTCTAGATGCGTAGTCGGCTGGATTACTTTCTGATTTAACGTGGTGCCAATGACGTCTCGGTAGCAACTTCTGAATTTGAGATACGCGATTCGCTACGAATGTTTTCCATTTAGAGGGGTGGCCGAATAAACACGCTAAGACAATAGTTGAATCTGTCCAACTATAAACAGGCACATCATCAGGTAATGTATTCTTCACTTCGGTTATTAATTTCGCTAAAAGGTGCGTTCCACACATAAAAGTTAATGCGAAACAAAGCATTTACAGATACTCTTCACTTTTATATTGTTCTTGCGATTCAACAAATTACTTTGTTATAAAAAAAAAATTAACATGAAGTTGATTGAATGTTATAGAGAACGAAAACAAGACTGCTGATAGGTATAGGATACAATTGTTGAAAAACGACGGTTTGTAGTTCTTGTCATATTTCTGGTTTCCTAGAATTTTTGTTCTTGTTTTATTCAATCTCATCGATAAACAACTTTGCCAATACATACTTCCAACTTTCATCACAACAATCCAAATTATACCAACAAATTTACTCCTCACACTGTACCAATTACAATCTACTCGCATATTGTACACAAAGCTAAAAAAAAAAACAATATAAAATTGCGGATTTTATTCGATGCTAAATTATTTGGAAATTTTTCTTTTGTTCAATTTTATAAAATGGACTGCGTCGGTAGAAAATATTGGAAAATTAAAAGAAAAAAAAAAACTGAAAAAAAGGTTAACAGTTCACATTTATAATGAACAAAACAAACAAAAATTCAAATTATTTTAATTAAACTTTTAACATTTTCATAGAAGAAAATTACATTCGTACACATAAATCAAATAACCCCTTTTCAATTTAACGACACCATAAGGTTTATAGAAAGAAAAGGCGGAAATACATTAATTATTCAGGTAATTTAATTACTTTCATTAATTAAATAAAATTATTTTGATGTTCACCGTTTGTTGTATAACAATTTGAAAACCGATTCGTGTATTGATGATGATGCTCAAGATGATTTACCTAAAAAATAAAAAAATAAGAAACATTAGACAATAATTTATTCAAATTTGCAAGACTGTAGAATTTGTTAAAACTCTTGAACTAATAATAAAAAAAGTTTTTCATTCAACCTCATACTGTGTGTTTCATTTTTTGTTGGGTTTTTACAAAAAAAAACAAATGTCTCTAACGATGCAACTTTTAAAATTAATGACTTAATTTTTAGTTAATCTATTTTAATTTAAATGAAAAGTATCAACAAGTTCATTAAAAACAGTCATCAAACCAACGAATAAACCAGCCTACACAAAAAAAAAATTACATTATTTAAATTAACAAGCAAAAATTATTTGTAAAATGTACTGACGTAAAGTTGTAAGATGTTTTTGTGAAAGTTGAAAAAATATAAGATTTTATGATGAAATTAGTGACATAAGTTTGAGAATTGAGACAGTGTTTGTTGTTGCTTCTTATAATTTTGTTTTGTTTGTTCTCATTCTCGTATATTGTAGCAAGTATGGTCGAAGTTTTAGTACAAGTTGTTATTGGTTGGCATAAGATTTCATAAAATATTTGACTGTATATACGTTAAATAGTGGAAATCGTTAATGAACTTAATCACAGTCGAAACTCCTTTAGAGAATCACCTACTTCACACAAACCTTTTTACAAAATTCAAAATTATTTGTATATTTTACAACCTCTCTGAAAATTATCAGTAGTGATTTCCCAAGGATGGTGATAACTCGAAATAAGTTTTTGCGAAAATTTCGAAAGCAAGTTAATTGATAATAGCACGAGGGAGGCCACTTGCTTGATGAATTTTCCAAAAAATTATTAGAATTTAACACCGATCGAGGGAAGTAGTTTAGAAAATTTTCCTATAAAGTTTTCTTTTCTTTTAAGCGGTGTTCTTTTTTGATTTTTTTTTAAATTACTCTTTCACAATTATAAAATCAAAAATTTACTGATATAAAACATGAAATAAAATAAAATAAATTAAACAAACAAATGAATAAAATAAAATAAATAAAATGAATACAACATATAAAATAAATAAAACAAATAAAACAAATAAAATAAAAAAAATGAATAAAATAAATGAAATAAATAAAATTAATAAAATTAATAAAAGAAATTAAATAAAATAAATAAAATAAATAAAATAAATAAAATAAATAAAATAAATAAAATAAAATGAAGTAAAATAACATAGAATATAATAAAATAAAATAAAAATAAATAAAATAAAATGATTGAATAATTAGAATTAAGTATACAACTATTGGGCTTGTCGTTGTTTTGTTTCGTTGTAAAATAAAATAATTTTATTAATTCTATAAAAAAAAATATTCGTGGTAATTTACCGTGATATAGGGAAATTATTAAATAATTATCAAAGATAATAGATGGTAGATACAATCTTCTCTATTAAAATATTTTAGCAGGAAAAAAGGGCTGAAACTCATAAATAAATTTCCTATGAAGTTTTCTTTTCTTTTAAGCGGTGTACATTTTTATTTTTTTGTTGAATTTACCTTTTACAATCACAAAATTAAAAATTTACTGATAAAAATAATGAAATAAAATAAAATGAAATAAAATAAAGAAAATAAAAAAATAAACAAAATAAATAAAATAAATAAAATAAACAAAATAAATCAAATAAATTAAATAAATTAAATAAAATAATATCAAATTAAATAAAATTAAATTAAATAAAACCTAATAAAATAAAATAAAGTTAATAAATAAATAAATTAAATTAATTTAGATTAAATAAAATAAAATGTAATAAAGAGAAAAAATATAAAATAAAATAAAATAAATAAATTAAAATAAAATGAAATAAAACAAAATAAAAAAAAAATTAAATAAAATGAAATTGAAAAATTAGAATTAAGTATACATGTATTGGGCTTGTAGCTGTTTTGTTTCGTTAAATAAAATAATTTGATTAATTCTGTAAAAAAAATATTCGTGATAATTTACCGTGGAAACCGTTATCATAACCGTTACCGTTACCATAATCGTTACCGTTACCATATAGGGAAATTATTAAATAATTATAAAAATTAAAAATAAACAAACAACCAGAAAAATATTATAAATGGTAGATACAATCTTCTCTATGAAAATTTTTTAGCAGGAAAAAAATGGGATGAAACTTATAAAATATAAATAAATAGATTTTCCAATAAACTTTTCTTTTTTTTTAAGCGGTGAATTTTCTTAATTTTTTGTTAAATTTACCTTTTAAAATTATAAAATTGAAAATTTACTGATAAAAATAATGAAATTAAACAAAATAAACAACATAAATAAATAAACAAAATAAATAAAATAAAATCAAATAAATTAAACAAAATAATATCAAGTTAAATAAAATGTAAAAAATTAAATTAAATAAAACCAAATAAAATAAAATAAAGTTAATTTAAATTAAATAAAATAAGATAAAATAAAATAAGATAAAATAAGATAAAATTAAAATAAAATAAACTAAAATGAAATAAAATAAAATAGAATAAGATAAAATAAGTTAAAATAAAAAAAATAAATAGATTTTATTATAAAGTTTTTTCTTTTAAGCGATGTTCTTTTTTAATTTTTTGTTAAATTCACCTTTCACAATTATAAAATTAAAAATTTACTGATATAAATAATGAAATAAAATAAAAAGATTTTCCTATAAAGTTTTCTCTTTTAAGCGCTGTTTTAATTTTTTGTTGAATTTACCCTTTTCAATTATAAAATTAAAAATTTACTGATATAAATAATGAAATAAAATAAAATAAAGAAAATAAATAAAATAAACTGCATAAATAAGATAAACAAAATATTTAAAATAAAATAGATAAAATAAATTAAATAAAATAATATCAAATTAAATAAAATTAAATAAAAAAATTAAATTAAATAAAATTGAATAAAACCAAATAAAATAAAATAAAGTTAATTTAAATTTAATAAAATAAAATACAACATAAATAAAATAAATGAAATAAAATAAATAAATAAAATAAAGTAGATAAAATAAATTCAATAAAATTAAATATAATAATATCAATTTAAATAAAAAAATTAAATAAAACGAAATAAAATAAAATATAGTTAATTTAAATAAACTAAAATAAAATAAAATTAGATTGAATAAAATGTAATAAAGAGAAAAAACATAAAATAAAATAAATTAAAATAAACTAAAATGAAATAAAATAAAATAAATTAAAATAAAAAAAATAAAATGAAATAAAATAAAGTAAAATAAAATAAAAGAGAATAAAATAATTAATATAAAATGAAATTGAATAATTACAATTCCTTACATGTATAGGGATTGTCACTGTTTTGTATCGTTGTAAAATAAAATATTTTTATTAACTCTGTAAAAAAATTTTCGTGATAATTTACCGTGATATAGATAAATTATTTGATAATTTCCCTATTTTTAGTAAATTAAAATGTGATTGGTCAAATTGAATGATGTCATTACATTTTACAAAAATTCATTGGGTTAAGTTCAAATAAAAATAAAGTTTCAAATTGTCAATAGTAATTTTCAAAGGGGTGTGCTAATTCGAAATAACTTTCGCGAAACTTTCGTAAGGATGTCGATTAGCTCGGAAGGTTTTCTAGCTTGGTTCTCAAATGTTTTGACAGTTTTGACAGCTGGCTCCTTGAAAAAGCATACACCACTTACTCGACTTCATTTTTTAATAATATCGTCTACGAGATTTTAAGTAACGATGCATTGGTAAGTTTGTCTGCACAAAGCCTGCACAGCACTGCATCTTGTAACAATAGAGAATTTCAAAATGATCAATATAAACTTTGGCAGTTACACCCAGTAGTAAACACAGTTTTTTTTAAGTTTTGGAGCCAGCTCTACTTGCCAGTGCCCGCTTTGAAGATCAATCGTAGAAAACTATTGTGATTCAGATAAGGTATCTAGAGTGTCATCGATTTTCGACAAAGAGTAAAAATCACTCTGTGTGAATTCGTGCATCTAAATTTTCCGAACTTTGTGTAGCCAAATCCTTCAAGAATTCAGGGCACTGTATTGGAGGAATCTCGTTTCCCTCTATAGTAAGAAATCTTCTCCTACTATGGATGAAGGTTGTTCGATTTCACTCCTTGTTTTAACTTAATTAACGTCTGCGTTATGTTAACGTGACCGTTAGATTGAATTAATGCTTTCAATTCAACTACAAATAACCCTTTAGTTGGGTGTTGTTGAAACTACAACAATTTCTGATAAGGGGCTACCACTATCTCCTCTTGTAGTACCAGTGAGCCAACCTCAGTGCCGTTTTCCGCAAAATCCAATTTCCAACATAAAATTTGTTTTCAGCTAGATTAACTTTATAATGTTTGTCCATTACAAAGTTCAAGCCCAATTGAAACTTATCGACCATATCCACGATAAGGGGGGTGTAGGTGTACTGACAAATGCGAACTTGCAATATGTTTTTACCATATATGGTAGCCAGAGATGACCAAGTTGACAAGGTCTGACCACGAGCTTTAATACCATATATAAAGTGCAACATAGCGACTTTCCTGCGTATGTGTTGGACAGTCGTAGAAAGTCTGTTGTGCTAACGCTTCAACTTCCTGTGCTATTACTTGAATTTCTTCACGTGGTTTTGGGGCTCTCTGCCTATATCATCTGTCTAATGCAGATGTCAACTTCTGGTAGTCAGTTCGATCTTCTTGTTTAAGTAAGCTTAGAATTTTGACCGCATACCTCGTAGACAGTGGCTTACTGCACTACACACTGTGAGCTGTCCCAGTTGTTGGGGTTTGAAACAATATCCAACTATATAAAATAATCTTTCCAGAGTGATGAACCATCAAAAGTGCTAACTTTCACTTTATTCTTATTGATGCAACCGGTTTGAGAAGTTATTTCTTCCACTGGACCTATATGGTGTGAAGTTTTGTCTTCTACGTTACAATCATTTTGGTCTGGTTTTGTAATCATAGTATTTTGCGAGTGCCCTGAAGGAGTACTTAATGTTAGTAAAGACAGTTCCCGTTTAAAGGTATCAAAACTTAGTAACCTTTCTTCGAACTGAACCGTAATTTTCATGTTGCTTTTGCCGTTGCATCAAAGTCGCCGTCTTGTTCAGATTTACTAACAACCACATTTTAATTTTATGTTCTAGTCGTGTTGAGATCTGAAGAAGATCAACTTGATTTTTTTCTAGCTCAAGATGAAGTGTTTCCCTTTACCAATTGCTCTACTTGTTGTTCCATCCTAGAACCCGTTTGAGCACCCAATTGTACGATGTCTGACTGAGATGGTCTATGACCATGACCATGATGACATGAAGGTTGTCTTGATACGAAGCTGTTATCTCCATATATTTCATTTGACCGGAAAACTTTCTTTTGTATCATTCAACGCGACCAATACAACTTATCGACTTTTTATTCATATCTTTCTCAACCCTATTTGCAATAATTTTGTTTTCATCGATTGCTATCTCATTTTGATATGTATCAACATAATTTTTTTAAAATATATGCGTGTATATTTTTTACTTTGAAGATAGTGCGTAAAAAATAAAAATACTCAGATGGTTAAAGAGCTTAAAAAATATATGACTGGGGGAATTTACTTCTCGGCTTAAACTCGCTGGAACAAAACAACGCTAGGCACACAGTCCATCGATTACTTCCTGTTAGTCGCATTACTAGCAGGTCTAGTGTTCATTCCAAATTGGCGCCCAACGTGCGACTCTTCTAAGGGATATTGCAGGCCCCAGTGATAGCTTGGATGAGACCCTCCTTAATTTCAAACACATAAAAATTTTTTGTTTAAGTTTCCATAATGTCGAATTTCTTTTCTTATTGAAATCAATACGTCTCTATTGACGTAGAACGCAACTTCTAACCCAAACGCGCAGAAACGAAGCTAATCTGAATGGCGTTTGGACTATCTTCGATGTGATGTTGCATCCCCACGTCTCCAGAGTAATAATAATTCTTCGGAATTATTCTTAATGCGCTTTACACTCACACAGTTTGCTTGAAGCGTGCAAGATTCTTGGTGCTTCCAGAAATGTCGGAGGTGATCAAGATTCCAGGAAATTTAATGGTGGGTTAAGATTAAGGTGCCATTCCCATTCTTCGCTTGTCATCTGGTCATGCTGCGGGTTCGTGAAGTGATAAGGACCCCTAGCACTCAACGCTAGAGTCCCTCCCAATTAAAGTGCTAGTATCCTATGATGCTGATTGAATAATTAGGAAAACGGATAGTACTGAGAAAGTTCTTCCATTGTAGCCTGATCAACTGCCAAAGAAGATTTCCCTCAGCCTTTATGCTGTTGAGTTAATTGACTCAGTCTTTGTCATAGCATCACCATCCTACGTGTTGGTTTTATGAAACCTGGTTAGGAAGTATCTGGTTAGACTTTTGGTGCAGAAGATTTATTGGCTCCCCATTTCACCGAAACTTGCCAGCCAGATAAAATACAATCACCACGTACACCATTTTTCCACCCGTAATTTCCCTTTTAACGTTCCGGATTCTAAAATTTCATTTTTTTTGTCATTCCTTTAATAAAAAACAAAAAAATAAATTTACTTAACAATCGTGAAAAAACGCAGATCATCACTTTCCACATATTATAACCCCCCCAACTCATGGATTGGTATGAATCTCACTTGTCATTCAAATTCTGGTACAAAAAAATATTATAATTAAATTTTGGTTTTAGGAATTTTTTTTTCGGATTATGATAAAAAATAATCCAAAACCAATCAAAGAAAAAATATGCAATATTAAGACAAGGAATAAATAATAAAACAAGAGGAAAAGAAAAAAAAAATAGAGAATATATGAGCAATTTCACGCAAGTTCAGCAAATTTTTGGGAAATTTTGACTTGACCCCTTTTAACACAGACAAAGATAAGGAGAACGTTAAAAGTAATGATAATCTAGACTCATCAAGGTTGGCCGACAAAGAAGAAGGTGAAGGCCAGTAACTTTGAAAACGACAACGAGTAATTCTAAGCAACATGAGAAAGAAAACTTGGATTCAACAAGTGTGAAAGTTGTTTTTAGCCTTTTCAAGACGAACCGGTTTAGGTGGAAAAATAAAATAAAATAAAAAAGCTTAAAAGCTTACAAAATTGATAACTCATGATATTGTGGCGCACTGTCTTCCTCAACGAATTAAGGCCTAATATAGGGATATATGAATGCTCGTTACATAAATGAGATTGAGGATGCTACCATTGACTTAATACAGTTCATCCCTAAGATATCACCTGGCCAGTGATATCTTACTACTATTGCCAGTAGCATGTGATATCTCATGTTAACTAGTATGTCAAAAGCAGAGGCTGGAGGAGATCAAAAATTAAAAAAATTAAAATCAACAAAAACTGATGCCTCCATGCTGGTATACAATTTCTATACAATATTCCAACTAAACATGTGTGACAAGTTCCAAGGAGAAGAGTATGGAGAAGAAATAGAAATGAAGCAAAACTGTATTTAAGGATTTTTTTTGAAGAGTGAGAAACAGTTTAAATTAGACTGCGATAGTGTAAACAGTTTAAGTTGGAATGCGATTATGTTGAGTGATTAAATTAATTGTAATTGACACTGTTATGTTTTCTTTCTATTATTTACGTTATAGACGAGTGAATCGGGATACTGTCATAGTAACTACAGTTAATCGTATTGCATTAATTGGTCTGATAATGGTTCCAACATTACATGATTTAAATACATTGATTAATATAATACATTGTTGACTATATAATACGCACGGTGAACAGCCACATTAATTAATTTCAGTTCTTTGTTAGACAAGGGCGATGTACTTTTATTAAGTGATATTAACATTTTTAACAGAAAAAAACGTAATTTGTTAGCGAAACCTCCCACTTTCAACTTTCCCAAATTAACCCTAATATCCTGTAGAAAACATAATAAAAAAATAATTTTACGAATCAACTTGGCATTTCTACAGAAATGTTATTATCTAAATTCTAAACTTAACATTTCCACGTTTATTTTTTTTAATATTCTTCAATGATATTTTTTGGTTTTCAAGACATGTTGTACAATAGAACTTTAATGAATATTTTGTAAAACATTCACGTGCACAAAAGGAAAAGTTAAAAAAAGAAAAAGACACGACAAAAAAAAATACAAGTAAATACGTTATTCTAAACCGCTATGAACTGCTTTGAACAAAAAACAATTTTTTTTTTGGAAAGGAAAGGTAAAATTTTATGACTAATTTTCTTTAATGGGGTTTCCTTTCTATAGATTTTGTTTCCCTAAGCACAAGAAAATTTCAGTTTTTTTTTTGTTTCAATATCGACAAAATATTTAGTTTTTAGTTGATAATTCTATAAACTCGACAATAATGCTACTATCTAAATATTATTACTTGAATAAATTATTGTTTATGTAATAGAAATATACGCACAAAGTCGAATAAGTATTAGTACACATTACTGTGGTTACAGTACATACTCCACGCCCTACAGAGTGTTGGTTTTGTAGTTATTTTGGAGTGTACAAATAATATGAAATTTTATTTTAAATAAAATGATTACCAGTAAAACTATTGACATAAAAAAAAATTATAAAAATAATATTTTTATATTTGTTTAAGTTTTTCAATCATAATTAATTTATATATGGTAAAACAAATTAATTGAATTTGTTTAATGTGGCAATTTCGTAATAATTTAATAATGTGTTTTATTAACTAATTGTTTTTTATATATTGTAGTTAACGTTAATTGGAAATACTATTTCAATTATATTGGTTAATTCTTCATTAATAGTTATTATTACAAGAAAATGTGTTTGTAAGAAATAGTGACTGCATGCTTTATCTCTCTCTATCTCTCTGTCTTTCCCTCCTTTCCTCCCTCACCGCCCTCCCCTCTTTCTTTATCCCTCACCCTCTCTCACTTCTCCCTCACCCACGTCCGTCTTTCTCCCTCACTACTCTCTCCCACACTTCTCTCTCCCACACTTCTCTCTCCCTCACTGCTGCTTTCAAGCAAAATGTCATCAGTTTTGTATTGAACGACCCTCAGAGGCTTAGAAAAATTAGTTTATATCAGAGTAGCACTGTATCAAACAACTCATAACAGAAACAGAAATTTTATTGAAAACAACAATTAGGTTATTCCAAAAACCCCAAACATTTCACGAATATCAAATTAATATTCACATTGAAAATATTTTATTGTTGTATCGTGCATCACCGTAATAAAAAAAAATACACTCATATGTACAGAAAAACATTTGAAATGAATTAATAATATTTTAAATAAATAAAATATAAGTTATGAATGTGCGGTAAAAAAAAACACAAAAAAACTATCCTCATAAACGAACGAAGAAAAATAGTTCAACTGAGTGACTGAGAACGTGCAATATTACAGGCTGATATTATTAATATATTATGAATGAACCTGAATTGAGTTTACACATTTATTTCTTTATTATGATTTTCTTGGGTTTAGTTTTTAAAATATTATAATATAAAGTTAAATTTTTATATAGATGAAAATTTTATGACATCAATAAATTTGCATTAAGAACGATGATATTATTTCATCGATAAGAAAAAAACGATATATGTCAATGATTTACCGACGCAAACGAAATCTTTTTTCTATTAAGCTTTTTATGCTAATGGATATTTTCAGGAACTATTTTAAATATTATTTATTGAATAGATTAAAATACGTAAAATATGGAGGGGCTGAAATCTCAAGCTCTGAGATATCAAGACTTCGGTCTGGGTTAAGGATTTTGATATAGTTTTCGGCAAAAAACTTTTATGAGGACATTATTTTTAGTTTTAGGCAGCGATGTATATCAAACATAACTTTTTGTTAAAGTACGAGTGTTTTTTATCTCTGTTTAGATATGTATTACAATTACAAAACTAACACGAAACATCAATACCTTGTCGGAAAAGTATAACAGATCATAAATTAACATAATTTAGTGAAAAGATTATACAATCAGCAAACTACTCAAACACCTCTCCATTTAGCGTTTCGAGAAAATAATTCAAAATCACAAATTCATATTTCTTTCAAAATTCCAAAAATATTGTAGAATCTAAATAAAATCAACAATTCAAACTTTTTCAAACAAAATTCTAAAAATATTGCATAAATTATAACAAAATCAAAGACTAAATCTTTTTTCAAAAATTCTAAAAAGATTGCATAAATTATAACAAAATCAAAAATTGTAACTTTTTCTAAAATTATAATAAAATCAAAAATTTAAAATTTTTCAAAATTCTAAAAATATTCCAAAAATTCTTACAAAATCAAAAATTGAAACTTTTTTCAAAATTCTAAAAATATTCCAAAAATTTTAAATTCTTTTTTTTTAATTCTAAAAATATTCCAAAAATTAGAGTAAAATCAAATATTTAAACTTTTTCTTAATTCTAATAATATTCCAAAAATTCTTAAAAATTCAAACTTTTTCGAAAATTCTAAAAATATTGCAAAAATTATAACAAAATCAAAAATTGTAACTGTGTCCAAAATTATAAAAATTATAATAAAATAAAAAATTTAAAATTTTTCAAAATTCTAAAATATTCCAAAAATTCTTACAAAATCAAAAATTGAAACTTTTTTCAAAATTCTAAAAATTACATAAAATTCAAAATTCAATTTTTTTTAATTCTAAAAATATTCCAAAAATTAGAATAAAATCAAATATTTAAACTTTCTCTACATTCTAATAATATTCCAAAAATTCTTAAATCTTCAAAAATTCAAACTTTTTCCAAAATTTTAAAAATATTGCAAAAATTATAACAATATAAAAAATTGAAACTTTTTCCAAAATTATAAAAATTATAATAAAATCAAAAATTTCTAATTTTTCAAAATTCTAAAAATATTCCAAAAATTCTTACAAAATCAAAAATTGAAGCGTTTTTTCAAAATTCTAAAAATATATATAGAAAATTTAAAAATTCTATCTTTTTTTCAAAATTCTAAAAATATTCCAAAAATTAGAATAAAATCAAAAATTTAAATTTTTTCTATATTTTGAAAATATTCCAAAATTCATAAAAATTCTAAAATTCAAACTTTCTCCAAAATTCTAAAGATATTGCAAAAATTATAACAATATCAAAAATTGAAAATTTTCTTCAAATTTCCAAAAATTATAATAAAATCAAAAATTTTGAATTTTTCAAAATTCTAAAAAAGTCCAAAAATTATTATAAAATCCAAAATTGAAACTTTTTTCAAAATTTGAAATTTTATATAAAAGAATTTTATTTTTTTCAATATTCTAAAATTATTACAAAAATTATAACAAAAACAAAAATACAACTTTTTTCAAAATTCCAAAAATATTTCAAAAACTATCAAAATAAAAAATTGAAGCTTTTTTCAAAATTCTGAAAATATAGATGAGGTCTATTTTTTTTCAAAATTCTAAAACTATTACAAAAATTATAACAAAATCAAAAATTCAAACTTTTGCCAAAATCATAAATATATTGCAAAAATTGAATTTTTTTTCAAAATTCCAAAAATTATAATAAAATCAACGATTTAAAGTTTTTCAAAATTCTAAAAATATTCCGAAAATTCTTACAAAATCAAAAATGGAAACTTTTATCAAAATTTGAAATTATATATAAAAGAATTATATTTTTTTCAATAGTCTAAAATTATTACAGAAATTATAACAAAAACAAGAATTAAAAATTTTTCCAAAATTCTAAAAATATTGCAAAAATTATTGCAAAATCAAAAATACAAACTTTTTACAAAATTCCAAAAATATTTCAAAAACTACAACAAATTAAAAAATTTCCATGTCGAATTTCATTTTTAATAACATTTACGTCATAAAAACAGCTACATTTTTTTCCAAAAAACTGGCTAATGACACACTTGACATTTTTTTTGACAAACTTATAATACCATTATTCTCTATAGCAATAATAAAATTTCATGTAATACAAATCATTAATTTTATTTTTTTTTCCAAAAAGTTGGCTAAATAAGTAAATAAAAATCTTTCTTTTGACACACTTGACAACATTTTTTGACAAACTTGTAATGTAATAATGTAGTTTTTGATCTCACATACCAATCCCGACCATCCAGATCTCTCCACATTCTTTGTTCCTACTCATTATCACTTAAATGAACGTTTTTTAAGCAACAAATATGCATATTTCCTTGTTTTGACACACTTGACGATTTTTTTGACACACTTCCGGTACAGTTATCGAACACATCGTCCTTTCCATTGAGTTACCATTGAGTGTACCTATTTTTAGAATTCAAAATTTTTGAAATCCCTTCAGCCGTTTTCTAGATTTCGTCAGTTGTGACGGCCGGCTGGCAGACAGACAGACAATATTCCAAAAATTTTAAATTCTTTTTTTTTAATTCTAAAATTATTCCAAAAATTAGAGTAAAATCAAATATTTAAACTTTTTCTTAATTCTAATAATATTCCAAAAATTCTTAAAAATTCAAACTTTTTCCAAAATTCTAAAAATATTGCAAAAATTATAACAAAATCAAAAATTGTAACTGTGTCCAAAATTATAAAAATTATAATAAAATAAAAAATTTAAAATTTTTCAAAATTCTAAAATATTCCAAAAATTCTTACAAAATCAAAAATTGAAACTTTTTTCAAAATTCTAAAAATTACATAAAATTTAAAATTCAATTTTTTTTAATTCTAAAAATATTCCAAAAATTAGAATAAAATCAAATATTTAAACTTTCTCTACATTCTAATAATATTCCAAAAATTCTTAAATCTTCAAAAATTCAAACTTTTTCCAAAATTTTAAAAATATTGCAAAAATTATAACAATATAAAAAATTGAAACTTTTTCCAAAATTATAAAAATTATAATAAAATCAAAAATTTCTAATTTTTCAAAATTCTAAAAATATTCCAAAAATTCTTACAAAATCAAAAATTGAAGGGTTTTTTCAAAATTCTAAAAATATATATAGAAAATTTAAAAATTCTGTCTTTTTTTCAAAATTCTAAAAATATTCCAAAAATTAGAATAAAATCAAAAATTTAAATTTTTTCTATATTTTGAAAATATTCCAAAATTCATAAAAATTCTAAAATTCAAACTTTCTCCAAAATTCTAAAAATATTGCAAAAATTATAACAATATCAAAAATTGAAAATTTTCTTCAAATTTCCAAAAATTATAATAAAATCAAAAATTTTGAATTTTTCAAAATTCTAAAGAAGTCCAAAAAGTATTATAAAATCCAAAATTGAAACTTTTTTCAAAATTTGAAATTTTATATAAAAGAATTTTATTTTTTTCAATATTCTAAAATTATTACAAAAATTATAACAAAAACAAAAATACAACTTTTTTCAAAATTCCAAAAATATTTCAAAAACTATCAAAATAAAAAATTGAAGCTTTTTTCAAAATTCTGAAAATATAGATGAGGTCTATTTTTTTTCAAAATTCTAAAACTATTACAAAAATTATAACAAAATCAAAAATTCAAACTTTTGCCAAAATCATAAATATATTGCAAAAATTGAATTTTTTTTCAAAATTCCAAAAATTATAATAAAATCAACGATTTAAAGTTTTTCAAAATTCTAAAAATATTCCGAAAATTCTTACAAAATCAAAAATGGAAACTTTTATCAAAATTTGAAATTATATATAAAAGAATTATATTTTTTTCAATAGTCTAAAATTATTACAGAAATTATAACAAAAACAAGAATTAAAAATTTTTCCAAAATTCTAAATATATTGCAAAAATTATTACAAAATCAAAAATACAAACTTTTTACAAAATTCCAAAAATATTTCAAAAACTACAACAAATTAAAAAATTTCCATGTCGAATTTCATTTTTAATAACATTTACGTCATAAAAACAGCTACATTTTTTTCCAAAAAGACTGGCTAATGACACACTTGACATTTTTTTTGACAAACTTATAATACCATTATTCTCTATAGTAATAATAAAATTTCATGTAATACAAATTATTAATTTTATTTTTTTTTCCAAAAAGTTGGCTAAATAAGTAAATAAAAATCTTTCTTTTGACACACTTGACAACATTTTTTGACAAACTTGTAATGTAATAATCTAGTTTTTGATCTCACATACCAATCCCGACCATCCAGATCTCTCCACATTCTTTGTTCCTACTCATTATCACTTAAATGAACGTTTTTTAAGCAAAAAATATGCATATTTCCTTGTTTTGACACACTTGACGATTTTTTTTGACACACTTCCGGTACAGTTATCGAACACATCGTCCTTTCCATTGAGTTACCATTGAGTGTACCTATTTTTAGAATTCAAAATTTTTCAAATCCCTTCAGCCGTTTTCTAGATTTCGTCAGTTGTGACGGCCGGCTGGCAGACAGACAGACATTTTTTTTTGCTTTTTTAGAATCAGTAGGTCCTAAAACGTCGAGAAAGTTTAAAAAAGTTAGGGTAAGAATTTCACTTTTAGCTCATGAATGTAATACTTAGGTTTTTCAGACCGAAGCAATTGGTTATTTTTTAAGTGAAAACTTCTTTAGGCGCGTTGTGCGATTTTGTATGGGGATAAATTTATATATTGAAATTCCGTCACGCTAAATAAATAAATTAAATATAAAATGCCTAAATTCGGTCGTAACGTTTCAAATTACAATATGGATATTGCAGTCGACTCAGGTTCTACAGGTCCAGAGTTTAACTCCTGGAGTGGCACATTTTTTTATTGTTTTATTTTTAATTTTTATTAAATACCATTAAAATTATTGTTTTTTATTCATGAATTCATAAAAATCATAAAAATTTCATTTTACAAATTGTAAATTGATCGATAATACAGTTTTTTTAAAGTTATTGCTACTGTGAACTGGCTTTTTTCTTTCCTTCAAATTATTATCATTTCGATATTAACAATAAAATTAATTATTTTTTTGGCAGATAGTGCTAAAAACAATAAAATATTGTGATTATTAGTTGATTGGACGAAATAATATAAAATTGTTTTTATTCGTTATAGTCCAAAAATTTTTTTATTTCTTATAAAACATTCATTTTTATTTTATTGTGACGACGCGTTTCTGCTTTACTCCAAAGCTATCTTCAGGTCCAACAAAATAAAATTAAAGATGAAAACACTGTTTCAAAAAAGAAAAACTGAGAAAAAATGAAAATTCACATATATTTTTTTTAAAAATTCTAAAAAAAAGGAAAAAATAATATAAATACTATAAATTTATAATATAAAAGATAGGAGTTAGTAGTAAGTAAGTAAGTAAGAAGATTCAGTCTGTTTATGTTGTTTATTTTTAGAATTTTTCTTTTCATTCATTCTTTTCATTCTTTTCATTTCCTTTTTCATTTTTTCTCAGTTTTTCTTTTTTGAAACAGTGTTTTCATTTTTTATTTTATTTTATTGGATCTGAAGATAGCTTTGGAGTTAAGCAGAAACGCGTCGTCACAATAAAATAAAAATGAATGTTTTATAAGAAATAAAAAAATTTTTGGACTACAACGAATGAAAACAATATTTAATAAAATATTGGTTTTTCCATCATTATTTTCCATAATTTCATTCCCGTGAAATATAATAAGGAAAATAAAAACTACTATTTGAGTATGCAGTATTTCTCTTTCAATATGAGTTGACATCTTCATAAAAAAAAATGTCTTTAAACACAGTTCAAGGCTGCGGATAATTTACGATATTTAAATTTATTGATAGTGTAGTTTTTTAAGGTAATTGCTATTGTCTTTAGCACAGTGTGATGTCAATACGAAGAAAAATTTAGAATAAATTCAGGGGATTTTTAGAAATGTGTTGTGGCTATTCTGTTTTTTTTTATTTGTAGTTGTTGTTTTCTTTTTAATTTTTTTTCTATTTTGTGTTGGTGATTGTTGTACCATTTTTGAAGAGAAAACTTTTTAAGGCGCGTTGTTCGATTTTGTATGGGGAAAAATTGATAAATTCGAGTCATCGTCACGCTAAATAAATATTAAATATAAAATAAATATTAAAAGAGAGTGAGATAAATTGTAATCATTTGTTACTTTCTTATTCTCATTTTATTGATTTATATTTTTTTTTCTTTTTTATTGAATTTGATTTTTTTTTCGGTTTAAGTGTGGTGTGTAAGTGTGGTATAGTAAGTAAAGATTTTGTTGTATTTTTAAGTAAAATAAAAAAAATTGTAGTACCTAAGTGTTGTTGAAATTAATGATAATATATTATAAATAATTTTACTCTTGTTCTCTTGATTCATATTTTGATTTTTTCTTTTTATTGAATTTGATTTTTCAGTTAATAGCAGTGTGCAAGTGTGGTAAAGTAAGTAAAGATTTTGTTGTACTCAGACGATAAAAACACAGCTATTTCACAGTTTTAAGTTGTCACTTCTGTCGGCAGTCCTCAAGACTGCCCTTTTTTTAATGGTTTCTAAATATAAATACTTAATTTATTTTGTAATTATTTGATAAGAAAAAGTACTTTCATAAACATTTGTTTTTGATTTAATTCATAATACAAATAATTATAAATTCCGACTGTGTGCAGATGCCGTTGTATGCAGTTTGAACAGGGTCATGTCATAATTAGCAATACGACCAACTGTACATTTGGCGCAACAATCGAGTTGTTTTTATTATTACTATTCAACAATCGCCCAGACCAAAGGTGTAAAATTATTATATAGCACTTGTATTACTATTTGTTTGATTAATCTGGTGCAATAATCGCCCGGACCAGAGGTGCAACATTATTAGTGTGGGAATTAGATCTAATCTTTAGTTAGTATGATCGGCTGAATCAACGTGAGATGAAGAGTTGGAGCCGATGCAATTTTGGGGTGAGTGAAATCTTTATTTAATTTATTTTTAAAAGTTATACTCGTAATTATATTGGTCTGCGTGTGTGATGATCTCGGTTTCTTGCGTTTGAGAGTCCTTGCTATTAGATTTTGCTTATTTAATTCCGTTTACACAGTCTCATTTGCGTGCATATCAGATTATTTGTATTGAACTGGAGGAAAATGCCTCTCGGACACACATGGAACGAAGTTCGCTGGAACAAAACCTCGCTTGGCACGCAGTCCTCTGCTTGCTCCCTCTTAGTAAGAGCTCCCTCCTAGCCGGTCCAGTGTTCATTACAAATTTCGGGAAAATTCAGGTCAAGCATATTTTCTTTTATTAAAAATTGAAATGAGTTTTTCTCGTCAACAAAACAAAACGCCTGTCTATTATTTGCATGTTTTCGGTAAAAGACTAAATCGTTAGAAAATAAAAAAAGCATTTTGGGTTTTGCCTAGATTTACAGTTTCGCATAGTTAATTATTTTAGAAGGGATAGTAAGAATTGTGAGTTGCTGGTTCTTTAGCATTCCATTTGAAGATGGGTAACCTTAAAATCTTATTAAAGCAGTTCTCTTAACTCGGTGGAAATATTTTTTTTTACGATTAGAAACTGTGTTATGAACTGTGGAGCATCCACTATAGTTTTGATTTAACTTGTCTAATCTATTCAGAATGCAAAAATATAGAAACAAATTAGTAAACATTGGAGAATCGTGGCTAACCTTTGCTTTTACACACTAAAAATGCCCTTTGCTTCTACACACTGAAAAGTTAAAATAAAGTGAGAGCTACAGAGTCTGGAATAAACTTCCGTAGAATGGGAAATATTCTTTGAGACTAGTGGTAAACTTAGAAAAATAATTAAGTTCACAGTTTCAGCTCTAGATGACAAGTTGATGCCGCACCAAGAATCGGTATGGTTGAGGCTTATGCAAATGGCACGGTTCTTAACGTAGGCTTTTGGGTATCTGACAGCTCTAAGAATAATTTTTATAATAGGGAGGTATGGTGGACCGTGATTTTCCACCAGTTGGTCGGAGGAACGCTACTTCACCCTGTTGCTAGCTCTTTTAGAGCGAAGGTTCTGTCGACTAACCTTTTCATACAAGAAAATCTACAAAACAACATATCAAAACAAAATCGCGTGCAAGTATACCACTTATGTTGTTGAAGTAGATGGTCGCCCAGTTACAACTCTTCCTATTGATTTACGTTAGTAATTCAATCCAAGTGGTTGAACAATGACACCTATTTGGTGACCTCCTATTTACCTACATAACATATTGACCTATATAGCTCGAAGAACCTCACGATCTTACAGTTGGACTCGGTCCATTTTGGTGATTAGTTTATGATAAGGAAAATGCTGTTCGTGGTTTGCTGTGATGATGAGGCAAATTAGTTACAGTAAAAGTTATTACACAGTAGACCGGCTCGGGTCAAATATTTCTCTTTTTCTATTTAATTATTATTTTTTCTTTTCCATTGCTGTTATCAAATTTTTTTCATCTTTTTAGGAAAGTTAGAATTAAACTTAAAATTTTTAAATTTTACAGTTATCACTATTATCGGTCCATTCCGGCCATCTATACATTCCAACCACCAAACCCCAACTTTTTTTTTCAAATCCATCACAAAAAACATCAAAGAAAAATATTTGATATTCTTTAGTTGGACGTTTTGTTTTTCCCTTGGACCATCAAAATAATGATTAATAGTTTGAAAAAGGTTTTTAATTTAAAAAAAATATGTTATACTTAATTCGTTATACAATTACATAAAGTAAAATGTGTGAAATGAAGTTTTAGATTTCGTAAGAAATTAAATCTTATGAAAAAGTGGAGAAAATCAACAGAAAAATTTGGCGCAATGCCAGGTTGAGATCTTAACCATTACATTTTACTTTTTCATACTGACTTTAATATACTGAACCGTTATGTCACTTTTGTGTGTTTGGTTAAGTGTGTGGTAAGTGTGTGGACGCAAACTGCGATTGAAGAATTATGCCTTTTCCGAAGATCGCCAAAAACGTGGTACAGGCTGCCAGTAGCATCGCCGGGTAGAAAAGAACCAGTGCTGAGTAGTTTCGCGACACCGCGCCACAGTGTATTAGAGAGGGCGGCAAAAGGGTTCATTATTACTCAGGACACAAGTCAGGGATCAAGGGCTGGACGACACGCTAAAATGCGGACTCAGTAAGCATGTGGTATCTACTATTCCTCGCGAAAGAGTAATCTGCCGACGGATTCATGGAAGCAAACCCTATACGCAAAATGGAAGCCTTTCGCCAAGAGTTAAGAATTAGAAGCAGATTTGAGAATACGACGACATCATAAGAGAACTGTACTATAGTTAAGGAAGGCAAGCAGCCTCTCATGGCGTGAATGAAACGATATCCCGATCTTCCACTAGGTTGCAATATTCTTCCTACAGTGCTGAACCGGTCGTACAGCCTGAAAGTTTTAAGATGTCGAAGTGCGATAAATGTGTTACGAAGCTGTTCAACCCGCAAAAGTTCATTAGTCTAAACAAATTTATTCTAAGTTAATTCAATACAACTGATCGGTTTCTTTATTCATATTTAATATATTTCTAATACAGCCATCGTATGCTTAAGTTGGTGAAAATGATCTGTTAATTATGTTTTCGAAGGAAGGAATGAAGGAATGAAGAATTGAATCCGGAACAATCATGGGGTGAGTGAAACATTTGAGCAATTTTTTAAATATCATAATTGCAGTTGTATTGGTGTTGGTGTGATGGCCTCAGTTTCTTATGTCTTTGGGGTCGTCAGAGTCCCTGGTTTTTGTTTTGCGTATTTAATTCTATTTACACAGCCTCTTTTACATGCATAGTTGATTACACTAGTTTACAACAAAAATGTATTTAATTTCTTGGAACCTAAAGTAAATTCAATTTCCTTTTTTAAGTTAAAAAACACGAATTTTGGTGCTGGTTGCACCAAACTATTCAGGTTTTCCCAAAAAAAAAGTCAAAATTACGGAAAAAAAATTTTTACTAAGAATAATTGAAATTCTGCAACATAATTTATTCATTTATGAGTAGTTATGCATATTTTCGAATTAAAACTGCAAGCTACTTAAGTTTTCCTTATTTGAACTATTTTAACTCGAACCTAAAGTAAATTCAATTTCCTTTTTTAAGTTAAAAAACACGAATTTTGGTGCTGGTTGCACCAAACTATTCAGGTTTTCCCAAAAAAAAAGTCAAAATTACGGAAAAAAATTTTTTACTACATATAGGTAATTGTCGTTATGGTTTTTAAATCGAAATTCGGAACAACAGAAAGTAATTTTTAGCTTTATTTTACAACTTAAAAGACCAAATTTAATGTTAAAACATATTAAAATTTATATTGATGATGTATTTGACAAAATTTATTTTAACTCAACACCAAATCTCCATACACCAAATAATTCAAAATACATTTAACAATTAAATTAATTTTACTTTACACTTTATTATTTTAAAATAATACCTAACTGATGTTTGAGAACGATTGAACTTGAAAAAAATATTTACGATGTGGCAAAAGAAGAGAAAAATACATAAATCCGGTTGAAATAAGGAAAACTCAAAATAACTCGCAGTTAATTCGAAAATCCATATACAACTCAAAAGTCAAAATTTAAAAAAAAAAAATTTGACTAAGCATAATTTAAATTCTGCAACATGATTGATTTATAAATGAGTTGTTATATAGATTTTCCAATTAAAACCGCGAGTTAACCGATGTTCGTGTTTTTAGGGTAAAAAAAGGAAATTGAATTTACTATAGACTCCAAAAAATTAAAAAAATTTACAATCATTGTTTGTTCAAAATTTATGGCGTTGAATACGGAAAAATTTAAAAAAAAACGCCAAAATTTTTGTTTTTGGTTTCAACTTTTTTCCGAGTGTAAATTTGAGAATCCTTGATGGACTTTTACAAAAAATAACTCAAAATGTTTTTTAGTATACAGACTTTGCATTTTTTCATTAATATATTGAATTTGTTTGTTTTGTAAAATATGAGATCCAAAAACCGGACTAACTTTTTTTTGTCATTGAAAAAATGTGAATATCTAAAAAAACAAGAGTTAACCTAAAAAACGAATATGATATTCGTGTTCCGAAGGTCAAAATTCATAAGAAAAGATGGGTTTATTCGGGGAGACAAAAATAGTTAAAAATTTGTAAACTAGTGTTATTTGTATTGAACTGGGGATATAACTGTTCGAACACACCTGGCTGAAGCTCGTCGGATTACAACTCTACCTGGCACGTAGTCCTCCGATTGTTTCCTGCTAGTTTTCTCCTCAGCTACAAATTTACAAGGTTCGCCAAGCATGACCTAAGGCAAACAATCTTAGTAGGGAAGATGCAGGTGATCATATTCGCAAGAATTTGACGTCGAATACATAGCAAGCCTCAACAAATAGTGCACTAACATCAGTTTGTTACGTTTGTTTGTTGAAAGAATTTATTCTATATGAAAAAACAGAGTCTTCTTGTTCGCGACTTGATGTCGCGAAATTTATCTAAATTAAGAAGGCTCTTTAGCAGGCTCTTTGGCGTTATATACGCGGGTGCTAACCATATATAAAAAAATCACAAGAACTAGAAGAAGTCGCTTTATAAATTTTAAGAAAACATTTGTACAATACAGGTATACGGCTACATAAAGCTCTGGCAAACGCCGGTGTTAAGATCAAAACCTCACTCAAAAGGCCAGATGTGGATTTCATGAAGAACACACACTTTTGAGTTGAAATTAGCTCACGCACAGTAGGTGTAAGAACACCACCATCACCACCTTTTAGGGTAGAATAGCCTCAGTCTTCCTGCCAAGCCGATACAACTTATCGCTTTTATCGCGATTTTATTTTTTTGTGGAAAAGTACCAATTCACTTACAAAAGAATAAAATTATGACGGAATGATTTAATAGATGTAATAATGTCACGGGCTTGAGAGTACTAACGACTAAAAATATAGAAAGGTGTTCAACGTTGATTTAATACAACTTGAGGATACTAACAGATTGTCTCACAAAACTACAGGTTAAGAAAACACCTCAAGAATATTGAGGCGGATGACTCCAGCTTCTGTTAACTGGAAAAAGACAACAGCATACTATTTCAAAGATTATGGATCTTATAAGGATCTGGACAATCAACCTAAAAATGTGACTTCCAAAATCGGTACTCTTTAAGTGGTTTGAGAAATGTTTCACCTATATTATTGTAAATATTTTTCTCATTAAATTTAATTAATACAGTTGCTTTAATGAATATAAATCAATAAAGCTTAAGATTTTATTAGCAAATTGAAAATAATAAAATAAAAAATAATTAATGATTAATGGAAAAGATTTATATTAATTTGTATCAGTATCCGGTAATTCAAATTCAAACACCATTTAAATATTTTTTTCAATTAAATGATTAAGATTAATTACGTATTCTATTTTATAAGTAATTTTCAAATTCAATTAAGGGCTAATTTTTCCATTTATCAAAAAACAAGTATTATTTTTTTTTCATAACTATGACTATAAATAATACTTCAACATTTATTTATACCTTTTAAGCGTAATTACTAATTTTGTGAAAATTTTTAATTAAAATTTGTTGGTGATATTATAAAGTTCGTAGCGAAAAAAAAATCCCACAATATAATTAGTGCTGATTCCCTTTAATGTAATAATATTACGTGGAAAAAATCTAAATGTTATGCTTAACACTCCCAACACCCACTTCAGTTCATAAAATTAATTTCGTTTCTTAAAATAAAATTACAAACTGCAGTTAGCTTTGAACCGAGACAATTATATATTATAAAAATATAAAATGTAAAAAAAATCAGTTTTGCTGAGTTTGAAGTATGGTTTGTTTTCCGAAGTTAATTAATTTTTGTATAATTTGTTTGTGAAAGGGTGATACTAAGTAAACTTTGGTGTAACAGAATGGAAGAAATGTCATTTTTTTGTCAATACATATAATATTTTACATATGTCGTTCACCCCTCTCTCTCAATTAAGATTCAACGTAAAATTTTATTTTATTTTCAAACTAAATAAAAATAACCAAGTTATCACATCATAAATATGTTACTCCAATTTTTTATCAAAGTAAAAGATAAAATCGAAAAATGTTTCAATATCTTTTTTACTTCATTTTATCGTTCGTAGTGATAATTCATTTACCATAGATTTATTTTAAATATACTCAAATATGTACTAGACTAGACACTCAGTCATCAAATTAAAAATAAATATTTGAAAAAAAAAAATTTATTTTTGGAGACATGTTGAGTGAATTGAAGGAATTTTTAACTATTTCCGCAGCAACCGGAAATGTAAAAGTTTTGTTTCATTAATTCTCTGGTAGGCAAAACGTTAAACATTTTTACTGCTCTATTACGGGAATAGTGTTATTTCGGTTTTATTTATTCGGTTGTAGGTTGTAAGGGAATTTTACGCTGTAATAGACATATCTCATGTATGTTAGTGTGAGCTACGAAAAATGAATGAATGAATTCAGGCAATCTTTTAGTTTGCCTTTATGAGGATTCAAACATTTCTTAATTGATGAATGCCTGCATTTTCTATCCACTATTACTATTACACTGTTTAAACCGTAAACGTTTATTTGTCTTAACTACTTTCTTCTACGTGAATCAATGCTTTCAATACAACTGATCGTTTTTTTTATTCATAAATTTTCTTCACCCAGTCTGGAATGATATTTGGTTTTTTATTTGCTATCTTATTGATTCATTTTCTTAATATTTATTTTTGGTTTTTGTATTTTTAATTTTTGGTAATTTTTGGACAGTCGATCGGAATAGACAATTTTATTTTTAATCACTTGATTTAGTCAATTAATAAACTATTTATTTTTAAAGAAATTTAAGTTTGTTTGTTTCGTGATAGGTTTAGATTAAAACATATCATTTTTTTTGTGATCATCAAATTATAGTACAATTTATTAGTGAAGTTTTTAGATACTTCTTAATATAGTTAGTCTAATTTAGGATTTTCAATAACATAGTAGAGATGGTGCGAGCTTTGCGTTCTCATTATGATAGCAATTTTTTTTATAACGCTACCATTTCTTTCAATTAAAAAAAAATAATAAGTGAATTAGTGGTACGACTATACAACGATGACAGTGGTTTTAAAAATGGACGTAACAACTTACTTAAACAGATTAAATTGAAATTAAATTAAATTGTTACTGCAACTATTTTTTTTTCGGCGTCAAATTTTTTTTGTGTGTAGTTGAATTAAGTTAGCATATTTAATTAGAAAAAAAAAGAAATCTGATATTTGTTTGTCCCGTACAGTGTAAATGTATAGCGGAGTGAGTTCAAGTATAGTTGAAGGAGCAAGTATAGTTGAAGGAGCAAGTATATGTGAACAAGCCCAAGACAATCCTTGAACTCAAGGCCAACATTGTTGCAGGAATTCGAACACTAATACTACAGTCTCAAATTTTGAAA